>JAXQJQ010000017.1:0-414867 GCA_037042055.1 Penicillium sp. S103-07 | reverse complement strand
AAACTGCAGATTAAAAACGTAGAGGGTGGGTAGGTGCGCCGCTCGCTTGGGTGCGCCGCTCGCTTGGGAATTACGTTATGACTGTTATCACTTACGTAACGGCGCCGATGACTGTTCATAAACGAGATATGGGCCTTTGTGTAGGCCTGCTATCTGCATATCGAGGTCTTATTTTTGCTGCCATTCGTACGTCTTCACTTGTCACTTGACATTTCTTTGTCTTATTTCTCTTCGTCAAAATGGAGTATTTACTGACAGACTATGACGACGAGAAGGCGCTTTATTCTTGTCACTGGTAATAACGCTATTCCGATCGATGCCTTGTCTATTTCAAAACTAACGTGACTTCCAGTATATCAACCAGTTGATCGGGAAGGTAGAACGGATACTGTTGCCAGCATTCAGAAAGGCGGGTCCCGTACCAAGCAGCATAAGAAGTATTCTTGACGGAGTTGGAGACATTCAATCGGGAGCCGGTGTCCGTGAATTATTGCAACTACCTATTATGCAGGCAATGACCGACGCTTTGGTGACCGTTTTTGCCAAGTCGTGGCAATTCGTGATCTCGGTCGCCGTCATATACCTGGGAGGGGTTTTAATTTACAGTATTATCGCCCCTCCGACAGATAGTTACTTGTCCAATAGGGTCTTTGTCCGTCTCAACAAGAAGGAAGGGCTCTTTCTCGCTTCTGAAGCCGAGCATTAAACCACCTCTCTATGAAAATTAAAACATCGGGGACAAAAGAAAACCTGTTAGGTATCACGAGGCCTATTCCTTGCTTATCGACATACCCTGCGGACGTGGCTTGGATGAACTAGAAGCTAGAACTGAATTTCGTGTTATCTACAACTTAATGTAATTCACACCAAACCCGCCACCACATCAAACCCGCCACCCCATTTAATTTTTCGCGTCTCAATGTGTCCCCCACCACTTTGAATCACCCACCATGCCACCAATTCGTTCTAGAAAAAAGCAAGATTCTATTTACCAAGAAGGTAGAATTGAGCTTGCAATCCAGGCTATTCAGAATGAAGATATTCCTTCTATTGCTGCTGCTGCGCGCGTCTATGGCATACCGCGATCCACGCTACGCGACCGTATCAACGGGCACCATTCAAAGGCTACCACGCGCGCCCATACCCATAAAATGACCCATTTAGACGAGAATACGCTTACCCAGTGGATCCTATCTATGGATGATCGCGGTGCAGCCCCTAGGCATACTATGGTGCGCAACATGGCCAATATTCTTGCGGCGGCCGGGACTGATCCGCCGACCACGGTCGGCGTAAATTGGGTTGGAAACTATATCAAGCGTACACCAGCTATCCAAACACGTTTCTCGCGTCGATATAACTATTCACGCGCAGAGCAAGAGGATCCGCGCGTATTAAATGATTGGTTTCAGCTAGTCGGGGAGACTATTGCGCGCTATGGTATTCTGCCTGACGACATCTACAATTTTGATGAAACAGGATTCGCAATGGGCCTAGTTTCTACTGCTAAGGTAGTCACCAGAGCTGAATACTATGGCCGCAGACCTGTTTTGCAGCCAGGCAATCGCGAATGGGTGACTACAGTGGAAGCAGCCAATGCTTTAGGTTGGGCATTGCCACCGTTGATCATATTCAAAGGCAAGCGCTATATTGAATCATGGTTTTGTGATACACCAAGGGACTGGCGCTTCGAGGTCAGCCCAAACGGGTGGACTTCGGACGACATTGGGCTTCGATAGCTTCGAACGCTATTTATTCCTTTGACCGCAAGCCGTACGCGTGGTCAGTATAGGCTATTGATCCTTGATGGGCATGGCAGCCACCTTACGCCTGAATTCGATCGCTTATGCGCTGAACACGACATTATACCTATATGCATGCCACCGCATAGCTCACATCTATTGCAGCCACTAGATGTGGGTTGTTTTGCAGTTCTAAAGCGGTCGTACGGCCGCTTGGTAGACCAACAGACGCGTATGGGCATCAACCATATCGACAAGCTCGATTTCCTTGCAGCCTACCCACGCGCGCGTGCAGACGCATTTCAGACGAAAAGCATTGAAAATACATTCAGAGCGACCGGTTTAATTCCATTGAATGCAGCAGAAGTCCTTGATAAGCTAAATATTCAGCTGTGTCCACCTACGCCAGCGGTGGAGCGACCATCAAGCCGATCAAGCATATATTGCCCTGAAACACCAAGCAATATCAAGCAGCTTTCGAAGCATAAAGTATCAGCAAAGCGGCTTATTAAATATCGGTCCGATAGCCCACCTACGCCTACCAAAGAAGCATTTGATCAGGCCTATAAGGCATGTGAAAAGGTCATGAAGCGTATACTTCTATTAGAGCAAGAAGTGGTGAATCTACGCGCTGAAAACTATAAAAAGAAGAGAAAAAAGGCACTGCCTAAGAAACAAATACAGCGCGACGAGGGCTGGTTTGTTTATGAAGCCCATGAGCAAGGTGTTGGTCTACCAAGTGGTGTGGAAGGTGGTGCGGTGTTGTCCTCAACACCTACCCAGAGGGCATCAGCGACCGGTGGTCAGACTAATAGACGTCAATATGCATGCAGTGTATGCAGAAGGGCTGGCCACAGGGCTAATAATTGTCCAGATAGGGGTTAAATCGAATATAAAGGCGTTGTGGTTGTTCAAAAGCTTCATAAATAAATAATAAGTGGATCGGGTGGCGGGTTTGTCGTGGTGGCGGGTTTTGTGTGAAATACGTTAGTTCTTCTCTCTTACTTTCCATTGCCCCCTCCCTCTGCTTTGTAGTATGTTATACAGTAATTAGTAAATTAGTGAGCTGGAGGAAGTATTTATTGCGGCTTTACGCCATATAAAAGTCTTACATATACGCAGAGAATGAATGGCGTGTCTTTGATTCGGCTATAAATGATACTGCACTGTGAACTGTGAACAACAAACATCCATTGGCCTTCGTTTGGTGCCTTCAGTAACAAGTCGGCACGATCTCCAATACTTGTACCCATCATTATCACACTCCCTGTTTTTCATGACGAGCTACGCTCACAGTATCTCTACAGCTTAGTCGAGTCAGATTATATGAAGAAGATGTGGCAAAATGCATATTATACATATTGACTGACTACTGTACTACATCACGAACCCAACCCAATGAATTCAGCCTGATAATAACTCCGCTTCCAAAAGCTGGTCCTCAAGTCTGCTGTGAAGCAGGTGGGAAGGAAAATCAAGGACAAGAAACCAACAAAATTATAACATCATTACTTATAATACCCATTATGAATTGGTCTCAAGTCGGATCGTGATAAAAAGTCTCGTTGATAGGATCCAAAGAGGCGACTAGTTTATTTCAGTACACGTATTCCTCATCGAGCTCGATAGGTTTCGTCTCCTTTGATCGCTTCAATACTTCAATACCTAACCCAACATGTTAGCAAATGAGGACAGAGATGCAGAGCTTACGGTCAGATCTACTTACAGTGATCCGATGAATGACGAGATGGTAGGCATGATCTGGTAGCAAAAATGGGTTAGATAGGCATATTGACCGTTAGCAGGAGGGCGGAATTCGTACATCTGCCACGGAGCCAAGCACCGCCGAGGTGTCGCTGAAGAACTTAGGGGTCAATAACCCCTCTGCTGATTTCACAAGTCCATCAACCTCATTGAGGAAGCTAGGATTCAATAACCCGGACGCAGTGTCGATCAAACCACTGGTCTCGTTCGCGAATTTGGGTGTCAAAAGATCGACCACCGTCTTCAAGAGTCCACCTAGCTTGTTCATATTCTGAGTCGTGATGGTAGGGCCAAGCCAGCTGAACACGATATCCAGCTTGTTCCACACGGTTTCGGCGTCTGATACCACGTTCCTGATTAGGTTCGGTGACACAGAGCGCCAGAATTTCTCCGTGGCATTGTATAGTTCCGGTCCGTACGATGTTATGTTTGATATCACGGAACTGACGTGGCTCAGGCGGTCTTCAGTCAGATATGGACCAATCAGACCACCTATATTCCTAATGTCTTGAACTGCTGTCGGCGTCAGGAGCGACTCCAAGCCGTCCACTAGGGAGGCAGCGTTATTGAGGCCTTGTACAGTGAGCATCGCCCACAGAGTAGACAATAGGTCTTTGAACTTCCTCATGGCGGCAGGCGTGACGATAGATCTGATCTCCTTCATAGAGTCATCGGTAAGGTACGGGGACACATCGCCCCAGAGCTTCTCAGCATCTTCCCATAGTTTCACTCCATAGGAAGTCACAGTGGATAACACAGATTTGACCTTTCCCAGGTAATCTTCGGTCAGGTATGGGGCAATCAAACTGCCCGCATTCCTGATGTCCCGGACGGCTGTCGGCGTAAGGAGGGATTCCAAGCCATTCACCAGAGAGGCAGCCTTCTCGATGCCCCCTGGAGTAAGCATACTCCACAAAGTGGATAGTATGTCCTTAATCTTCGTCATGGCGGCGGGCGTGATGTAGTTCTTAGCCTCGGTCACTCTATTCTCGATTTCCGTGAAAAGCTGGGGCGTCACCACCCCGGAAATGGTACTGACCAAGGATTCCAGGTTGTCGATCAAAGTGCCAAGCTTGCTGATATTGCCCTCTGTTAGGTATTCATTCGCAAAGGAGCCGATCTTGGAAAGGTAAGGCTCAATCTTATCCAATAGAGGCCCGATGTCCAAAATTAGAGGCTCAATTTTAGCAATCAGAGGCTGCAGATCAGCAATTATTGGCTCTATCTTAGCAACCAGGGGTTTGACATCTCCAATGAAGGGCTCAACCTGGCTGATGAGAGGGCCGATAATTGAGAGAAGGCTCTTGAGGCTGTTGACAACATCTGGGGTCAGCACGCCGTCAACCGCGCTCAGGATACCTTCAATGTCCTTCACTGTGTTTGTATTAAGCAAAAGGGTCAGATTGTTTAAGATCCCCTCAAGGTCCTTGCCAATGTTGTCAGGGATATAGCTGCGATAATTGCTGAGAACGTTCTTGACCGTAGTATAGACAATGCCGATCTCCTGGAAGACCTGTGCGAGATTGACCTCTTCCAGCTCGCTAATGACGTCGGGAGTGATGATACGCTCCACTACATGGAATGCGTTGATTATCTCACCGGCAGTGGTGGGGTTGAGTAATTCGTATGCGGCTCCAAGGACGGACTTTGTATTAGGGGTCGTTTTACCCTTCAGAAGGTACGCCGCATCGTGTACCACCTCCTCTAGGTCCGATAGCAGGGTCGGGGACAAAAGACCGGTGACACCTTGTAGGAGCCTTGAGATATCTGTCAGAGGGTCTCCCGAAGATCCAGTATTGAGAATGTCATTCAGGGAGGCATTGGATGTTGACTGTGATGTCGCACCAGTTCCCTGATCTGTCGTTTGCGTGAACTGTTGACCGAAAGGTAAGCTCGGAATATCTGTGGTCTTTGAAAAGCCACCCAATATCGTCGACGTTACCGTCCCTAGTGAATCCGAAAGTTTGGGGTCACTGTCCGATGCCACCGATAACGATGTTTTGGATGGCTGTACTTCACTGACCGCCGGCTCCTTGTCAGTTGCATCCGCACTAGTGGATGACGAGGCGGCCGGCACACTGGTAATGGGATGATTTATTGATGGAGCTGATAGAACTGTGTCACCAGCTGTGTCCTTCGCTGGGAGAGTTGGAGTAACTGTAAACTCTTCCGGGGCGGCAGTCGTTGACGGGTTCTCCAGGGAGATCGTCGATATACTGGCAGCAACTACCGATCCCAGGGAAAGAAGTACATGTAAGAGCTTTGATGGGATCATTTTGGGGACTGCAAAGAAGTTGAGCCTTGTGTGGATCAAAGATAGTCATCTGTGAATAAGCCAGTGAATGAAGAGACTTCATTCTAGCTGCCGTCTTTATACTATCTATCCCGGGCCCAGGTGCCTAACCTCGACCTAACAGGGGGGCGGGATCTTAGCCGGGGATCCAAGCTGAATGAACACGATCATTCCGCTCGAGCCACAGCCACCACCATAATCAGAAGGCCCCTACAACCGTTCACGACTCCACTTTTCTTATCTTTCATTTCCTCTCCTCTTTTTTGGTTGTCTTCTTTTGTTCGGCCTTTCCTGTCCTTCTTCCTCCTGGTCCCTCTTGAGCAGAATAATTGGATCCCCCGGTGCGATTGGGATTGGGATTGGTGAATTTTTCAACATAACCAGTCAGCAGTTGCTTGTGTAAGGTAGCCAATGACACAGATCGTTGGTAGATAACGAATACCCCAACGAAGTAGTCGGAAAATACGCATTTCGACCAGTTTCGACCAGTCGCTAACAGCTGGTCTACACTAGTTGTGCGATTATAAATCCGTATCGGGCCGGTTTTCCGACCCCGCGGGAAGCGATAATCGTTCATGGAAGCCAATTTTAATGACTATTATTGACCTTAGAGTCTCAGCCAACAATGATGCACTTCCCCGCCCGCAAGAGTGGAGACGCCTTTCACGTTCCAGTGCCTCGCTTAAGAATCGCGGGAGAAACCATCAACAGCAAAGCGACCCACCGCACCTCCTGTTCAGGATGTAGGTTTATGATACAGCTTGGATGTTCGTAGACAGATCCAGGGAAGATCCCCTGGATCAAGCATTCTTCAAACCTTTCCAATATGGCACCTTGGAAGACGAGAGTAGTGGTCCGACCTCCTGCTTTCTACTTTAAGGGGCCATTTCATATGAACCTAGCTCGTGTCACAAAACCAGAATACATGAGCCTCGGCAATATTGGCAGGTTGAAGGTCCGGAGTCTAAAATCTGGCATTCTTGTTGCGGGAGCCTCTGATATAGTCGAAAGGGCATATTTCGAGTTTTGCGTATTTCAGTGAAGAGAAATTCCCAGTTGTGCATTATCAGTGTCTTTCGGCTTCCGCCTTGCATCTCTTCCATTCCATGCACTTTGTTCTGCACCACGCCACGATCAGCGGCTGGCGGCTTACGCCCTACCACTTTTTAGTCACTACTAACCATTTCCTCTTGCTATGCCTTTATGCAGGTGGAGGCGTAGAAGAGAATAGAGGAGTAGCTGAGAACGTAGAAGATCCTATCCGTAGGATCTCCGCACATTACAGCGGTTCTTCGCCAAAACCTTGATGCGGATAGCCGATATCTTCGAAGACCGTTGAGCTCGCTTACCTCACGCCAATTTCCCACCATGACGGACACGCAGCAGGTTGTCATGTCGATAATCATGGTTTGTTTGCATCAGGCACACGCCACACGAGCTGAGGGATATATGAAGATTTCTGATCATCTACCTTGTATAAGCAACATTTCTAACATTGTTGAACTTTACAAGCCTGTCGCTGACGCGGACCGTTTCCTTTTTCCTCGCTTGACCAAATCTCGAGTCGGATCTCAGCCGGATGAATAAAGACTCCCCTCCACCACCTCACTCCGGTCGGTTGTTACACAGCTGTATTATTAGACGTGAAGAATGGCTACTGGAGCCAAGAAGAGGTTCTTAGAATGACTTAATGGCCATTAATAATTGCTGACGACTCTTGGATATTAGAGAAATTCCATCTTGTACCGTCTTGTATCTTACCATTGCACCAGCGTGTCTGTTACTGTCAGGAGCTCAGGCTCTATATCGGAAAAGGCTTCAAAGTTCTTGGAACGTTTGAGCTCTTGTTGATGTCTGATTGTGCCAAATTCCCGGCATGTTCCGATTCGTATTTTATCAGAAGTTCGTTTCATCAACTGCTTCCTGGAGTGTGAGCAGACAATGCCCTAGACGCTTACTTCTTCCAATGTGAGCCTCTAGGCTCAACGTCTCGTAAATATAGGAACATTGTGTATCTCTCTATAGAAAACCTTCACCGCCTCTATCCCACGCGGATATCGTCCGCGTTACTTTTGATGTTACCTCACTATATGCTCGATCTCCGAATTGGATGGGTGATCTTCGGTTTGTAAAGCTTGACCATTTGACGTCATCATCGCTTATATATACTAAGAGAAGTGTGTAGGAGGAAAGTTTACTCTTGATGAGCTCGCCCTAGGCAGCCGGAATAGATTTTGTCAGGTGAAGACCAGATACTACTGACTCAGATTCATGCTGTTCATGGCTTCCTTCTGCTTTTGGCCTCGCGTAAGTCCACTGCAATCGACGTCAGATGCAGATCCTTTCAAGTTAGTTTATGCTGTCCCCCAAACCATCGGATTCGAATGGAGACTAGACTCTACTTGTGTCACATTCACGCAAATTGCCATCTGATCAAATCCAAATTTTCGGCGACGGTTGGCAAGCTCACACCTGCGTTTATCTTTTTGATACTTTGAGAGGGTTGAGAGTTTCGACAAGCGGAACGAGAAGCAGCTGGAGGCACACTCTGCGCTCCGTTCGAGCCGTTGACTGTTCCTAGAAAAGCTGCGTTAAAGCCCAGATATAGGCTTTGGGTCCTTTTTTTAAAAAACACCAGAGGAAAATGGCAGGGCGTTCAAATAACCCAGAGCTTACAATGAGGACCAGGATGAACCGCCAATTCGAGTATGTATCGCGCGTATTTATCTCCGAAGCCGAATGGAAACGAGTAATATCCATCTGGTCTACGGCCTACTGGATAACCCTCTGAATCTGATGATAGGAATCGTTTTCCAGCTCTATTGGCTGTTTTTTTTCAATTTCATTATTGTATGCTGTTCATCCTCTCTTCAAGATGATGGTTGGGACTTCTCGTCCTGGTCCTCGTCCTCGTGGGAGCTTCTTTATTCACTCACATATGACATTCCGAATCGGCTTTAAGTCAGATATAACAAAGAAGCAAAATAAAGCCCGAACTTCGCGGGTGGATGATTCTCTGGGTGCAGAAAATTGGTTTTGGGGTTGGGGGGGGAGGAAGACTTCAACGTTGTCAACCGAACAACATTAAGCAGGATGGCCGCGCTATTGGGTTTCTGAATGTCATAGTTAGCAAGACAATCCGTAAAGTACGTAATGTGGAGCCTAATATCGCCGTGTCTCCAACAGAGCTAAGGGCATCGCCGCTTAAAACAAGCCACAGAAAGCGGAAAAGCGGCCCGAAGAGAAAGCTGAGCAGCCAGTTAATGTTGGGCTGGATGTGGACTTGATGCGGAAAGGATCTACATTTTCCGATGGACCGGTCCCGCCTACAAACTCGGAACAAGAGACTGCCAAAAGGGGACATTCAAGGGGGCTCTGCAGGTACGCCGTACTCGAAAGGTACCTGCCATATTACTTCAAAGCCTTTGTGGCCTGGAGCTTTAAGGTAAAATGGATAATAATAAATAGAAAATTTTAAACAATAAATTTGGAAAGTGCTACGCCGACTATTCACTATTCGAAAGGACCTGGCTTCGATCTTCCGGTGATCTTCCAGACCCAGTCAACTGAGCCGCGGAAGTCAGCGCCCGCTGTCCCGATGAAACACCACAGTGTTATGGCAGGCCTCGGTGGTGAAGATCGCAGGGTTTTTGAGAGACGACATGGGTCGGAAAAGCAGCCGATGATCCTCGCGAGACACAATGACCGTAATATTCATACGATCTACTGTAATTTTACCAAGAGGTTTCTAGAGGTGAGATGGCCTCCTCCGCAGTGAACGGCCCGGGTTTCAAGCGAGATGGCGGGTTCTCGTTTCTGAGGTAACCTTCTGCTTCGACATGTCCTTGGAAACTACATCTCTTTGGAACAGCCACCACGGTGCAGGTTTTCTATTCGGTCTTTTCTTCCATAATTAACTTCGAACTATATAAAGAATCATTTTCTGGTGCTGGGAGCAATGGTATTTAGTGCTCATCCTATCCAATGAGAGGGCTAGAAATATACGCGGAATTCTAATCGAAAGGTACGAGTGTAAACATTTCTCTTATTACCAGATCACTATTAACAGAGGCCAGATTCAATGTGATATGGATCCATCATCGGGGCTATCAGCGGTCGATCGTTCTCAGAGTCTTGCGGGAAACGGCATGACTGGGAGGGAACACCCCCTATCAACAATCCTTCCATTCTGTTTCGCCGACGCGGTCGACGTAAGTGTCCACAATGTGTCTGTATCCATGAGCCTTGGGCCCCCTAAATGGGTGGTCTATGTCGCAAGGATGTGGGCAGGATTCCAGGGGCTCAAACACGAGGATAGTGGGGACGTAGAAGAGCGGACGAAGGCCCTTCTGCACCATGTTAACGCAACGATGCCCAAAGGTAGCCTGACGGCAGTCATTGGGAGCAGCGGTGCCGGAAAGACGACATTGTTGAATTTCATTGCAGGACGCACAAGATCACCTACACTTGAGGTCCAAGGATCTGTGACGTTTAATGGTAGGACCACTACCGATGGGATCAGCAGAGCGTATGTGAAACAAGATGACATACTAATCCCTACGTTGACTATCCGGGAAACCCTCCAATGCTCAGCTGATTTGTGGTTACCACCACCGACAACAGCACAAGAGCGCAACGCAATTGTGGAACATGTCATCGACGCGCTTGGGCTCAAACACTGTGCCAACACATATATAGGCAAGGGTTGCAGCGGTGGTGAGAAAAGGAGGACAAGTATTGGGGTTCAAATGCTGGCCAATTCGTCAGTCCTAATCTGTGACGAACCTACGAGTGGTGTGCGCGCCCTCTTGCTGATCCAAGCATGAACTCGTGTACTAAGTACCTTGCAGGCCTGGACGCCACGAGCGCTTTTCAAATTATCACCATCCTAAAGAGCCTGGCTCAATGTGGCCGCACTGTCATCATCTCTGTTCATTCACCTCGTTCGGAGATTTGGGACCTTTTTGACAACGTTGTGCTTCTTTCCTGTGGCTCTGTTGTCTTTACCGGACGAGCCAAAGATTCACTGCCCTATTTCCAACAACACGGCCACGTTCCAGCCCCGCTCACCAATCCCCCAGAGTTCCTCGTTGACCTCGTCGCCATAGATACTCGGACCCCTGAGCTGGAGCACTGCTCTAGGCAGCGAGTTGACTACCTGACGAGTGCTTGGAGATTACGGGCTAATCGTAGCAACGCACAATTTAAAATGACAGCCACAGGCGCAGATGCACAACTCCCCAGCACTGGATCTTCGAACGGCCCTTCGTTTAAAATGCAGTTGTCCGTGTTGACAGCTCGTACCTTTAAGACTACCCTTCGAGATCCTATTGGGGTTGCCGGTAGTATCATAAGGGCCATAGGAATGTCGGTCCTGAACGGATGGATCTTTTGGAACCTCGATGAGAGCCTCGCGGGCATTCGCTCCCGCCAGGGAAGCTTGTACGTTGCCAGTAACCTTAATGGTTATATTACCCTCCTATACGAGGTCTTCCGACTCAGTATCGAGATAAAGGTCTTTGATCGGGAGCAAGAAGATGGAGCAGTAGGCGTGTCAGCCTTCCTTCTCAGCAGAAGAGCCGCAAGACTACTTCTTGAGGACCTTCCCGCACCTTTGGTATTTTCAGTCATCTTCTACTTCATGGTCGGGTACAGTCCACATGCGCCACAATTTTTCATCTTCTTCGCCTTTTCACTTTTGACGCATTACACTGCGGTGGCGTTCGCTGCAGCTTGCATAGGGATTACAAGGGGCCTCGGCATTGCCAGCTTGATATCCAATCTGTCATTCATACTTCAATCTTTTACCTGCGGGTACTTTATTCAGAGCCAACAGATTCCAGTGTATGTCCGTTGGCTGAAGTGGATCTCATATGTCTTTTACGTGTTCAGTGGGCTTTGCGCCAACGAGTTTGCAGGCCATTTCTATCATTGCCCTTTTTCCACCGACCCATTTGATCAAGCCTGCAAAGAGTACACGGGACAAACTATCCTAGAAAACCTTGGATTTCCATCAGACTGGATCGCGAGACCGATCATTGTGCTTATTGCATTTGTCATCTGCATCCATTTCTTTGCCGGTCTTCTCCTACACTACAACCAATACACTGGTGACATTACACGGGAACAGAAAACGACTAATCGCCTGAACCTTGCGCCTGGTACGGTGGGGATGGACTCATATCCTACGCGGGGCACTAGTCAGGTGAACATCTCCCTGGATAATTATGCTTTGGGGGTAAGGACATGGGACTGGCCGAGCACAACATCGAGCACTGTCCAGATCTTGAGACCTGTGACTACAGATTTCAAAGGCGGGCAACTGAATGTGATCATGGGCCCTTCCGGGAGTGGCAAGACATCCTTGCTTTGTTCAATGGCCTGTAGGCTTCATGGTTTATTCTGGGTCCAATACCGACGATCTGGAGCCATGTTATACAACGGTGCTATTCCCTCGCAGAGTACCATACGCTCTGCAACATCATTTGTCACACAGGATGATGATTCTCTAATATCCACTCTAACTGTCCGCGAGACACTCCAATTTGCGGCGGAGTTACGCTTGCCTCCGTGGATCCCTCGAAAAGAGAAAATTCGTCGGAGCGAAGAAGTTCTGCTTCAGATAGGCCTTAAAGACTGTGCCGATGATTTAATAGGCAGTGACTCCATCAAGGGCATCAGTCGGGGAGAGAAGCGACGGGTCTCTATAGCAGTGCAACTGTTGACGAACCCCAGGATCTTGCTGCTGGATGAGCCTACATCTGGGCTGGACGTCTTTAACGCCAGATCGATAATCGAACTCTTGGGCGGATTAAGTGCAGATGGCAGAACAATAATTATGTCTATTCACCAGTCTCGGGCTGATATGTTGCATCACTTTTCACATGTTCTCCTCCTTGCTAGAGGTGGCTATCAGGTCTATGCAGGCAAGGGGGCGGACGTGGTCGTATACTTTGGATCTCTTGGATATCTGTGTCCTAAGGCCACCAATCCTGCAGACTTCGTGCTGGACCTTATCAGCAATGATCAGGCGAGGGAGGTCACACACTTCGCTTCGCATTGGGAGCAGACGCCGCAGGTTCTCCGCGAAGAGACTGTTCGGATCACAGCGCCAGCACAGTTAGGCAGTCTGCAGAGAGAGACAAACCCATTTCGCGTCACTTTCCCGGTCGTCCTACGCCGATCTATCATTACCACTGCACGACGGCCATGGGTGGTTTTGGCTCGTAGCATGCAGGTCATTGGGGTCGCTGTCATTATCACCCTCTTCTATGCCCCTCTTCAACATGACTATCAAGCGGTCCAATCCCGAATGGGCTTCGTTCAGGAAGTTGCCGCTCTCTATTTTGTTGGTAGGTTGAGCTGGGCCTAATCATGCCGAACGTGCTCTAATATATGATCTGACTAGGCCTGTTGCAGAATCTCTGCATCTACCCAAACGAGCGGGATATTTTCTACCGTGAAGAGGCTGATTACTGTTATTCTGTGGAGACATTCCTCGCTCAATATACCGTGCTGGAGATTCCCTTCGAGGTAATCACCTCACTCGTTTTTGGCGTGTTGGCCGCCTTCGCCTCTGGCCTTGAGCCCACGCCGACGATGTTTGTGATCTGCGCTTTCAACTCCTTCTGTGTTCTCAATTGTGGGGAATCGATTGGAATCATGTTCGCAACTGCCATCTCCCACTTTGGCTTCGCCATTAATGTTATCTCTGTTCTGCTCTCGATCTCTACCGTTCTCGGTGGCATCATGAGTTTGAATGTCAACAATGTCCTAGCGGCGTTGAACCACCTCTCTCCGGTCAAATATTTGGTTGCTAACCTTGCCCCCTACTCCATGAGAAATCAGGCTTTTACCTGTACCGATATGCAGAGATTACCAAATGGTCAGTGCCCCATAGAGAACGGAACCCAGGTGCTCCAGCTGTACAACCTGAATAAAGATGCTGCCATGAACCTCATGGCCTTGGGGATTTGCACGATAGTATATCGCTTGCTTGCATATGCCTTTCTGAAGCTTTGGCGGCCTTATGTCATGGACAAGATGCATGGGATCGTGGCCTGGTTGCGGGGATCTGAGCTATCAACTTGAATAGTACCCCGTAGAGGGGTTTCAGCGGCTGTAACTTGCATTGTTTTGTGCTCGCGGCCATCATTATAATGTGAGTACGAGCCTGCAATTGAAATATATACACACTAAAAGTAACAGGTTGCAGAAATCAGTAACAACTTGGCATAAATTTTCTGAAGTCAGCTACATATCAATTGTTCTAAGTGATCAAGAAGCTTTTTTTTTTGCTTCGTAGTCTGCCTTTTGGTAATATAGAAGATAAAAGAGACGAAGTACGACGAATGGTTATCATGTCGATATATAACTTATGAAATTCTATTTGACTTGCAACGCGTGACAACTATCTGTTGACGCTCCCGTTTGGGAATGTTTACTGCACCGTCCATATCTGTTGTGACATGGGGCTGGGGCATATTAGCAACATTATTGGAAATAACTTGATAACGGGGGTTTTATTGGAATGGCAGAAGCCGTTGGAGCACACATTATATATGCAGGCATTAAGGGAACTTGTCGACCTGAAGGGTGGTAACTTACCACTAAGATACATGCAGTTCAGTGGATAGCCGCTGCTCCGCCTTTTCGTACAGTAAATCTAGTCTCAACGGGCCAGAGGAGCTCTATTGTTACAATACTAGCACTTCACTACAAAACGATCCTTCAACAACGGTCGTCTTCAGACAATCATCGATCAAGCCTTCCGTTTTTGATTCTCTCTCCATTACCAGCCCGTACGCTCTTCTATATTTCCGAAATCTTCTGGAAGACGCTCTCGGGGTGTATGGCGAGAAATAAATGGAAGTGAACACCTGGTATGTCATTGAGTAATTGCTGAAATGATGGTGATTCCATGAAGTGAATATTCGTTTGCTGTTAATAACCCCGCGAAGAGGATTCTTCTCAAGAAGTTGTTGAGTGGTAGGCTTTCACTTCTTAACTTAACTAATAAGATTAGACTTTGGAATTGAATCGGAGATACAGACATTAAGCGGTAGAACGGCATGCTTCTCTTTCAAATGGCGCCGAGTATTGGGGGTAGAGCCATGTCTTTTTGAATCTGGTTGTAGACCAGTTGCATTGTTTCCCATCTTGGTTGATCACAGCACAACAACTTTCTCGATCAGTGTCCATCTTCCTTTGGCTTCTCATCCATTCGTTAGAAAACTCTCTTATTAGGGGATGTCCCCACATCCAATAATGTTTTATCGTGAGCTTGAGCTTAGCGAACTCGGATCTGGTTGCTGGGAGACGGATTCTGAAGGTAAAACTTCATCGAAAGATTCAAGAAAAGAATCGATATTGGTACCGATTGCTGATTGACTATGTGCTAGGATGATGCTTGACACATGATGCAGATAATGTCTGGAGCAGCGATCCATATGCAGCAAGCCAGTCTTAGGAATCATGTAGGCCTCGATGAACACTAGACCACCACATCACCTGTCCAGTTGCCTTGGATTTCCGCATGAAACTGCGCTTTTGTGGATATGGAAGTATCCAGTGGCTCTGCAGAAACGAGGCTCGCAGGTCCCTTTTCCACTCACGTGCGGCGTTCTTTCCCTGGATCGAGGCGATGATCTCATAGCGCTTCCGATAGAGCAGCCGATAAGGCTTCTCACTCAAACCCTTTCGCTCGTACCGGCCGTCACGCCATTCCCGGAGTCACGTGAACAGTGCGTCGATTCTCTTGACCGCCAACATATCCCGAAGCCACCTTTGTAGGCCCTTGCTGCTCCTAGAATGCCTGATCGTAGCTGGACCAGCAGAGAGGGATGTCACCAGCCAAGGCTTGATCCCCGGGTCTTCATGGAACAAAGCCTTGATATAGGCAACATCATTCTTTCGGAACGTGCGGAGGCAAATTTGCCAGAGGTACGTCTCAAGATATTCCTGGCAGGCCGGAATAGAACTAAACTCGACCATCCACTGGCGCACGTGATCAACCCGGATGTCGGAACGAACAGCCATAATACCGGATTTACGGATTATCCGTCCGTACGGAATTTCTTATGTAATCATAGATCCCTTCAAATTGCCAGATTCAGGGACATAGCAATACAGAGTTCTTTTCCTATCTGATTGGCCCACCGATTACGTACTCCAACACCGGATGAATTCGAACCGCACATCGCGGATGTGAGGATATCGGGCACGATACACTGCTTGTATAGGTGGGTTGTTGAACATAATACATAGCGCAAATGGTTGAAGGAAGGCCAGGGTGCTCCAGTCGACCTTATCAAGGAACCATGCATATTTATACTGCTGCATAGTGCCGCGAAACCCAAGTCTCTCCCACCGTCGGAGACCATCGGCGTGATCGGAATTAGCTCCATGTTTTATGCTATTCCGATATCCCCCGACACGCTGGACAAGACCGGTAGAGCAGAGGGACTGCTCAGCATATCCAACTGGGGCGTCGAGTAATCCATGCGTGCAGTCCGGTCCGCGTAATAGAGATCAAATACTGCAAAAAGGACTATGCGTTCAAAAAGAGAGATACCTATCTTCTAGGAAACAGAAAAACTTTAATTATCTTCTGATAAAGAATTTAAGTGATCTTGTAGTTGAGGCTCACGGGAGATCACAGCAAATTACTGAGCAGATAGGGTGCGGAGCCGCGGAGCCGCGGAACCGCATCGCCATCGCCACATGATCTGATCCTCTTCCCACAAATTCGAAATGCCCCTATCAAGGTGGCCTGAAACAGTGGAGGAGGCTGTGGACCTTACTATGCAAAATAGATTCTGTCCTGCCAATAGGCATGGTTAACATATGGCAGGTTCGCCAGGTTCGCCCTTTTTTTTTGACGAAACTGCCGCGCTAAGTTGGATTCGAATAACAAGACAAATCCTCGGAATGTCAATTACTCAGTAATACATTCCTCACTGACTATAGTTTCCGCTGAATTACTATACCGACTTTGCCCTACCGTAGAGAAGTTTGACTTCGCCGTCATAGGAGCCGGCATGGCTCCTATGACGGCCTGCGATCTGAGCAAGAAAGGCTTTTCGGTGGTTCTACTCGAAGTACGGAACAGAGGGGGCGGCCGAACCTACCTTGAGAACGTCCTTGACGCCGACATTGAGCTCGGCGGCTTAGGGTTTTTAGGGGTTTGTTCACTGGACCCAGCCACACGTGTGGCATGAAAAGGCAAAAGCATGCCATCCGCCTGTTGGTCCCACTCCCTACCGGCAAGGCCTACTGGCTGGCGGATGGGAAAATGCACTCCGGGGCGGAAGAGCAATACTATGAGTTCCTTAGTCCCGCGATGGCGCAACTCTTTGCCGACTCCAGCACGCGCTCCCCGTCACCTTGGATAATCAATGCTGTGGACAACAGCGACATAGAACGCGAAGCCATCGAGAACCGAATCGACTCGCTGGGCCTCGGCTCCTATTATCGAGATGTCTTCGATGGCATCTTGGCGGGAGTGGTTCACAACTACAAGTGTCACGGCATCGCGCAGCTCCTGCACAGTGTCGCAACCTACTTCGGTGGCTACAAAGCTTTCTTCGAGACGGCGAGTTTCTTGACTATTGATGTAGGCACCAATCGCGACACCTGAGCTCCGCCTCTCTATCCCCGTTACTTCTATACAGGATCATGGCTCGAAGGTATCAATTACCACACGTGCCGGCCAGAAGATCCTCGCACACGCGGCGATTGTTGCGGTGCCGGTCAATACGGTCAGCTATATAAAAATCCCGCCTAGCCTTCCGCGTCCTGCGAGAACTATGGCCGCGGAAGAGAACCCCGTCATGGCAAGCAAGATCTGGGCCCAGGTGCGAGGCGAGATCGAACCCTTCACGGGGTTCACCCCCGTTGACAAACACCCATTAACGCGGTCCGGACAGAGCACCACCATAAAGGAGACACGCTCGTCATGTGCATTTGCTTTGACGCGGCCGCAATGGTGCAGGCTGCGTTGCGAAATTTCATTCCGGACACCGAAGTGGTCGACACAGCCTCTCAGAGCTTGGTCGAGGATGGATTCTCGAAGGGCAGCTGGAAGATGCACCGACCAGGGCATATAACTGGCGGTGCCGCTCATATTCGCCCCGGTCATGGTCGCATTCGTTTTTGCGGCAGTGAAATTGCGGCTCTCGACGCCGGTATCATTGTTTCTTAGATTGCTGTTCCTTGATCATAAATTTAACACCGCGGGTCCGTTATTTTAAATAAGAGTTTCTTGTGTGACCACATTAAATCCGTTCACACCAGTGCCGACGGAGCCAACTGAGATGAGTGATTGAGAGCTATCTAGGAGATCGCTTATGAGAGCTGCTAATGGCCTGCGAGGTTAGTATTGGCATGTTACCACGCGGGTATTCTGGATTGACCCGATTTACCATACAAAACTTTGTGGATGATCATCTTAGTACCCCATATTATCAAGCTTTCGGACCCGCAAAATTCGACTGTGTGGGGCGTTGCGGACAGCGGAGCCGCCGACCCGAAGCCGCGGCATCTCTGTTTCCCCGGAAGTGTCCCCTCCCCGTACGCGGAAGAATGCATGCCAGAGGTCACAGCGATAGCTTCGAACATTCTATCTGGGTGCGCGAATTAAGGTCCGAATGGGAAGGTCCACCGGGAACTTTGGGATGTACTGATACTGGAAACCCGGGTGACTACATCAAGGCCAGCGTCAGATATAAAAGCAATGTTGCATGTGTCTCGTCTGATAGTCATTTTCAATGCTCCCTACTCCTTGAGCAACATACCTTGAATACGTCACCCTCATACGCATTCACATTTCGCTATGGTTAGCTTTTTCGCCAGCCCCAAGCGGGTCGTTTTCATCGGCGCAGCTGGAGAGATGTGCCGTATTGCCATCGAACGCTTTGCGGCCGCAACGGACATTTCGCTCGTCCTCGCCGATGTGAATGTGGCTGCCATTGAGACACTCACGGCTAAACTTCCTGCCGGGCGAGCAACTACCCAGAAGTTGGATCTCTTTGATCGTCCTGCCCTGCTTGCCCTCACCAAAGGCGTCTCACTCGTCGTCCTCGGCGCCGATCCTTATGCCAAGACTAGTGAACCTGTGCTCTCGGCCTGTCTTGAGAATAAAGTACCTTACCTCGATTTCGACGATGATGTGGAGAGCACCACTGCAGCCCTCGCCTTACACGAGAAGGCAAAAGCTGCGGGCGTGCCATGCTTTATTGGCTGCGGTGCGTCTCCCGGAATGACGAATGTCATGGCCGTCGATGCTGCCAAGGGCATTCAGAAGGTGGATACGATTGATGTCTGCTGGCTTGTCGGTGATGAGCGACCAGGTATTGGCAAGGCCGTCCTGGAGCATCTGATGCATATTGGCGCCGGCCCCTGTCTGACCTGGGCCAACGGGAAAGCCACCGTAAACGAATCTTGGGTCGAGACGGGCTATGCGCCAATGTATGGTGATCACGGAGAGACGCTCCTGCACGAGACTGCCCACCCAGAGCCGGTGACTCTCCCACGCCTTTTCCCCAACGCCGACCGCATCCGCTGCCTCGGTGGCCTCCACCCTGCACCATTTAACGGCGTTGCCCGTGGACTTGCTGTCGCTGTGCGGGGTCAAAAGATCACTCTTGATGAGGCAGTTAGTTTCCTGCTGAACCTGATTAACAATCCTAACCCGCTCGAGGGCTGGGAGGCCGCTCTGGGGGAGGCCAGTGGGTACTTCCGTGGTGGAGACATCTCTCTCAAGGAGCTTTGGCAGGTCATTGCCCATACCACCAGTGCGCTTGGACCATGGCGTCACGCTATCTATGGAATGCTCGACCAGATTAAGACTGGTGAATGCAGCACTGCAGATGTGCTCAGCTTCCTCCTCGACTCTGCTCGTGGCAAGATAGGACCTTACTGCGCAGGTCTGACTGTGCGAGTCACTGGTACTCTGAATGGCATGCCGGTCGCTCAAATGAAACGCAGCGGCATGTGTGGTGAGGGCGCCGTGCTGTTCAAGGATATGGCTGCCATCACGGGGGGCGCTTGTGCCGCGTTTATGCTTCTGGCACTGGAGGACTGTTCCAAGCTTAGCGGCGTCTTTGCCCCGGAGTACTGTTTTGAGCCCCAAGCTTTCTATAATGCTCTTCTTCGTGTAGGTGTGCCTTATAATGAGCTCGCTCATCTTCTTGAGGACGGCGCAGAAGCCAAATCGCACCTCTAAATGTAGAACTATTCTAAAGAGACTATTCTTGGATTTATAATTGCAATTTGAATTGACGCAACAGTTTGGCGGCACGTTTGACCTTCAATCAATATTTTGCATACGGCTTTTCGTTTGATCATCAGTAGCTATGGTTTTTAATATTAATTTTACCGCTTTGAACAGTAAAACATTATAGGATGGACGCCGCCAGGTGGTGGAATTTGACCCAGGTTCTATGAGACTTTTTCCTGGCCTTGCATCTTGGGCAACCAAGGCAGCAGGACCTTGATCTTAAAACACGCCATCAGACTTTACTCGCACACACCAAGTACATACACTCCATTTTTGAAGACTTCAGTAGCTGTTGCACTGCAACCAGATGAGAGTGGCGGGACTGTGTAATCTGCACAAGCAGGTTGAGTCTTTCATTCAATTTCAATTTTTGGTCCCGTAGACTGTCTTTTATGACAACACAAAGAAATCATCCGTGGGTCTCGTCCACCAACCTTCACGACTACATTCTTTGGGGAAGGCAAAGACCTTTTGGAGGGCATCCCAACGTCTTCCATGGCCTATGGGCTATTTATTTATCTGATAAGAGCTCACGGGCTTTAAACAGCTTCGTAGAACTGACTGGAGAGTGACCAACTGGTTAATTCGGTCAAACCACGGCCTTTCGAGAAATGAGCAGGCGGGCAGCCAAGTACAAAACACTAGCAACAATCAAGCATACCCCCGTAAACAATTGCATGGGGAGGTAGTTGGTTCCACCTGTATTTTCAAGTAACTTTCCGGCAATTGGGCCCATGCCGAGGACAGCGAACGAAATCACGCTGATGCATAGTCCTAGTTGAATAATGTTATGACGCGGTCGACCTTCGGGAATGCTTAGAAAGCGAAAGTAGAATATGCTTACCATTCCATGTACCGATCAGTCCTGGCTCTGGTGCCAAGTGAGAGATACACGGCGAGAAAAGGGCTTGAAGGGCGCCGGAGAGGAACCCATAAAACAAACTCCACACAATAATCCCTGGATTATCCTCCGCACTTATCCAGCTAAATGCGGTCACGGCGCAACCAAAGGCCACCAGTGTAAGTGCATTGAAGGGGCCAAGCCCGTGATCCGATGCAACACCGAAAGCGTAGCAACCAAAAAAGGCGCCAGTGTTCAATATCGACGACATATAAAACGCCATGTTGAAGGATGCCCCCCACTGCATAGCGTAAGAAGTGATGTAGAACTTCATAGGGGGAACTGTCAGTACAGCGCACGAGATATTGATCGAGGGTCTAGGCACATACATAAGGTATATAGATCCCGAAGAAAAAGATGAATGTGGAGACAGTAAATAGGGCGGTCCGGTTATCGGCCAGGAATCGCTTCACAGGAATCGGCTCGCGTGGGATTTTGGGAAAGCGCGGGTGAACCATCAACGTGGCGGCTACCATGAGGAACAACTGCATGAAGCCAATGGTGCGCAGCGTCCACCCCAGTGACAACCCATAAGTGGAGACGAGCCGATCCACGAGGACTGGCCAGATGACACCTGCCGGGATGCGTGCTCAAGTCAGCGGTGGCTTTTTGTTGGCGACCGAACAGAGCCCGGCCCGGAACTTTGACTCACCGCCGATGTTTTGGCCGGACATGACCAAGCCAACAACGAATCCACGTTTCTTCAAAAACCATTGCGATTGAACGGCAAGGGCCGGGGTAAACACCAACCCGAATCCGATGCCGCTGCAGATCCCTTGTGAGAGGACAAATTGATAATAGGAAGATGAAATTGACGCCATCATTGTCCCAAAGACCATGAAAAATGTGCCCAGGGCAAAGGGCCACTTGGGCCCTCGTTTGTCGGACAGTATGCCGGCCCAAAGTCCCAGGAAAAAGCAACCGAAAATTTGTAGGCTACCGATCCAGGAGATAGCGCTGGCGCTCGAGTTGGGCAGTGTTACCTGGCTATAGTAGCTTTGGAACACGGAAAACGCACTCAAAAACCCGATACTTGAGATTTGTGCCAACAGACCACCAGCCACAGTGAGCCAGGCTTTGTAGCCACCATCTAGAAACATGAGTTCCACGGAGGCGACGTCTGGGGACTGTAACTCTGCCTCGGCAAGGTCTTCCTGGTCCTGCATCTTTTTAGGGTGGCATGACATGGTGAACACTTGAACGCGGTTGATGAGGGTAGTAAAGGAAGGCAAATTAAGGTCAAGTTGCTTCCGACCGAGCTGGGCATATAGAGCTGGCAGTTATACGTACCATCTTGCATCAGACTCTTATCTACCGCTAGAGAGATAAGCTTCGCTCTAAGACGCTTGCGGTTATCATGTCTCCACCTTCCCCGCACCAGAACCAGTCCCCCGGATCCGCGGAGCCGCAGCGGCTCCACGTCGGGCAATTCTTGCACGTTGACACGTGGGATATGCAGCACTTGGCGCCCCGTCTGGCCTCTCGATCGGGTCCCGATCTTGTGTATTTTATCGAAGCCGCAGCGACCCCTTCTTCATCTGCCCATGACTTTTGCACACATTGAGATCTGGGATCCTGCCCTTTATTTGCGCACGCGAATGATTCGCTGGCTCGTCTGCCACATTTTGAATCTAACGGTACGGGGCATGCCAGAATCCCGTTAGGCAGTCAATGTCTCTCGGTCTAGCAACTTTCTGCAACTGACACGCCAAATCTTACGGATGAGTGTTCGCTTGGTCTGCTGAAGTCACGCCGTACAAATACGCCACACCCCCGGGAAAGGCGAACGCCCGGCATAACACGCTAGGCCAACCTGACCCGTCCTCTTCTCAATCCCGTGGGAAGGGCACATCATGAACTCATGGAGAGTACATCTCGGGGGGGTCGAGAAATCCGGTCGTTCCGATCCACCGAGCCTCACGCCTAAGCGGCGAGTTACACGCCCGTTATTGAGGAAAGAGCCCGTCATCGCCCTTGGCGGTATCGATCTCCAGCTCTTTTTTCCACACCCTCAACTAACGGAGAGCCCAGAACAAAGGAGCCGGGTCGTACTTCGCGATTACACCTCGTCATCACCTCATCTAGAATCGTGCTCTACGCCACCTATCCTAAGCAAACAAGAAACTTTTGGCTGTCGACCTCAACAACGAATATCGTTGGCCCATGCAATGCCGTGGCTCCAATCCTCTGCTTCGACGCCATCTATGCAGAGATGCAGCAATTTCCTAGACAATATTTTGACGACCGCCGAGGAGCGTACATTCCTACGTGGCATGATGCCCAAGACCGCGTTTCCGAGTGAGAATTGTACCGTGCAGCCACAGACTGAGAGCGGTTCTGAAGCCTCGGAATTTATGCCGCAGTTCGTCGCTCCGTCGCAGGTGGAATATAACCCTTTCATGATTGGGGTTCCAGATGCACCAGAAGATAAATTTTTGACCTTCTAATTCGGAGCTCAACATGTCCGGGACCTGGATATATCCTGGATTGAGCTTATGTATTATAATTGGGCAAATTGTGTTTGCGGGTATTCTTTTGTCTTCTTATTTTAGCGGAAGGCTTATGGGACTGTTCTGTTATCAGGCATATTCGCAAAAGCTCTTGTAGAAAATTTAGCGGAACAAGCAATGAACTTTCCTTCTCTACAAATCGATATCGGCTCTTCCACAAATGGATCGAAATCCAAGGACACCACGGCTGCCAGCACACTCCTGATCTGGGGCCCTGGGGTCAAAATTTCCGCAGAATATTTCATTCGCCGCCAACCGATTCGCTGCCCGGTACCGGATCTGATCCGCCAAGGGCTGAGATAACAGCGATGACGCACCACCCGCGGACAATGCGCTGCCGCCGCGGGATTGGGAGCGGAACCGCTGGCGGAGCCGTCCTGAGTTTGCCAAACAGAGTGTGGTCAACTTTGGAAGCCGACTAGTGGTCCCCGTAGAGTTAATTATTCATCTATTAGAATAGATGTCAACCAGTGGATTTCCATTCTAATAATACACTTAATTAATGTGCCCTGAATGAGTGCTTGTTTCCTATAAGAGCAAGGAAGTGCGTCCATTTTTAACTCCCAACGGCTGGATTTGATAGGAAAAATGAAATAGCAAGATGTCCAAGCCAGCAAATTCCGCTTCCTCTGTGACGCCGCTGTCGTTCATACAGAAACTCGATGTGCTTCCAGCATTAGCCTCAATCCTGTCTGTGGGCTTTCTGTCGCTGTTTACGGGTCTCGTTCGAGGTAAGAAGGGGGCACCGAGCCTCCACCTTCACATCGCCTATGCCATCTTGCGGAAGGCGACGACTCGCCTGTCCCCGCTTCAGCTACAGTAAGCACTGTCATACCCGGGTCGGCTAGTAAGGTGCTGAACCGAAACAGAGCAGTCTCTCCGTCGACGGAGGCTATGTACCTACAATATGTTCAGTCTGCGCGATTGACTCCGCAGACGGTGGATTTAGGTGGCGGTGCTAAGGGCCACTGGCTCGGAAATACGAATGCGAAGAAAATTTTGGTTTGGTACCACGGTATGTATATACCGAGGCTTTAAAATTCATCCCGTCTTTTCGTAACACTGATGGTCCCCCAAATCAAGGAGGGGGTTTCTGCCTACCGGCCAACATGGGCTATTTCAAATTCTTTGAAGAGCTCATCCGGTCCGCTCGCACCTCTGGCTATGACCTCGCGGTGTTCGTCCTCTCCTATACCTTGGCCCCGCATGCACGGTACCCACGACAACTGGTTCAGGCGACCGAGGCGCTGCGGTACATTGTGAGTCAAACAAACCGCGGCCCAGCAGACGTGCTGGTTGGTGGAGATTCGGCAGGAGGAAATCTAGCAGTCGGCGTGCTGTCACACCTATCTCATCCCCATCCTGCCATCCCTGAGCTGAAACTGGATGAGCCAATCGCTGCCGCCGTCCTGATTTCGCCCTGGACATCTCTTGAGGCCAGTCCTACTGGAGTATCCAACAATATTGGGGATCTGATCACGACGCAGGTTGCGGGTCCGTGGTCAAGTGCATATCTCGGCAACACCAGCAGAGACTACTATACCGATGCTTCCATGGCACCCTCGAGTTGGTTCGAAAACCCCTTGGCGAAGAATATACTGGTGCTAGGAGGGGGTAATGAGATCATGAGGCCTATGATTGAAGATTTTGTACAGAAAGTCGAGGTATCGTACCTGTCTCGTTTCCTATCATATCCAAAACCCAACGGAACTAACTGCAGAAGGTTGGCTTCCCTTCGGTGGAGTTATTTATCGGAGATCGGGAGGCCCACGTTGCGCCCGTGTTCAATTTATACGTGGGATCTAAGATGGAGACGGAGCAAGGGAAGAAATTGAAGGAGTGGCTCAAGAAGCTCCTCTAGGGAAGCTTTAGCCTCTTGCGGGACCATAGCTACATGTAGGTACAGTAGTTTTCGAAACCAGCTATACCGCCATACTCTTACTTCTTATTTCAAATGACGCTAACCTGTTTGGCTCACAATCCCGGCAGTACTTTCATCGTAATAAAGCCATTGTGATCCCATCATTTTCTGTCTAAAATTTTCGGGGTCTTGTGCTGGTCTAAAAATATGCCCAAAAACTCCATTTTTGAACAGCGTTCATGAAATTGTTCAATAACTACTTGCTACGGCCCGCGGATTTCAGGCCCTTTTTGCAGATACTCAGGACAGGTTATGAAGAAGGACAAAATATATCAGTCACTCACGTTTAACCATATATTTCTGAGTATAGCACACAAGACTACTGTACTATATATACGATACCGCCCGGGGGTCCGCCGATAATATGTATAAATAGGCCTCCCCCTAATGTTGAGAAATATAGGGGCTGATCAGATAGAAGAGGACGGACGCAGTAATTGGAGGTAAAATTCTGATACTATTTTCTAGTTGTTCTTTGGAGGATATTTATACCCTTCTCTTGAGAACTGTTTTCTAAGGGAAATGCATACAAAACTGCTTCTTCAGACCGCTACTCGAGGGACCATGGAAGAATCAGGTAGGAACCCAAGGGCAAACGCCGTAGATGGGCAAACTGCATAGATGAGGGCCTAGTTCTGAATAGCTTCAGGGGCTCTGGCCGACCAATCAGCAGCTATCAGGGTAGAGAGATGCCGAATTATGTTGGTGCCTTAGGATGAGGGCTCCAATCTTCAACACCTAATACTTGCCCTAATCATGTTATTTTTCCGAGTCAGCTTCTACGTGACCAAGTCGGGAATCTTCCGGTTGGGTTCGGCTTGGCGCGGGTTGGCTCAGTCCAATTCCGACGTACCCGCTGGGACCAGTACTACTCACATATACTAGCGTCCTGGCCAATTTGACCGACGCCAGGACTGACCCGTGGGGGCGGCACTCTCGTGGTTGGACGCTCCTTTGATCCTGGCACCGACGATCCTCTGACGATCGGGGTTGTTGCTAATTCGGGTAAACCCTAAAACCCCGGGTTACATCGTGCAGCTGTCTGTCACCAGCCCCTGCATGACTCGGCTCAGTGTCCAGCCGCGTCAACCCTCGCGTTTGGTCTTCCATGGTCATCACACTATCCAATATTGATGAAGATAGTTAAGTCGTTCTCTTGGGGACGGCTATCGGCCCATTGGGGCATTTGGCCCCCAAAGGGCGAGATTCGACGCGGTGCTTAGAGCCAATTCATCCCTTATCGTAAGCATCTTTTTTCGGTCATCCAGCAATCACTCTAAGCCTCAACCTCAACATGCCATGGGCAACGGCCGAGCACTCGAACACCTTCACCCGGCCCCTTGGCCCCAACGAGTTGTTCATCAAGCTGGTCAGTGATCCCGGCCACCCGCTCGGTTGTGAACACTGGGCGGTCAACTACACGGCCACCATCAGACCTCGTGGGGCATTCGCGGCCTTGTCGGGCTCGCCCGACCTTCTACCAACCCTCGTCCGCCACAGTTGGTTGCATCTGCGCTTCCAGCACCCCAGTCTGTCTGCGCATCCGGACTCCTCCAACTCCAACGTCATCTACACGGTTCCTGACTGTGCCGATGCTCTTGGCGAATGGGCCTCGCAGACCTTTACCGTAGAGGCCGACGCCCAGTCTGCCGATGAGGTGATTCCTACCATTGCACCAGCTGCCGATGCCCGACTGTACTATGTCTCCCAATCTAGTGAACTGCTCCTTCACACCGCACACCGGCGCATGGACGGAGTAGGCGGCCTGCTCCTCCTCGGCCAGCTGGTGGACATGATGGTTTCGCACGCCGACACCCTCCTCTCGGGGAAGCTGTCAAACCCGTTCGATTCCTTCCATTGGGGATCGGAGGTCGCACGGCTGGCGCACCAGTCGAAGAGGCCGGCAACATGCCCCTCACCGCGACCGATGAGCAAAAGGCTATCGCCCACGGGGCAGTCGGCACTTTTTCCCTAGCGGCGGGCGCCCTCGGGATACCCTTTACTGGGGATGCCTTGACCGTGCCCTCCGGCACGCGGGCCGCCGAGCTCACGTTCTCGCTCGCCGCCACGTCCGCCGTGCATGCCAGTCTGGCCGCGGTCAACTTCTGGCGCGCGGTCGCCGAGCACCGGGGCCGCCACTACACCAGCACTATCAAGCAGTCGCTGCGGCCGTATCTGCCTGAACCGTACTCGACCCCCGCAGCCGCAGCCGGGCTATACACGTCCGGCTGGTTAGCGCGGGTCGACGCCTCCGGGACCTGGGAGGAGAATGCCCGCATGTATCAGGCGGAGTATCAGAAGGGCATCAGCAGCGAGTACCTCCAGGCGCACCGAGAGTATGCGTCCACTTTGGTCGACGTGATTAAGAGCCTACCGACCCCGACAGAGCCGCCCAGCGATATCGATATCAGCAGCATGGGGCTCATGGAGAAATATCTGGAGCGCGAATATGGAACCTTGGAGGGAGGGGGGGGTTGGTATCACGCATGTCGGGGTGGGCGTGGAAATGCTTTCGCGCCAAGGAGTGGTTTTTGTGTGGACGTTCCGTGATAGTTGACGCTGCGCCTGGTATATAACGAGGCCTTCCACACCCCCGGGCAGATGACGGACTTTTTACACGACATCCAGGCGGATCTCTTGAAGCAATTGCAAGTCGAACTGGATGACAATCTTAAACCAAAGGATCCCACGGGATAGCTGGTGCGGGCGTGGTCTCAGTGGTCATCAACAGCTCGTCCTGTAGAATTCCCCTCGATCTGCAGAATACCCCCGGAGGAGGGAGCGGGGAGGGGAGTTTTGGATTTAATAGGACACTTTTAAGTTATGATCGATAGATTGCTTTATGAACACTATGATATCAAAGACTTGAATCTCAGGTGCAGACACCACCAAGGATAGAAAGCAACAGTCCCGGAACCATTTTGGCCCTCGATTCAAACTTTGTCAACCTTTCAATAATATTAACTTTCGTCAAAGACAAATATTTCTCCGAGAACGGCGGGAAACGAAACTAGCGATCACGCTGTGGCCCCTTCTGTATTCTCAAAGGAGTGATCAACCATGGAAGCTCGCCGTTTGTCATTTCCACCCTTGATCCGCCCGATGCCGACCATCTGGCCTATTTCCCTCCAAAATCCAACCGGGGGATCGGTGAAGCTTGCCTCGTAGGCATCGATAAGAGGTCGCTCCCAGACCAGGTCAGCCTCATGGGGTTTGACTAGCTTTGTGCGCTTGATGATTTTCCAAATGAGGAAAAGGGGAGGTATGACGATTTGCATCGTATAGTCCGACCAGAATGTGGTCAATGACCATGGCTTGTATGAAGGGTAGCCGTATAGAATTGCGACGAGAATCATCCAAACAAAGGCAATGTATGCGCAATAGGGTTGGAACCGACCAAAGTAGGAAAACGTTCTGCGGTCAATGCCTTGGGCCTTGCAAGCACGGTGGAAAAAGATGTAGGTCAATGAAATCGTGATGTAGTTGATCAGACCTATTTACAGTGATGAGCAATGTATTGGACTCAAAAGTTCGAAAGACACATACCTCCAGCGGTCACGAGATTCGCAAACCAAGTGATAACAATAGAAGAACTATTCGAGACCTGTAGGAAGGAGAGAATAGGGAAAATCATCACGATGACGAAGCAATAGATCGGTACACCCTGCCGCGTAGTGTACGTGAGAACCCTCGGGGCTCGACCTTCGAGTGCGAGACCGTACAGGGTACGGATAGCACAGTAGGTGTAGGTGTTGCCAGCGGAGAAGATCGAAGTCAACAGAAGGCTAATAGTCACAAGCAGAATTAGTACCATCCGAGAAAGTCTCTTGGCAAATTACTGACGTGTTCACAATTGAAGGGAAAATGTTAATGCCCATGTTCCGCATGCCAATGACATATGGGGATGCCGCAGCAGTGGAACCAGAAGAATCGCCGTTAACAACTGCTGCCAAAGCCGGGTCCCTGGCAGAGCAGACAATACCCACAGCCAGCGCGCCTCCGATGAAAAAGATGCCAAATCGGATGTAAACTGTTTTGAAAGCGCTTTTGATATAGATTCGTGGGCGCTTGGCCTCGGCTGCGACCATCGAGATATACTCAGGGCCAACGACGGCGAAGCAAGCGGACCACAGAGACCCTAGAAACCCTTCAAAGCGACCGAGGGCACCGGTATCAAGATACTCCATAAAGGAGCCCGGGTTGTTCCAATAGCGAAACCCGTAGGCATCGTGACTTGGGTTCCCACCAACCATGGTGATGAAGGTGAAGAAGAACAGCGAAAATATCAACACGACTTTGCCACCTGATAGCCAGAATTCAGCTTCGCCGTATGCTTTCACGGCGAGTATGTTGAGAAACCTGAGGACTAATCAGCATTGGACCGTAGTACAGAAGACTTGACGTTAAAGCCCTTGCTCTATCTTGAGAGCTCAGGGAGAGGACTTATACTGAAGTCACACATGTCAAGATCGTTGTTATGAGGGGCGCTTACGCGTAACACAAGATGATTCCAGCGCAAATACCAGCGACTGGACCAGGTTCCGTGACGGTGGGACTCCAGAATGACAGTACCAATGTAAATGCCGAGATTTCAAATGGAATCAATAGGGCCTCATAAAAGCTGCATGTCGTTAGTACCGACTGCTAATCTCGAGGAAGGTCAAGTACGAACAAAAAATTCCAACCGACCATAAAGCCAAGGGCTTCATCTACCCATTTACCTGCGAGGCGAATAAATCCACCGCTGACGGGGAATGCAGTACTCATCTCGGCAATGCAGTTATTCACCATTGCCAAGACTATACTTTGGATAGTGAAAGCCAGGAACAAACTGCCAGGTCCACCGTGATAAAGGCCGGTACCAATACTCACGAACAAAGCGGTTCCAATGGAGCCTCCGATTGCAATGAGCTGGATCTGGCGATTTCCAAGGTGACGTTGGAGGTTATCCGCGTTATCAGCCATCATTCCCTCTTGGACATCATGAGGGCCTTCAGGCTTCAAGCCAAGGGTGCTCAGGACACCTGAATTCATCCCTTTGTCCTTATTGGAGAAAGACATTGTTTTTGATGATTCGAGTAACCAATAAAACCTATAAAATCGATACTGTGGAGTGGGGTAAAGGTGAACAGGGCGTCGACGGCAAAGCGGAGATTGTCGTAGGGTAATATTCCGTGTTTGGTCGCATGGGCGATACCGGTGTCAGATAAAGGGCCTAAAATCAGGGCAGTTCGGTGAAGTTTGAGCTGATTCTCGGCTGAGATCACGGGGTTGTGGGCTTGGGTGGTTGCTTTGTGGCAGGAGAATTGTTGCTTTGGACGCCGAAAGGCTGCAATGTCGTCTGGGAGTCGCACGGCTTTGAGTATCTAGCTGATAGGAGTCGTCTGGTCTCGTAAAACGAAATTGTCGAGTAATCGAGTTGATAAAGTAGTGAGATTCACTTTGCAAATGCGCATCTAAAATGCTTCACTGGTTGATCTTGCGTGATAAACCTTTGTGGGGGTGACAGAGTTGGACCTTGGGGAAGCAAGCTTCATCGAGGTTATAAAACGGAGCGGTAGCTGAGAGATCGCATTCACAGAACACGATGCGGGTGAAAGCTGGGGATACCTCGCCGAATTTGCGAGCAAGATGGTGTGAAAAAGTAAAATCGCGGGTTGGCCTGGGTATGCGATTGAAAAGGAAAGGGGAAAAGCTCCAGCAGGGCGAAAAGTGTGGCTTTTCAACCGCTATACGCAATTTGCGCTTCCATGGTAGACGAAACATCAAATAGCGACACCTGTGGCCGTTAACTTACCGTAACGTTGCGGCCAAGAGCGGGGCCAAAAACATGGCGCACGAGATAAGCGGATGGCATACAGGTCTGAGCCACGTTTTCGGTCTCTTTATCTCCTTTTGGCCAATGGCGATACTCAATCAACGGACCAAAAGCCAAGAGGCGCCCAGGGACGCTAACTTGATCCGGAAAGAAATTACCAATGCGGAGCTGCTAACGTGACCGGTGGACGCATCGGTCGACTGAACGCCAAGAGCTGAACGAAACGCCCAATCAGGAGCCGGGCCAAACTCTAATCGATAAAAGACCCCGAGTCCCTCCGCGGTCATCCGGCAAATTGCGCGAGTCACCTGTACGGCGGGAAGTGGCAGAACGCCCGGTTCTCCGCACTTGCCCTCGTTCCATCCTGTGCGGGGCTTTATCTGTCGTCACCTTTGGCATGTCATTAGAGCTTGAAGAACCATGCCTTGCCGTTTTCTCTGGCAATTTCGCCCGTCTGTAATAACTGTGGAAGGGGGAATGGTTCATGTTTCGTGGTTAGCCAGCCTACGACGTCCGATCGATCGATTTATTGAAAATAAATAGATACGATGCTTTTATTTAGGGAATTGCTAATCCGACCCCCCCTGCCTAATAAACCAGGTTTCCATTCTTTCTGCCGAATAAATCCTACTTAATTAAAAATTCTGGTTAGTTTTTGGAACTGCAGGTTTTTCAGTCCATTAAACCACTCTCTCTATTTGATTAAACCATCTACACAGATCTCTATCTAGTACCTAATTAGATACGTCAATACTAATTACTAACTATAGGTGTAGGGTTACTAGGGGCTAATACGACCGAAGATACTAGTTTACTTAGTACTAGACGTCTTTCTGGCTTAGAAATTAACTTGGTTTAGCGTCATTATAGTTTCCTGACTGAGCTAGGAGAAGCCCAATAGGTAATAATACTATATTCGTCAAGGGTGAGTTAGGAAAAAACTATACAAGATAGTTATAGAAGGAGAATTAGAAGCGGTGGGCAAAGCGGTATATTATTTACCAAGTAACCCACTACACTAAACCCATCTAAGGGTGGAGACCCGGAAAATCAGGCAGGGGGGGGGGTGTCGGATTATCCAAGGGGGGGGTCGGATTAGCAAATCCCTATTTTTATTAAAGCGCCACCATCTTCTCTTGCGACCAACGCACCAAATAAATTCTGAGGATCTGGAATCCGGGCCTAATCTATCATGTGACAACCAATTTAAGCGTAGCAGTCAGCAGTGTTACATATATGTAACAAGGTATCTCTCTTACATTTAGTGTTCATACATAACGTCATTAACTTACATATTTCAACTGCAAGCACCTTAAAACAAGTAATCGAACCCCAGCAAAGCTGAACATAAATAGTAGCTCTCTTTCGGTCTTCAGTCTCATCACCTGCTAATTCACCCTTTTTCTAAAATTGATTTTCGGCTTCCGACTCAAAAACCAGATCTAATACTATCTTCCCTAATCATATATCTCTTATATCAAAATGGGATCTGCCTTTGCATTGCTCGTTTGCGGATTTCTTGCCGTTTCTACTCATTCTTCTTCTGATGGCTTATATGAGAGAAATATGCCAGACGATGGCTCTTGGACTGTAGGTATGTCATATTATTAAATTGAACACAACTAATCTAATTCATGGCATCCAACAGACTTCGACTTGCACCACCCCCACCACCACTACTACCGCTAGTATTTCTATTGTGTCCCCGAGTCCTTGCGTATGTGTTAACACCGACAGATTAGATGCAATGGCTAACACTTCATTGACACGGACAGCCCACCGGGCAACCATGTGGGGATTGTTCCCCGAATGCATATTATGCGTGTGGATTAGCGACTCGCGCTTGCTGCAATTATGGAGGTTCAGACTGGTGCATCACGTGCCCTTCTACTGGATGTGATTGTTTCCAATACGATTGATGCAGGCAGCTCCCTTCTTTGTGCGGAACTTGTTTTGAATTTTTTTTATACGTAACCATGCCGGGATTGCTGCCAAATCTGAAAGAATTAAGTACTGCACGGTGTGTTCTGCTACTAGGTTGGATTATATTACTTTAAATCCAATGGGTAGATTGTTTAGTTCAATCTGCTAAATTAACATCTAATGACAATCGCCTTTTTTCAACAATGAAGGGAATATTCTACTCAGCGCGCCTGCTCTAATCCCACACACCTCAATATCATTTACACATATGGGGTAATAAACTCAAAAGAAGGTGAGAGGTAAATCAGATAGCATATTCCGAGCTACGGCGGTAAAAGCCGTCTTGGATATTGCGGAGACTTTACAACGGTCCCTATGTCGCGTGCCACGAGGGCAGCCTAACAACGGTAACGGCAATTAGGCCACGGAATACGTTGACGAGAACTCCTGACTCTTTTATAATCGTCCGATAGATAAATCGAAACGGTGTGGGTGCATTCGAGAAGCTCAACCGGTAAGCACTCACTAGCGCCGTTTTTCTTTTAGTTAAGCAAAGGCCCTAACTTGTAAGCAGTGCATCTCACCAAAATCCACGAGGTAGTAAATAGAAAGGAAAATAGACTTTTAAATTCATTTCGGGAAAAGGGATTATTAGCCTTGATTCAATATATAGCACAGTATTTGCGCAGTATTAGTGAGTATATACAATTTTGTATGGTACATTCTCATCCATAACGAGCAGCATCTAGGTCTCTTTGAGTAGCATCTTAAGACTTTCTAGACGTTGCTGCAACAGTCCTTGGTCATCTGCGTTTTCCCGTAACACCTCCTTGAGCTCTGTAATTGCCCCTGTAAGATTTCCGATATTTTGATTACTATCGGAGTTGTGCCTCTTTTCTGCCAATTTGATGCTCTCTTTTGCATCCCGCACATTCATCCAAAAAGTCGAGGTTTTGTTTGGGTAGTCTGTGTCTTCAAGTGGAACATCCCATTTTTGCGGGGTCCTCTCGACGATATCTAGCCATTTGGCCATATGCACCCATCGCTGCTCTTCCAGACCAGGGAAGTGGACGAGAAGATCCCCCTTTTTGCCTTCATATGCATGGTGCCACTCGTAGGTGTTGATCCATGGCCGTGGCAGATAGACTACTCCATCTGCATAGCCTTGACCACTCGGACCGCCAGTCGTTTTTTTGAGCACACGCCTCATGCTCTCTTGATCTGCGGACCGACCGAGGTCGTTTTCGGGGAGGTATAACGGGTATCCAAGAGTATCGGAGAGAAAAGTGATGGTCCATGGGTGCACCTGTAGGAACATGATTCCCGTGTTCAATCCGTTTTGGTCTTTGGATGCCACCAAATGGATATCCTTCAAGTCGGATGGCGGGAGAAATATCTCCACGGGAATTTGATTATTCAGAATAATCGAATCAGCATCTACCCACCTACAAAGGTCAGTGTCTTAAGTTCAAAAATACCGATGTGTCATGGAACAAACATACATCAACCATTCCACTCTTTCACCCGGAGGTTTGGCCAATTCACGAATCACCAAAGCCATAAGATAGCTTGGTTTATTCCAAAACCCGACCGATATATCTTGTCGCAATATATCCAAAGGATAGCCCCATTTTGATCCGTGGCGCTCGTGGCTCTGCAATGCTCTCTCGTACATGTGGTTTGTCTCTCCATAAAGCATGGAAACTTTATAGACCCTTGGTGACTTGGAACTGAGCACAGGAACAGAAGAAGGAGAAGAAGTGGCGTATATATTTCTTCCTGTCCAGAAGCAAAATACGACCACCAGAAAGATTAGCAGGTTTTGAGGTAGCCGTTGGTTGCGGAATGCTGATAAGAAGATCATGGTGGCCGTAACCACCTGGATGCCAGGATTTGATCAAAAAATGAAACGAAAGGGCGGATGATTCTTTTTGCATCAATTTGAAAGTAGGGCGGCACGGCTTTTTGTCAGTTTGCTAGTCAAAGGTGAACACGGACTTATACAGGTGCGAAACTTTCCGCATCCGGAATCATAACCTCCTTCAAAATACAGTCAATTTAGCACAATGACTTGCTCCAGGGATACGAATTCAGTGGAAACCGGATAGGGAATTTCAAAAATAAACTTTATTACGGGAAAAGGCAATTGCTGTGCATGAACTCCGGTCGCAAAGAACCATCCCTTGCTCCCGAGCCGTCACATCCACTTCCGCTTTCGGAAATGCCCCGAGAATGTAACGCCTCAACCAGAATTATGCTTCCGAACATTTGAAATAATGCTGTAGATGTGGTCCTTTATTTAGTGGTCCTACTTTAGCGCGCAGCGTCCGCAAATGCCTGCCATCATAGCCATCAATCCATCGTTTTTCTTCAGCGCTGACCATGTTACGGCGGCCATTCGTTTCCTTGCTTACGGCGATTTTGCTAGGATGCATTCTGCTTTACTTTTTCTTTCCCCTGGAAGATGTTTCAATCGGAGATATATCACAGTGAGTGTTTTTCTATTGCTTCTCTGACGAAATTTTACTTAGAACTCTAACCATTTTAGAAAATACACGTCTTTGCCCCTTGAGAACGGCTTCTCCTTCATTCGCGACCTTTACAAGCCCTACATCCACCCAATCGACGCTCCTCAATTCAATGGTCAGGGTGAAAACGTTTTCTCCGTGCCACGAACGCCGAGATTTACCAAGCCCTTGGGGAAGAAGTTGCTCATTTTGGACGTTGACACGCGCCCAATTGACGGACCAGGAGACCTCTTGAATGGTACCCACCTAAACGTGACTGGGGCGCCACCTAGCACAATTGGTAGACTCAGCCATTATGTTTTTGGTGAGACTTTTTTTCGTTACTTATTGTGAACCCATTATTGACGAGTGCAGCTACAATCCACGGCTATGATTACAAGCTCGTTCAGGTTCCCACCCCAAACGGTCTCTATGGGACATGGAGTAAAGTCACCGCAATGAAAGAAGCCCTGAAACATTACGACTTCGTCATTTTTCTTGACGCAGACGCCGTCATCCGTTATCCACATCTTCCCATGGAATGGCTGTTCAACTACTGGGACATAAGCCCCGATACGCTTGTCGCCATGGCGCTTGATCCAGATGAACCGCAGAATCGCGATGCGAAAGGCAGAACACTGCTGAACACCGGGTTTGTTATTGCACAGAAAAGCGCCCGTACGCAGGAACTTTTCGAGGCGTGGGAGACATGCCCTACTGATACGCGATACCCGGAGTGTTCCAAATGGAGCCAGCAATGGTCGCACGAGCAAGCTGCCTTTGGAAATTACCTTCGGTACGACTTTGACTTGGCCGAAGACGTGAAAACTTTATCCTGTGCTGAGGCAAACGGATACCCTGAGGTGGCGAAAACTACCTGCGTTGGGGAGTTTGTGCGCCATTATTGGATTTATAAAGATTTGCTGCCTGCTGCGGTTGAGGCTTCGATTACGCAATACTTCCTGCCACAGGTGCATAGGCTTTTGCATCAGAATTTTGAAAATGTGGTCTTGAATATGACCGAATCAGTTTTTCCCAATGGAAAGAAAGACTGGTGGTGAGCTTACGGCCGAGTTAGCGGTTGTGAAACTTAACAAGGCGTTAAGTCTATATTTGATCTGATGACGCAGACTTCTTCAGAGATACACACTATCGATCTTCATATCCCATCCCTCGGCTAATTCCAAAATGGCGCCGAGACGATGGCTCTCAAGTGCTTGGCAACGTGACTATCGATTTGACAATTACAACTTGAGCAACGAGCGTATATAAATGTTATTTCCTAAGGGGGAACAAGTAACTTTATAAATATGTATAATTATAGTCAAGCACCGAGACTCTTAAATGTGACTGTAAATATATACATCGTTTTTCGAAGAGTGCAGCTGTTAGCCTAAAGATCCCATTACTTAGAACATCATCAATACGACACAAACTTGCTACTTGCCTGCTTTGCCGCAAAATAGGTTCTGCCAGAGGTGGCAGAGGCTAGGAAGAGTATACTTGACTACTGGAGGAAAGGGAAGGGTCAAGCGAAATGACCATGGAGAGAGCACAGGGGAAAGAGATAAAGGTACTAAATAAGGTACTAAATATCTACAAGATCGGTGGTCGGCTAACCGGAAGATCAACGAGGCTGGGCGAGGTCCTATTGACAATTTCTTCTTTATATGTTTTCCGATCCAGTATTATCTGTTGTATCTGCCAGAGACCAGGAACAATGAGGCGGTCTAAAGAGAAAAGTCGGAACCCGGGAAACGCAAGTCTAGGGAAAGATAATGCTGAAGAAGGGAAAAGCTGGAAAGGAACAAACTGCGACTGTCCACAAACTGGTAGTTCACTGTTCTGAGAAAAACCCCAAGGCCTTTTGACAGCATCAATCACCTGGAAATTTGATCTTTAATTTGTGTCCTGCATCTCAAAATACGCCATTCGATAAATTTTGGGATCAAGCAAGAATACTGAAAGAATGGCGCCTCTCCTCGAATCCGTACGATGATGATCTGCACGAAGAAGTCGAAAGCATTTCCATTATCTACCCGGTGTGATGTTACATTTTGCTTCATGGCTCGATAATATGTGTAGGACTGCTTCGTGTACGCTCTTACATCGGACAGCGTCTCTCCCGTATAAGAGATCACTTTGCACATTGGCGTTGAGGTCTCAAACCGCCGCCCAGAAACACGTAGAACACTCAACGTACATATTGCAGCTTCAGCTCTTTTGCTACTGCTATTGCAGAGGCCCTGTCGTTACGTAAGTAATACGGTCAACTCTCAGGTATAGCATGGCCCTCCATCCAAGAGAAACCTCATATTATGACGGAATTATGTAAAATATGAATAACGATATCATATAAATTTCGTGGATCCATCCCTGAAAAGCGGATGTCATAGGCCGAATTATGCAATATATAGGAATGTCAGTGCCGAGAGTTGACTGTACTGATATTTTTCGCCCTTGTAATGCAATTAACAATATTATTTTCGGACTGACAGTCGTCCCATTTGAGTTCGACTCTCTCCGTTAGGTAGCTGCGTACGGAACTCGACACATCCACAACAATCCGGGGAGGCCATTAATATGACTTCTGGCGATATGTAGATGACTCAAAATGGAGTTAATAACAGCGTCGCCAGCTAGCAACACCATTTCGGTTTACCAAGGGCCACTTCTCTATGCTATTCACTTCCGCACAAAAACTCGTCCAGCCCAGCTAAATTATTTAACCGGACAATCTATCCACCATTGACATATCCAAGAGGTTTTCAGGATCATTCATTGACGAACACGACTGAATGGAATGTCTCAATCGATCACTAACATTTTTAAATCAGGATTTTGTCGTCTCCAATGTTCGGAAAAAGCCAGGTACCAATGCTCTTAACTTCAAAGGAATCAACTCAATTCTGTTCCTGACTTGACGATTTAAAAGTGTTGGGGTCAGTTTTTGGGATTTTGAGGGCGCTTTGTCTTTTATTTTTCCTCTCTAGACATGGGACCCTGAGGTGAAGGTCATGGTGGGAGTTTTGGTAACCTGGGTAGCGTATGCTCACCGACGGCCCTTTTTTTCATCTCAGATCGTCAAGGGTATCGGTCATGTGGCCACTTAAACGTATATCATCGTCGTGTTCTCCTCCTTTACGAATTCGAGGAAGCCCTTTAGATCGTTGTGCTTCGGCTGGCCTACGACGAACACAGCAGGCTTACCATAGGGTGCAACAACACGAGCCGTCTGGCCACCTGTGTATCTTCGCCCGGACCACACGTGTGTGTATGATTCGTTTTGGCCAGGGAAATAGACCTCGATATTATTACGGCCAGGATCCAGCACGGGTGCAACGTACAAGTCAGATCCAAGGAAAAAGCTTTCGTAGCTGATGGCCTTTGCTCTCCCGTCATCGGGGTGGTAAATGACCGGCATTCTGACCAGGGGCCATCCCAAATTCTTGCTTTCGGTATCAAGGATTCTGCGCCGATATGCCGCCAAGCTGCGGAACATGCGGGCATTGTATGCGTAATAGGCATACGTCGATGAGTTTGTGTAGAATTGTGCGTTGACCTGGGGAACATTTCCCTCGTGTGACCGGAAGACGGCGCTAGAGACCGCGGAAAGCTCTCCCCAACGACCTAGCAACTCAGCCGAGCGGTTAACGACACCATTGCTGTCCCACGTAGTTGTGTATCCTCCAATCTCTACGTGGCCATGTGCGTAGCCAGACAGACCCATATGGCCCATGACAGTCACGGCAGACTTGATTCCGTCGTTACGACCCCAGTTGGTATCCTGGTCACCGGACCAGTACAGGTTCATGTACCGGTTGGCGGCTAGCGAGGAGGAACGGTGGAAAATGATTGCGTCTGAGAAAGTGGGAACCACCGCAGCGAGGGAGTGGTGCAATTGGGCCCAATCTCTGGGGTACTGGTTGTGATAGAAGAATGGGTTCACCGTTCTGTTAGCGAAGTGAGTGTCTGTGTAAACGGGCGTATATTCGCCAAAATCGCCCATGTAGCCAGACACGTTGGCACTGAAGACCTGCTCAACAAGGACGCTACGGAACCAGGAACGCGCGTCCGGGTTTGTGAGATCAATAATTCCGGCGTCAATCCCCGGGCCGCTAGAAACGATGGAAGTACCATTCGTTGTGGTATTCTGAATCATGTAACCGCCTTCGGTGGCCTCCAAGAACAAGTTTCGGCGATAGCCATCGGGCTTTGTGCTCACATTTGCCAAGAATGGGTTGATGTATGACAGGGTCCGAACGTTGTGGTCATCGCGAAGATTCTGGACAAACTGCTTCCAAGTGGGATACAGGTCAGAATCGGACTCCCAGTTCCACCACAGGCGTGAAACGTTGAGGCTCATGTACGAGGCACTCTGTGAATGTGTGCCGGACCTATTTTCAAGTCAATGCCGAGAGCATACGGAGAGATCCTGGAACGATCTTACCAGTCCTGCAGCCAAACAGCTGCAATGGGGCAGTCCCGCTGGAGTCCCTGGTCAATGATGCGGTTGACCTTATCTTGGCCACCCTGGATTCCAAGGATGGCCCCCGTGTCCCCCCAGCGAGGCAATTCCGGCATCCTACCGGTATATTCCGTCAGCATGGAGATTCCATCGAGCATGCTGCTGCCCTGCATGAAGTAACCGTCGACCTTCAAAGCGGCATATCTCACGGTCACCGCGCGAGGGTCGCGGAAATCAAAGTTTGCGTACGCCGTGCTTTCTCGGGATAGGTGGAAGACCCGCGAAGTCGAGGTGATGTATTGAGGGATAGCCGAATACGTGGTAAAGCGGTCGCCGCCGGCAAAGTAGCTGTCTTCGTTCTCCAAGCGCGTTGTGGGTTGGTCTCCACGACCGACACCTTGTTCCCGTGAGAAAATAGGCACCGATTGGTTCTTGAGCGACGCGAAGGACGCCTGGCCACCCAGCCCATAGAAATCCTCCGATGGGGACGAGGCGTAGGTGAAAAACAACTTGGTCACCGCGTCTGGGCTCGAAAAACCCGGGTCCACGTCGATGTGAAAAGCGACTCGATCCGGGAGCTCTGCAGGAACCCAAAACGACAGCGCGAAGCGTGCCGTTTTATCTCCGCATCCCGTCAGGATGCCTCGCACGACCGCGGCATGATCGTTGGCACGCTGGGTCACTTGGCCGATTCGCTGGCCGGTGCACTTGCTCTCGTCAATCTGCGTGATGTTGAAATTGCCGCTGGAGCCGACGACTTCATCATTTCCAGCGCTCGCACCGAGAAAGGGCCGGTTAGGCACCGTCTCCCAGATTGCGCTTCCGCCGTGAGTGATCGAGAGATGGTTGGTTCTTTCGTCAACGGCAAGGCGGAAGCCATTGCCAAGATCTCGTGGGGCCTCGGCCGCAAGGGATGGCGACGATACTGCAATCGCCACCCAAATCCAAAACTTGAATCCGAACATCTTACGACTGTTTTCCCCGGAGAGAAGGCCCGCGGGATCCTCGGGGACTACCTTTCTTCTTAAGCGTCCTCATCTTCCGAGAGTCCAAGCAATTCTAGGAAGGTGGTTCACGAACGGCTTCAGCGAATCCACATTTCTAATGACGATCACCTGTTGTAGCGACGTCAGTTGGCCGTTCGACGAGCCGGACGATGTCTTTCGCGCCGGGGTTATCGCGTATTCGGCTCGAGCCGACGTCTCCGGTCGGAAGACTGCCGAAGCCGCCTGGGGATAGACTGTCTGTCACCGATGCGTGTCTAGAGAGTGGTGTATTGAAAATATCTTTGCCATTTCCTCTTGATGGAGATTCTCCTTTCTCGGTCAATCCAGTGTCATGAATACACTTTCGACCAGTTTCCAATTATCTCCAGTCATTGGCATCCAAGGCTTGAATATTGCCGGGGTTGACGAATGTGGGGTTTCCACTGGGGCCGGCATTTCCTTTTGCCCTTTTCGGGACTCGTCTTGGTAGCTAAAACGGCAAAAGATCAATCTCGATCTTACAGGCCGCATCTGGGTGGACATCGGGTTTGACATAGCGGATACCTATCCAACACGTACTAAATCGGAGTATGTTCGAATACGTTTTGATCGAACGGATGCCTACCACGTGAGTCCTAAAAATAGGCGTCACAGCCACAGGCCAAGCACCCCTTGGGCCGTGCGCCACAGGGAAAACAACTGGCATGCGCGTCTCATTCCCCGAGCCAAAAGGACGCGTACAACAAGGAACCCCTCTTGAACGTGTCCACGAAAACGTTTAGACTGCACTCAACCTCATTTCTCCGGGTTCCCTGTCTCTACTTACGAGAAGTCCTGCCAGTCGTCAACATGCCGGCTTTGTACGCCTCGCTAGGAGAACGGGCCGTCGAGATGGCCCCGCATCTTATCAAACGCAACGCCCTATCGGTCAACCACACGCAGGCCGTTACTCTCGGGGTTATGGCGGTGTATGTGGTCGTTATAGCGCTGCTGTGGAATCTCCCATATGTGCGCTGGTCTCTTTGGCCCTTCAAGGTAAATGACACTCAACCCCAGATCTTTCCAGTTGGGTTGGTCTAATGAACTAGATGCTGGTGATCGCATTTCACGAATTTGGCCACGCTAGCACAGCGTGTTGCACTGGCGGAAGAGTTAAATCGATCTCGCTCGATCCACACGAAGGCGGAGTGACTCACATGCAAGGTGGAATCAGCGCCATTACCCTCCCTGCGGGATATTTGGGGTCTTCAATAATTGGCGCCCTTTTGATCTTCGCCGGATTTGATATTGTTGCAAGCAAAGTCGCAAGCATTATCCTCGGTGTCTGTTTCCTGTTGACGCTGTGGTGGGCTCGTAAGGATTGGTTAACCATCATGACCATCCTTCTTGCAGTCGCTTTGCTGGTGGCTTGTTGGTTTATTGCGCACGGCGAGGCCTTGAGATGGGTGGTGGTGAGTTCGTATCTATATATTGCGAGGAAACCATCTAACTCCGCTCAAATAGCTCTTCATCGGTGTTATGTCTGCTCTTTACAGTGTCTGGGATATTGTAAGTATCTGTTGGCCTCATAGTAAACCGAGACTGACAATGCCACCAACACAGTGCGATGATCTGATCCTTCGCAAGGTGAACACTTCGGATGCCAGCGTCTTTGCCAGGAAGTACGGCGGATCCTCTCGGTGCTGGGGTGTGATTTGGTCCATCATCTCCCTCATGTTCATGGCAGTTGGCATCATTGGTGGAATTGCGGCATTTTCGGAGTCGTTCAGCCAGCAGGAGGATGATTCTAAGCATTTCATTCCTACGTAATGACTGCCGGATAGATATCTAAACCATGCTGTTAACGACCATGACGAAAACGATACCCTTCGTAGTCTATTTGGCGGATTGAATTTAGGATCGATACTCGTTGAGTCGGATCTACCCGAAGACGGCCAACAATTCAGCCTAAAACCTGCGGTTTCGAGTTACACGGCCCTCAACTTACAGGATAACAGAATAGCTTGCCGGCCCACCCAGACCATTCCTCTTTTTTTCTGCTCAAAAAAGGCCCAGAAATCTCAGAAGCTAGTGGAGACCGTCTTTACAGAGCCACAATTGATTGTACTACGAAGTAAATGGTTATATTCTTCCAAGAGACACATTATGGTAGACGTTATTTGGGCCATACATTGAAGAACGGGATAAAGTGGGCAAAAAGTTTGTCGACTGTGCTAATGAGGGACTTCATTGTCACCGTTGGTGATCATCTTTCCAGAAGATGGAATCGAGGAGTCTTCTGCTTTCCTTTTTCATCTGAGGCTAGGACATGCTTATTGGTTCCAAGAAAATGCGTCTCATTCTCATATTGAGCCGTTTGATGAACCTTCTCAAAGGCGACATTGATAATGTTTTCCATCTCTTCGAAAGCATGCCGGACTGAAGCCATAAAAGACCGGGAGCAGGTAGCCAGCTACATGCTTAATGGAACGGCCTGGAAATGTCGCGACGGCCCTATATCAGAATCTGGGAAGATCCCCCTACATGTATCTTCATTTCAACAACCTTATCAGCTGGCAGATTTAAGCCAGCCAGGATAGAGCTAATCCTTGAATACCCTTCCATTTTTGACATTAACCATCCCCTCCATCGACGTGAGGATGGTTGAGTTCGTGCTCCGGGATATTTAGCGGGAGGGTTGGCACACGCAACCATTAGTAGAGACATGATAAAGTTGAGCGTGCCAGTGATCAAGTTGAATGGAGGTCTGCGGTATATTTAGTGAAACACGGAACTGCATGGAAAGTTCTTTACCGGGGCGTGTAGGATCCGGTACAACATGTGCGATGAAGACCCGAATACGAATAATACCCGGGTAAGTTATATTTGAAGGCATGTCTGAGTGAGGTGAGTGGGAAGTAGCAAAGCCAACCGCGCTGTGGGGAGCGGGAGCATTAGCTGTCGAAATGGCCGGGCAGGGTCGTAGGGTCGCAGAGTACAGGGTGGCAGGTCTCCAATGACGCCGCTGCGGGGAAATGCCGAACCACTTCCCCTTTCCAGCAACCTCCATCTCCACTACATGAACCGTGGTGCGTTGCAAACCACCACAGGGGCAGTAGTGGCCTGAGGTCATGTCCTGCGTGATTGCTTGGTCTCGAGCCATCGGGCATCATGCTTTTACGTGATCTGGCAGAGACATTGCAGGTGGGCTATTCACTGCCAACGGGCACTCAAAAACCCAAAAAACAATCCATTAAACTTCAGTGGTCACTCCCTCGATGGAACCTCTCGTCGGAGGTCATGTTAGATGTCGAGAAATCTTTCGAAACCAGATGTGAAATGGAGGCTCCGTATTGCGCCACGAAACGGGTCGATAGTGCACGGCTGGGAGCACTATTGGTCGGGGATTTTTGCAGGCCGGAAAACCTCCCATTTTGCCGGTATCACCGGGCTCGGTTAATGAAGATCTGGCGCAGAATGAGACGTCAGAGAGCATGATATGAATGTTGCCGGGGTACCCCTCGTCCGGTTCTCGTTCGCGATGTAACTCCAAGTTGCGATAGCTCAGGACGATAGCTTCCAATGGCACTATATAATCCGATACATGAAACACCTTCCCAACCAAAATTAAATTTCTTCCGTGACTCAACTTTTGGACCGGAACACCCATGCAGTTAGCACGAAGGCTCGCCGTGCTATGTGCGGCACTTTCGGGGGTCTACGCAGCGGGCAGAAATGCTGCGCCCCTCGTGTCATCTCCCGGTGAGTTGAAGAATATTCCAGGATGGAATATCCAGTCAGTCACTCGTTTGTCAGCCGATATTCGCGGTTACTCGGAACCTGGAGCCGACGTGTCAGGCTAGTATCGCACTGTTTCACGCGGGACCGTCATGGCAGGGCTCCTCGGTGATGGGGTGTATGACGACACGGATCTGTTTTACTCGGACAACATGAAGAAGCTGGATACTGATGCTACTTTCCGGTCTCCTTGGCTCTACCGGGAAGAGTTCACAGTCCACCCTGCGGGTGGCCAATATTTCAGCTTGCACACCAATGGTATCACCTCCAAGGCCGACATCTACGTCAATGGCAAGCTTCTTGCATCGAACCAGCAGCAACAAGGCTCCTACGGCGGCCACCGATACAATTTGACCAGCCATCTTCAAACTGGAGTGAACTGTATTCTCATTCAAGCATACCCAACCAACTACCTGCGTGACTTCGTTATGGGCTTCGTCGACTGGAACCCATACCCTGCTGATAACGGGACTGGTGTATGGAGAAACGTGGGGATCTCGCAGACAGGACCGGTGGCCATGTCGCCATTGCGAGTGATCACTGACTTCACTGGACCGGAGGCTGGCCCAAAGGTCAATGTCCAGCTGAAGACAGACCTCATCAACCACACCGGTAAGTCGATCCGAGTCACTGTCAGCGGTACGATCAAGGCACCGGACGGTTCGGAGGCGGGTGTGATCGAAACCACTCTCGAGATGAACCCCCACCAGAATAAGACTATCTCCATGAATGCCGTCATTGGACATCCCCAAGTTTGGTGGCCGGCCGGCTGGGGAGACCAGCCGCTGTATGCCGTCCAAGCTACAGCATACGTCGAGGACAAGCGCAAGGTCGTTTCGGATGCAACATCGCCTCAGCACTTTGGCATTCGTCACGTTTCCTCCCACCTAAATGCGCACAACGATACGGCATTTGCCGTCAATGGCTGGCCTTTGCAAGTTCGGGGAGCAGGCTACGGACCCGATCTGTTCATGCGCTTTGATACCGTCCGGGTTAGGAGCATTCTGAGGTATGTTCTTGATATGGGAATGAACACCATTCGCCTCGAAGGAAAGCAGGAGCAACCCGAGCTTTACGAGCTCGCCGATCAGATGGGCGTGATGATCTTGGCTGGTTGGGAGTGCTGCGATAAGTGGGAGGGCTGGACGGTGAGGAACCCTGCTGTACTTGCACTACTCACCGGATGAAAGTCTAATAAGCATGCTTTATAGTACAACGACGAAGCCGATGGTGTCAAGTGGGACAACGCAGACTACCCCATTGCTCGTGCTGCTATGCTACACGAGGCGCAAATGATGCAAGCTCATCCATCAATGCTCGGATTCCTTGTTGGGTCGGATTATTGGCCCAACGATGGTGCAACGACGGTCTATTTGAACTCTCTGAAGAGAATGGACTGGCAAAACCCTATTATTGCATCGGCGGCTGAGCGCGGCTATCCGAAAGCCCTCGGGCTATCGGGAATGAAGATGAATGGCCCTTACGACTGGGTGCCTCCCAATTATTGGTATGGCAACCAAGAAGGCGCCGCCTTTGGCTTCGGATCTGAACTTGGCTCCGGTGTCGGAACCCCCGAACTCGACGCTCTCAAGAAGTTCATGTCCAGCAGCGATCTCGAAACGCTCTGGAAGAATCCAAACTCAACTCAGTACCACATGTCCCGATACGATTCCCAGTTTTACGATCGCTCGATTTACAATGAGGGTCTTTACAAACGGTACGGCGCGCCCAAGAGTCTGAAAGACTATGTAATCAAATGCCAGATGGCGGACTACGAGGCGGCCCGCAGTCAATTCGAGGCCTTTTCGGCCTTCCAAAGCACGGAAAGACCTGCGACGGGAGCGATATACTGGATGCTCAACGGTGCCTGGCCTAATCTCCACTGGCAATTGTTTGATTACTATCTGAACCCCATGGGAGTCTACTTTGGCACCAAGGTGGGCAACCGCATGGAGCACGTCGCATACAACTACCAGAACCAAAGCATCTGGCTAATTAATCATTCCCGAGAGACAAAGGGAAACAGAGTGGTCGCGATCGAACTGGTGGACATTGACGGCAAACAGATCTCTAGCTCAACCATTCACACGAGCACAGCGCCAATCTCTTCGAAGGAAATCTTGCAACTGAGCGCGATCGAGAAGGTCAGCGATGTTGCCTTCCTACGCCTTGTTTTGCACGATCCCGAAGTTGACGTCGACTTGAGCCGTAACGTGTATTGGGTTTCACCAAAGAACGATGTGTTGAACTGGAAGCATTCCGACTGGTATTACACTCCAGTCACCGAATATACCGATTACACAAAGCTGGAGACCATGTCCACCGCAATCGTTGACGGTTCCATCCAGTCCATTAACAGCGCACAGGATGGTTGGGTCCAAGCTACGGTTCAACTAGAGAACAAGTCTGGCATTCCGGCAGTGTTCAATCGCTTGCGTGCCACCAACTCGTCGGACGGTTCTGACATTGCACCGATCTACTGGTCGGATAACTACGTTACTCTCTGGCCCCACGAGAAGCTCTCTCTGTCAGTCAGCTTCCAGGGAAGGGTGGCCGATTTGAAGATTGATGTGTCGGGCTGGAATATCAAGAGCCAAGAGGTGAAGAATCGAGGTTGAGATAGCCACTTATACAGACGTCATTAGGACCTTCATGGAATCTACCATTTTATTTCACCACTCACATCGTTCTCCACCGTAGCGCGGCGTTTGACTGGGATTCCCAGATTATCACTTTTCGACTGCTAAATGATAAGTACAAACGCAAATAGAAAAGGGCAGTCCACATGAACTATCCTTGTAAGTACCGTCGCCAATCTCACATTCCTCCGCGATGGTAGTCATGGCCTGCTTAGAAATAACGGTAGTTCTACTGTTTTATTACATCGTTTGCTATGTCTGCAAGCCTATATCGAATATACCTGCGTCTCTAAGCGCTTGTATTATAGAGATCGTTTCAAGCACTCTCGGAATGTGTGAATATTTCAATGCTATCTGTCCTTCCAGCTCATCTTTTAGATAAAAGGCAAATGCCAAAACCTCAGTCTGGCATCACCATCTCTTTTAGTACCGAGGGCAAAGATGACCACGAGTCTCGTCGAGTCCAATCCGAAAATTGGAACTTGTATGTTTTATTCCGCAACATCTGTAAACTCAAAGAGCATGCATCCATGCCAGCCGACTCCGATATCTCGAGCAAAAAGATAGACAGCGGTGATTGATTGATCATCGTGACGGGTAGTGGCATATCATCGTCCTTGCCGAATAGAGTATTACATTCCATCCATTGATAAGTCAAGCCAATGGGAGTATGTACATCAAGATCTCACGGACTCATTGCAGGCTTGCCGTATATACCATCAAGGCCGCACCCACCCCGGACCCATCCTTTGTAAGGGTAATGTTGATTCTTTTCTCCCCAGCGTCTCCGATCTCGGTGATTTTCCTGGTGGCATTCCGCATGTATTCTTCAAATGTTGGATGAAACTCTATGAGCGAGCCGTCGGCGCCAATTATATCGAAGTTCGCGTAATTTTAATCCAGTATACCCCGTACATTTTGACAAAATTTGAAGCCGCGAACCCAATATTCAAGGGTGGTTGCAAGATCCAAAATGGGGTAATTGTTTTGATGGGGTACGACCGGACAAGCTTTAGGGTTTCCCGCCTACCCTACTCATTTACAGACGGAGGAACGAGTGTTTCGCATGTATCGGTGAACGCACCCGGAGTTTCGCGGTCGGTTCCAGGTTTAAGTTTCACCCCACAAGGACTCCGTCGGACCTAAGAAAAAAGACCAACTTTTGATCCATCACGTCATGTTCCGTTATATCACCTTCCTTGTTGTCCTTGGTAACGTTGCAATATCTCTAGAGCGGCCGAGATACCCCGCGTGCCATCAACCAATCACCAAGAGATTGCGGATCGAGGCGCCAGGGATCTACAAGCAGTTGCGAAGCCTTTATCTCACATTATTAATGACGATCGTAATTGCGACGGGCCTCCGACCCGCACCGCCCCAGCGGTAGACAAATACTTATTTACGCGACCGGCCGCCGTAAAATTTCTCCAGCCGAGTACCTTCCAAGAGCCTGCCCTGGTTATCTTACAATGCGCTTCTGGGCTCCATTTACGCTGCTGGTCGCCTCGGCCGCGGCTTTGCAGAGCCCTCACCGAAAGGCCGCTTCTTTGAAGCAACACGCGAAAAGATTCACCAAAAGAGATACTCAACATGTCCAGGTCAGCCACCAATATTTGAACAAAAAGACAGAGAGTGAGTCTTCTAAAGGGCAGACCTGATAATTTTCGGAATTTGAAGATGGAATGGCTAACATCCACCTATAGAATTCCTGGTCGACGGAAACCATTTCCCAGGGGTTCCGTTCGATATTGGTGAGAGTTACTCTGGGCTTCTCCCTAATACACCCCGCGGGAATTCAAGTCTGTTCTTCTGGTTTTTCCCTTCTAGCAACCCAGATGCGCAAAAGGAGGTATGGGATGGTTCTAGTCTAGTAAAATGAATGTTCACTGATTGATCTCTCAGATCACAATCTGGCTGAATGGAGGGCCTGGTTGCAGCTCTCTCGATGGACTTCTACAGGAAAATGGCCCCTTTCTTTGGCAATCCGGAACGCATGCGCCCGTTCGAAACCCTTATTCATGGACGAATCTGACCAATGTCGTGTATATTGACCAGCCTGCTGGTACAGGACTTTCTCCTGGACCGGCTACCGTTCAGGATGAAATCGATGTCTCAAATCAGTTCAATGATTTCTGGGAAAGATTTATCCAAACCTTCAGTATGCAAGGCTACAAGGTGTATATCACTGGAGAGAGCTATGCAGGCCAATATATTCCTTACCTGGCGTCAGGGATGCTGGATCGCAAAGACAGTACTCACTTCAACTTGAAGGGTATCCAAATTAATGACCCATCTATCAACGAGGATAACGTGATGATCTACGGTCAGTTTAATCCCGAAATATCTCAATATTTGCCACTGATCCTTCGACTCCATAGCTCCGGCGGTTCCCGCTTTGAATCACTTTTCCACCGTGTTTTCATTGAATGATACCTTCATGGAAGAGATCAATAATCGCGCCGAAGAATGCGGATATAACAAATTTCTTAACGAAGCGCTGACATTCCCCCCGCCCAAGGACTTTCCGACTGCCCCAGACGAAACTAAGAAGGGATGTGATGTCTGGGACCAAATCGTCAAGGCTGCGACCTACATCAACCCATGCTTTAACATGTATCATCTGACGGACTTCTGTCCGTTCCTGTGGGATGAGATGGGCTTCCCTTCTCTGGCCGGAGGCCCAAACAACTACTTCAACCAGTCGGCTGTCCAGAAGGCATTGCATGTTCCGCTGACAAACTACGCGGTTTGTGGAGGTAACATCTTCCCAAATGGAGACGGGTCGACTCCAAGTGCCCTTGGCCCGCTCCCAAGTGTCATTGAGCGAACAAACAATGTATTGATTGGACACGGCTGGTATGATTATTTGTTATTTATGAATGGATCTTTGGTCACAATCCAGAACATGACTTGGAACGGCGCTCAGGGATTCCAAAAGCCGCCCCTGGAAGAACCGCTTTTCGTCCCATATACCCATGCACTGGATGAGATCGCCAATGGACATCAAATGATACCTTTTACTGATGATGCCGGAGCTGGTATACTTGGCACGGCTCATACTGAGCGTGGCTTGACATTCAGTACAGTGTACGGTTCTGGACATGGTAAGTGACTCTTTATTGCCCTATCTTCTCGCTGTCCTTCTCCACTGCGAGATGATTTCTTTTCCTGACTGTTCGCTTTCTAGAAATCCCTCAATACGTTCCCGGTGCTGCATATCGACAGCTCGAATTCCTACTAGGCCGGATCAAGAGCCTGCAGCAGAAGGGATCCTTCACCACCCAATGAGATCACGAATAAAGCGAAGTTATTTGAGCATTTGACTTGAGATTAGTCAAGCGCATAGACGGAAGCTAAGTAACTGAATTTCATGTGGATTTATATGGATCCTGTTTCTAGTACAGCATAGATAGCCCTCTTCTCTATTGTCGGCCTCTTCAGGTTCACTGCTAAGGACGTTTGTTCGGAATTGGAACCCTGTATGCATATTTTGATTATATTCACTCAGATGTAACAGCTCATACCAGACGACATTATAGTCTTTCAAATATATCATGAGCTTCGTTCATGTACTCATTAAGAAATAGAGTGCTAGCGTACGCCGCAGATGTCATTTCCAGACACTAAAGTAGACTAATAAACCGCATTTCGATCACAATCGATAGGCGTTGATAATTTTAAGTCAACATTTCCAAGCTTATGAACAGCATTTGCGTGGGGTTCATATTCCCGATATGTCGGACTTAATTGCCTCTTTTCTCTCACGTCAACTAGATCTACTTGGCACAACCTCAGATCGATATGGTATGATCCTGATGACCCGACTTGCCCAAAATAACTATTGCAGATCAGTGCTCAGCTCCGGCTAACTGATATTAACGGCCAATGAACTGATTCTTGGTTATATAAGCAGGGACACTGTCACTGCTTGGCTAATACACGGATTCGTCTCCAAAATTCGTGACCCATTCGTATTCGAAAAATGAGCACGGTGTCGCCAAATTTGGATATAACCGATTCTCCGGTACGACGTTGTATTTCCAAAGGGCGGGGAAAGGCAAGGGGCCTGAGCGACAACTGGGGACATGTTGATTCCATTCTTCCCCAACGGAGGGCCTCAGTTTTCTCACCATCGTCTCCCCGCGAAACACGGGTTCTGTGGCTGAGGAAGATAATAACTCAATTTAGTTCCCCTTTATGGCCAAAACTCCACCGTGATGGCAGTTTCATTTCTCCTACTGGGGAGCCATATTCTAGGTTGCCTGGCAGCCGGTGCTAATGGCGAGACTCGTAAGTGAAGCGCATGATTTGAGATTCTATCTGACACATCAAGTTCAACCATGGAACTTTGCACCTCTACCACTCGCCTCCATCAAGCCAGCGGGATGGTTGCGCGGAGAGATGCAAGCTATGGCAGATGGCCTTGCAGGACACGAGCATGATTTCTATGTATTCGTCAACGAGTCACGATGGCTATATGAGCCTGGTGGCGGAACTGACTACAGTAACTTGAACGAGGGGTTGCCATACTGGTTTAACGGACTGGTTCCGATGGCATATACCTTGGACAACTCCAGGCTGAAGACACAGGTGCACGAGGTCGCGGGTACTGTGCTTGGACTCCAAACCCCGGACGGATGGCTTGGGCCTGAAACATTTGCCGAACGCAATTTCTGGGCTCGCATACCCTTCTTTATGGGGCTGACTCAACTGGCTGAAGCGAACTCAACGTGGGAAGACCCTGTTATCGACGGGCTTCGCAAGTTCATGGATCTTACCAACTCCATGCTGAAAAACAACAGTCAAGGGTTTACAAATTGTGCTGATGATATTGACTGTCGCTGGGGCCAAGTCAGAATTCATGATCTGATTATAACCATCCAGTGGATGCTCGAAAAATATCCATCAGACCAGGATTCTCTTCTTTGGGACAATATGAACATGTTCTATTCACAAGACCAGTACAAATGGGACGAGTGGTATATCAAAGGAACATACCCTGAGGTTGTCGCAAACCCTGACGCCAATTCCGAAGATTTTCCGTACCTCCATGGTGTTAATGTCGGTCAAGGTTAGTACTAATAGACGATTGAAGACTAAGTAGTTCTTCGTTTCTAATTTAACCGAAACTAGGCCTCAAGGCTTCCGCTGTGGTATATCGCTTCAACAAGAATGAAAGTCTCGTTGGGAAAAGCATCGATGCTGTTGATTGGACTTTCAAATACCATGGATCACCATCTGGTACCATCCTGGCGGATGAAATTGAGCATAACCTTGCCCCTTACATGGGGAGTGAGCTATGCACGGCCGTCGAGACTGCGTATTCGCTGGCTTACATGTACCAAGTCCTGGGAAATAATACTCTGGCGGATCGCGCTGAACTTGCCATTTTCAATGCTATGCCTGTGATGATTACCGGTGACAAGTGGGCTCATCAATATATGGATCAGCCTAATCAACCATGGGCGATTAACAATACGCAAGATTTCGAAGATGGGCCTCACGTTTTCACGCAAATAGTGGCATGGCCACTACCTTCGGCATGGAACCCCAGTATCCGTGCTGTACAGTCAACCACCCTCAGGGATATCCAAAATTCACTTCGAACAGCTGGGTCCGCGTGGGTGAGAATGGATTGGCCCATGCATTGCTAAGCCCCTCTTCCGTTCTCACAACGGTTTCAGGAAAGCCAGTAAGCATACAATGTGAAACAAGCTATCCATTTGGCTCTACTCTTACCTATACGGTGGTCGCTGAGCATCCCTTCGACTTTTATCTTCGTGTACCATCTTGGTATAAAGCCCAGACCTCAAGTCTAGAGGTCGATGGTGAAACCTCAACTTTGTCTCCGGACGAGAACACGGGAATGCATGCGATAAGGCTCAATGCTGGCCAATCCCATATCAAATTGACCATAGGAGCGAGCCTTAGAACAGAGAATCGATCAAACAACACCGTCGCTGTCTACTACGGGAATGTGCTCTACGCGCTTGATGTGGGCTTTGAAGAGATTTCATCTTATCCACACGCTTATGGCAATCCCAAAGGCCCAGGTCTTGACTATCTCCCGTATCCAGAGCTGCGAGATTATTACGTCAGAAACGGGTCGGCATGGAATGTTGCCATCGACCCCTCCACCCTTACCTATCACGAGACAACCCCAGACGCCTCCCTCTCGAATCCTATCTTCGGGCAGGGAGCATCACCTAATTATATCTCAGCCCAGGGATGTCAGATTACCTGGGACTTGTACTTAGGCACAACGCCTGGTGCCGTTCCATTGCAAAGGACCTGCGTCGGAAACCACAAGGAGTACAAGCTTATCCCATACGGCGCTGCCAAAGTGCACATGTCGGAATTACCTACAGTGGACCTGTGAAGCCATCAGCTGGAAAACTTCCGTTGAATCATTTCTTAGCTGCAGATATCGTGGCGTCGATCACGGTGTGTTCTTTCGTGTTCAAGCAGCTGGTGCCGGTATAATAGGCACGCAAGATACCCACCAGGGTACCAGCATACTGGAAGTTTGTATTATGTCCCTTGCGATGGCTTTCTTTGGTGTATGCTTCAATCCTGTTTTGATTTGGATTGTTGATCCAAGCCGAAAATGCGATATTTGGCATTGATCTTAGCTGTTGATTTGCTCGCTGTTACACTAAGCTACATAGAATCATGCCTATAAAAATTCCATCAACAGCGGACATACCGAGCACCAACTACTTGAAGATGCATGGAATCATGAAAGGGAGCTGGATGATAAAGTGAACTGCCCTAGCAGAGCGATGCATCCGTGTCGCTTCGTATATTGGCAATCTCTTGTCAATCGTCCAACTCTGCCGATTATCAACTTTACCCCGAAGCCTTAGTGACCGATATAAAACACTGGAACCGCAGAAGAGTTTTTGATACGTGCCGAACAATTGGACATTAGAAATTTATGAATAAACAGTTGCCTCCAAAAGGAGTCAGTGTGGATGGGCGGCTATGGCACCAGTTCGATCACAGAACGCGACTCTATCGAGTGTCTTTGATGGGGTCCTTTTCAGCCCCCTCAATCTGCTTTAAGAATGCATCTGCTCCGTCCGGGTCATTGGCAAAAATATGATCCGCCACCATTCGTTGAGGCGTCTCTCCAAGCCACTGGAACAGCGAGAAATCTTGGAACTTGTCTGCACGGAAAATTTCGAGAACCTCCAGCGGCTCATCATCACTCAGGTTCTCAATGAAGTGACCCATATTACGGGGAACGATGCCGACATCTCCAGCCATGTAATTGAAGGTGCGAGCATTTCCTTCGGCTGCAAAAACGGTGACTCGGGCACGTCCCTTTTTAAAGTAAGTCCATTCATCGGCGTTGGGGTGCCAGTGCATTTCTCGCAGAGCACCAGGCTCGATCTCCAAGTGGGCCGCGGCGACGGTCGAGGAGATGGGGAAATTGGTGGAGTCCGTGATTCGGACACGCCCGCCCGTCGTGCGAATGGGATCCTGAGCGTGCATACGGTGGGTGAAGCGGATCTTAGACTTACGGAATCCGCGAGGTTTCTCGCGGTCGATGGGCCCCGGGAGCGATCCCCGGAAGATGTATTTCTCGGATGGAGGAATAGATTTGAAAGCATCCGGTTTCAACCGGAAGTTTTCCGCCAGCACGGCCTTGGAGGTATGAGCTAGAAATCGTTAGCAGGGGTTGCTTGCAAGACGTGACCTGTGTATTTCTCACCCATCCAATCCGTTAAGAGGAAGGTCGACTCCTCCGAGAAATGGCCGTTATCAAAGATCAAAAGAAACTCCGTGCCATTGGGACTTAATCCTTGCAGTGAATGTGGGTGGCCAGCCGGGAAATACCACAGATCTCCCGCCTCAAGATCGTCCATGAAGCTGCCACCGTCAGGGTCCAGGGCCGTCACCTAGATCAGGGTCAGTTGGGAGTTGGCATGATCAAGGGAGCACCACTAACCCGCACGCGACCCGTAAGCACATATGCCCATTCGGCTTCGGTGTGCCAGTGCAGCTCGCGAATGACACCTTCATCCAGGCGCATGTTGACACCCGCCAGTTCCCGACTCGTGGGCAATTCCCGGATCGTGGTCTGTCGTGTCCATCCACCTTCCTAAAGCACCCGTTAGACCGGTCCGGTGTCCGCACGAGTCGAAATACCTACTTCGATGCGCACATGCGAGTCCGCAAAACTCCAGCGCATGTTTGACATGCTGCCATGATCCGTGCTGGGGGGTCGGACCAGATCGGGATTCTGGCGCTCGCGGTCTGGGTTCCTCGGACCCTCCACAGTCGCACCGTCGCCGTTTCGGAACGGCAACGGCTGTCGACCCTCTCCGACCGAATCTACCTTGTGGTCATACGGGTCACGGTGACCCGGGCTAAAGGGCGGGCTACCGAACACCTCCTGGTAGTTACTGGGAGGCACCTGCAGCAATTGTTGGATCGCACGATCGGGAGCGGGGATGGCAGATGCGCCGAGAAGCAACCCTAGATTCACCAGAGCAGCCGTCTGCTTCGACAAGACGTGCATCTTGATATCCCGATATCCTTATCGAGTCAAATTCAGGGGAAAGACAATGTACTAGCAGCCTCGGGGCCTTTTTAACCGGGTCGTTTGCCTCGGAAGCTCTTCCTAAGCTCCCCCTCTCGAGGTACGTCAACCTTCCGGAGACCTCCGGCAGTGAATCTTGAATCCTTGAGTGTTTGCGGCAATTCTTATTGGGAGTTCCATTGGAGAAAGGCCAAAGCTTAACCACTCGGCCTCGAGGAAGTATGCGGTGGCCTAACTCATCACCCCCACTCGGTGGACCGATGACGCATGAAAACGGCACTCCGTGCGGGGAGCGAGCGGAACGAAAGTCGAGTCCCCGCACGACGTGCTTTCCAGGTACATATTGACATGTTGACCTGCAAAGCTTCCCTATTCCTCCCAAATCATGCCTTCGTTACCCCACGAGACCGACGCGTTGTTGGGCGAGCGGCCGCGGTCGCGGTCGCGCCATCTGTCACGGCATTTGCGGAGTGACCTCGATCCACATTACGGAGACTTGCTGTTGCTGTTTTGCTACATCATTACCGGCTTGCTCGACAGCTCGGCGGTTTTTATCTGGGGCTCCTTCGTCAGTATGCAGACCGGAAATACCGTCTATTTTGGGCTGGGGTTGGTCGGAAGTGACGACGACCGATGGATCAAGTCCGGCATCTCCATTGCGAGTTTCTGTCTTGGATCCCTCTGTTTCGCCGTTTTTCACCGTGCCTTTGCGCCACGGCAACGTTGGGTGCTGTGTGCGTCATTCATTGTGCAATTGATCTGTATTATCGGTGCAGCCTTGATTGTTACCATCTATCGACCGGCCCGCGATGCGCCCTTGAGCTGGTTGGTACTGGTGCCCCTTGCTTTGGTGGCATTCCAAAGCAGCGGACAGGCAGTGACCAGTCGTGTGTTGAACTACAACGGTCTTACCAGCGTCGTTCTCACGAGTATCTACTGCGACCTGTTTTCTCATCCGGAGTTCTTGTCTCCCAAAGTGATCGCTCACGCCGAGGAGCTGCGTCGAGCAGGCGCTGTGGTTTGTCTGTTGTTCGGGACGGTCCTAGGTGGGCTCTGGGCGCATAGCTCCGTCGGTATGATGGGTGCTCTCTGGACCGCGGCAGCTTTGAAGGGAATGATTGTTCTCGCGTGGCTCGGTTGGAAGGCTAAAGATGGTGATTCGGGTCAACAATAAGTAAAGAGCTTTCCGGGTTAAGCAAACCTCCGACTGAGTAGGTGACCACCGGTCCTGCGAGAGGGAATGAAAAAGAAAAGCCAAATCGACCATGTACAAATGGAGAGGCTGGCAAAATGTCTAACATCACTACGGTCTATCGCCGCCCGTGGGTGTTCGGTGTTCTTTAGACTTATAGAGCAATTTGTATCACCTCGGCTTTGATTATGAGCCGTGACACATCAAAGTATTTCTTGTAACCTTGGAACGCCTCGCGTCTTTCTACATATTAGTTGATATAGAACGAAAAAGGCATGAAACAAGTTCTTCGTGATCGTCAAGGGGTATATTATTTGTACATGAATCTTCAACGGGGATAACGTATCGAATTATTCATCGCGCACGGAGACGCGAACGGATCGTTCAACTTTCCATGCACGTCGATTATCGCGGTTCGGGTTGAGATCCTCCTCGCTGCTGGTCAGATTCGGCCGATGACTTCCCATAATGGTGGTCGTCACCCCGTGATAGTCATCAAGCTCGCTGCCGGTCCAGAGCCGGTCCACGTCATCTCGGTCTTGTTGTTTCGATCTCGAAGAACGGTCGAGTCCCGGCACTGCATGGCTGGATAGGGGAAAGGGTCCGTGATTGCGACTGCGGGAGGCGGAGGAACTATCGCGTAGGAATCGGATGAGAGGGCGCAGCGTGGTCAGACAGCCGGCTGTGATGCCCAGACCGGCTTCGACGTTGGACCAAATCGAAATTTGGTAGGTATTATCTAGGGCGTTGTCAACAAAATCGTCCGACACCATTTGCGAATGGGCATCCTCCTTACACAAAAACTCCCGGTCCTTGTAGTGGTGGACGAATGGGATACGAATGATGACCGCCGCACTCGCGCTGGGGATGTCGATTAGCACATACGAGAGACGGGACGGGACGAAGTGACAAACATGCAACCTATTCCGAGAATGCCGACAATGGCAGCCTTGGTGCGATAGTTCATGCGCAAGTTCCAAATCAATGCCACCGGCAGGAGACCGATGGTCAGATCGGTGAGGGCCGCACCGACACTGTACAAGTATGCGATCCCGATGAGTAGATTTTTGTCGATACAAGTGCCCTTCTCCGACATTCGACTCCAAAAGTAGTCGACCGGACTACACTGGAAGATGGTGAAGAACAAGAAGATCAGGCCGACTACCGAGGACAAAGTCATGGCGCCGAAGATGATCCAAGCGTGAATGCGATCGATGGTAATCCGAAGCAGGGTAATGCAGACGGAGAGCTTGGCTATGACGCAGGTAATCACGTAGAAAACCTGACCAAGCCACCAGCACTGTATATGCGATTAGCGAGTTGAGCAGCACGGGAGACCGGAAGACGAACCAGCAAGGCCTTGTGGAAGTTCTGCGGCTCCGCGGCGAAATAAAGTAGTTTCTTTCCCATTCCATATTTCGACCCCAGGATTCCGCAGATGGCGAAGGCGAGGTTAAAGGTCTGGGTTGGAAAAGCGTCTGTCAGTAATCGTCTTTTGCCGGATGTCTAGCATCACTCACCATCGCAATAAGCATCAGCTTATCATCCCAGCCAAACGCCCGTACGACTCGCGTTCGAACGAAGCATCGTAGACCGACGCTGACAAGCGAAATGGCGAGAAACACAACGGTGACCACCAAGATAGCTCGGCTGCGACTATCGTCGTTCACTGCCGCCAAGACGGCCTCTTTGCGGCTATCGGCGTCCATGACGGTATGGGGGGGATCGTGATTCCATCCGCGTGGGTGATTTGAGGGAGTGATTGACGAGAGGACCAGAAGACCAACCGATCGACCGGGGCCCCTACATGACTGTGTTTCCTGAAGATCCCCACACTACTATTGCCGGCTGTGATGACCGTGAAACCCTTCAGGAGATCTAAATTCATTGGTTCCGAGTGGATGGAGCCATAGTCCCCGCAGCAAGAATATATAATAACCGCGGTAACGGTGGGGGTTATTGATCCCTAGGGCCCGGTCTATTCATCGATCGACACGCGAGATGAACCATGCTGGGCGACCGCGGTAATTTCAGAGGGGTACGCAGAGCCGAGCGCCGTTTCTTCTCGTGATTTTATTCGGAGACTCGGGAGAGTTTGAATGGTTTTGGCACTATGTGGGACTGTTCCAGGGATCGGCTCCCGTTTCGAAACGATTTGACCCGTCCATCGTCGCCTCTCCGAGGAACCGATGATCTGACCAAGCGATGGCTCAGTAATCCCAGTACGGACACCCAGTAGCCGTGGCGGTCTTCCGCATACTCTGTACACGCCTGTAATATCGGGGTGATTGGTAGTGGCATTTGTCTACCCGGAAGGTGGCCGGTTCTAGCAATTCAGTCCGTCTCCTGTGGAGACGGCACCCGCATGGACCATAGATGGTGCGGAGCGTTTCCATAAACCTAGAGATGCTCGGTTGCATGAAGTTTGACGTGACGTGGTGAACGTTTGAGAGGGATCTACACGTATAGAACATGAGATCCAAATCCAAATCGTTTCTGACCTCGGTGAAAGTCATGAAAAGGTGGTTGAAGATGGCAATGCGCGAGGGCTGAGCCCTAAAATTATATGCTTTTCCCTTCTCGGAATAACTGATGGACTAGCGTGGATCTGATTTTCAAGTCGATGGGCAAAGCTTTTACGAGGAATTTGGAATTCTGTAAGACTAGACACGCCATCTTAGGGTCTGCACTATAGTCCATATGTACATCATGCCCGGTACGCTATTTTACGTCAGTCCCCAAAGAATGCCTGTCTGTGCACGTCCATCCATGTGCCCACTAAGATGAGAACTTGAGAACCATTCACCTAAGTGGTTTATCTTTTCGACCTGCCTTTACCGCTGATTGAACTGTCACGAGCCAGCTGCACGAATAGTCAGTGTGAACCTTGACACCCAAATCAGGGCTTCCAACCTGATTTCTTAAATGATCGTAGAGAGATAAGCCGCATTATTGAGGGTGACGAAAACACACAATCCTTGCATCTAATGTCAAAGTCGCTGTTCATCGTCTAGGTATGCTGCTCAACATGCCCTCCTATTGGCCAACGGCATGACTGCCAGGTCATCCCACCGTTTGAATCCAAGCATAATATGATAGATCTGAGCTTATATTTAACCAGATTTCTAATCCTACCCAAGAAGGGGGGGGGGGGGGGGGCTTTGGGGGTCCTCGGAAATCATGCCTGACATTGGCGGCCCTTTTTTGGTTATAGAGTACTTGGAAAAGGACAGGTACCGTATGTAGCGCAACCAATGACATATAAATGTGCACCACAACATTGGAACATTTAAACCTTCGAGGAACCACCTAATCATACGTTTGACACATTCAGACAAGACAGAAGAAGAGTATTGCAGAGCTATTTTTATCACGGCCCTTGGGAGTTCTTTTGGCTGGCACCCTTGCCCTTTCCCAGCCTTTCAAGGACCAGAGGACAACCCGATGGTAGGAAAATTCCAAATACCAGCATATTACCACGGAATACATGAGAATGAAGGCTAATAATTGTCGAGTCAATGACTAATACTGCAAGGACGAGGAGAAGTGTGTCAAACTGGGCCATCCACTGGTCATATCTGCTCGGGCTTCGAGACCGTCATAAACTGACAGATAACTCAAGGTGATGTTTATTGGATTTCTAGAATAAATAATTGCTGGCTGTACAGGTAGGTTATTCATCCAGATGATGGAAGGGAGACCTTCGAACTTAAAAAAGCTGATCGGCTTTTGCTATGCTCCAATGATGTTATCTCGTATAGACTGACGGCGATGTAGACCGAAGTGGGGTTGTCAATAAGACCGCACCACCATCAAATCACTAAATTACAATTATAGCTAGCCCCTCGGGGCCGAATGTCATCCAAGTCTTGGTAACGAAGAATTGTTGAACTGCTTGTGAATGTAGTGTGGAAACAGTGAACGGCCGTTGTATAGCTTCAGTTGGGGCATCCGGCTCAGTCAGGGGTACCTCATCCGCAGTTTTGTTTTCCATGATCGTAACTCAGCACGACGAGTGAATAGCATTCATACCAGAGTTAGAGAGGAGCCAGATATTATTTACTGTAAAAGTAAATAGCCGAGTCAACGACGGTTCACAGAGAGCTTCCTATGTGTGTCAATTTCGTCATGGCGGAATCTTTGTTGTTTCATTTCAGCGACAGGTTCGGGGACCGCGATGAATATTTGCTCTTTCGGATCGTAACAAAAGCACTAGCCACTGATTTTAAAGATTCATGCGTTTATACTTTTTAATGCAACGAGCACAAAGAGTGTCCTGTAACGGGGTCCCTTTTGATCGACTTGGAATGTTGGAAAGTGCGGGAGGTTCGCTCATTCATCAGCTAGACAAATCGACCCGCGATTTTTTTGACCTATCTTTCAACCATGTGCAATTTGGAGCGAATAGTAGGATTTTAGCTTGTTTGTGTTCCCGACCGATTTTCGGCCCGATGAGATCAATATGCAACACCTTGTGAGGTAGGTCCGGCAAGTCATGACATCATGGCTCCGCCGTCATCCACAGTGACATTCCACGTCGTTCATTTCTTGTTCCAAGATTTCCTAGATTGAGCGAATCAGGACCGAGTGACATAATGCTGTACAACAAGTCTAGGCGCACGAAGCACTCGTGTTGATAGCGAATCAAATGCACGCATGAAGACCAGGGTGCCCCGTTATTAAGTCATGTCCGGAGGGGCTTGTCAAAGAGAGGGGTATATATAAGCCCACGCTTTTCTCTCTATTCCAACTCCCACTTCTCTGTCTCCTCTACTTCATCTTCTCCTGTCCAACTCTCTGAACCCAGATTCAAATTAATACAATTCTATCCACACACCATGCCTATCCCTGTTCCCAAAGCCGACAGCTTGAAGGACCTCCTCAGCCTCAAGGGCAAGGTCGTCGTTGTCACCGGTGCTTCCGGCCCCCGCGGAATGGGTATCGAGGCTGCTCGTGGCTGCGCTGAAATGGGCGCGGACCTCGCTATCACCTACTCCTCTCGACCCGAGGGTGGCGAGAAGAACGCCAAGGAGCTCGGAGAAAAGTACGGTGTCAAGGTCAAGGCCTACAAGTGTGACGTGGGAAGCTGGGAGAGCGTGGACGGCTTCGTCAAGTCCGTCATTAAGGACTTTGGCAAGATTGACGCTTTTGTCGCCAACGCCGGACGCACGGCGAGCAGTGGTATCCTTGATGGCTCCGTGAAGGACTGGGAAGAAGTTATCCAGACCGACTTGACTGGAACTTTCCATTGCGCCAAGGCCGTCGGAGCTCACTTCAAGGAGCGGGGCACCGGTAGCTTCGTCATTACCTCCTCCATGTCTGGCCACATCGCCAACTTCCCCCAGGAACAGACCTCCTATAACGTGGCTAAGGCAGGCTGTATCCACATGGCACGATCGCTCGCCAACGAGTGGCGCGATTTTGCCCGCGTCAACAGCATTTCTCCCGGTTACATCGACACCGGATTGTCGGACTTTGTCGACCAGAAAATTCAGGATCTGTGGAACTCGATGATCCCTATGGGCCGGAACGGTCAAGCCAAGGAGCTTAAGGGCGCCTACGTTTATCTGTGCAGCGACGCTAGCACCTACATGACCGGAAACGATCTGCGCATCGACGGTGGATACTGCGTGCGGTAAATGATTCTTGTACATAAAATGATGTATGGCCTATGAAATAAATCCCCGATTAATAATTTCCAACTTGATTTTTCGTTGACTGGGGTGGAGGTGCACGGATAACCAACCGCCTTCTATGGTTTTGCATATCGCAGAAGTGGCAGCAGCTAGAATAGGAAAAGCTCCTATCGCAAGAAGAATCCGGTACGTATCGGTGACTAGGTATGTAGCGATTGTATTTAAACCCTAGGCGTAAAATGCAAAGACAGTGTCGGGGATCATGAATGGGCGAATATTTAATCTATACGATAGCCGTTCTAGCGACATTATCGGATTTGCATGCAGATAAATACTTACCGGATACGACGCGATTGGGCTCCGTGGCAGTTACAATCCATATGCAACCGTACTAATCAATTAGCTCGTATGTCTAAAATTAATACAGCCTAATTAATCCCGCGGCATTGAGGACACTTACCCCTCTTTTCTACCCCTCTCATTCATCATTGCGCACTAATTACCCCGTTTTTCACGGGCGCGCGTGCCCAAATTGGTGATATTATCGCACGGGCCTTAAACGTGCCTAAAAATAAAAGCCCCAGCGCTTAGACGCTGCCAATCACTGGCCTCTTCACCCATGTGCCCACAGTTCAGCGGTTCGTCACATTTTTCTGTGCCTTGATTCGTGGCTGGCATTTAATTTCTCGCCATATAGACCGGCTCTCATTCGAACCAGGCAGGAAGCCGCAGGTGGGCGACACGCCCACTCGTTCCTGGCCAATGGGCGCGGGATCTTGTGAGGACGATGAACTAGCGGTGCCCAATCCTGCAGTAGTTCTCTGCTCCGGATGACAGTGAACAGGGGATCGGCTCCTTACCTGCGAATCCCCGCGGGTAGAACGCGCCTGATCAAGAGTATATAGTCCTCCACAACGACCGAAGCCCTTGGTCAAGTCTCGCGTCCTTCATTTCGTCATCCTGGTTTTGGTGCTTGCTAGTCGCATGCTCTGGCAGCTGTGACTTGTTTTGATTTTGCATTTACGTTCATATCTCTTTTCGATTACTCTTTACAGACGCCGTTGACCGGTGTCGATGCAGTTTACTACCTCCTTGAGATACCCATAGATCGTCAGACTCTGGAGTTTGATTCAAACCAACATTCAAAAGGGCAGTGCAACATGACTGATACACTTCGCCTCTCGAATGCACGATGCCCGCCCCTCCGGCAGGCCCGGGGGACGGTGCTTAATACCATAATGGAAGATACCCGCGAATCACACTTTGCACCCAAGAGAGCTGGCAGTCCACCCCAGAAGACCTTCGTGACCAGCCCCAAGTTGACTCTCAAGACCAGTGGGCTTTCAGCGCCTACAAATCCTCGACTCGCCCGGCTGATGTCGCCTCTTTCTGCGGGCACCACGTCCTCATGTTCGGATACCGAATGGCAGCAGCAGATGCAAGGGTTCGATGACCTCTACGACGCCACGGACGACGAAACCTCGGCTGATGACGAGACCGAAATCAGTGATACGTGCTTCTCCGCGCCGGGGTCCAGGCCCGGGAGCTTGGTGACACCAATCACAAGAAATTCGGTGACCTCGACGAGCAGTCGCGGTAGTCGCAAACGCATGCTGACTCTTGACATCCCCTCGCCCACAACATGGCCCTCCATGAATGGAACACACAAGAGTTCGCCCATTCCTCCCACTCCTCCCTCCAAGATTCCCGTCTCCCCCGCGGCGCTTTCGATGCTTGCTCGCTCGGTGCCTGCATCCCATGCTCCGCCCTCACTGGATGGGAGTATATCCTCCGATCAGGAGTCTAATCTTAGTGCCTTCACTCCTGACACACATTCTCTTCCCGATACCAATTGGGACTTAACGGATATCCATGTGCGGCCCGATCTGGATGGAAGCCAAGACGAAGACCTAAGGAATGACGACGGCAATCGCGATCTTCAGGAGGTGCCGATTGCTATCGAGAGCCCGCAAGATGATTGGCGCCACGTTCTTGGTCGATTCCCTCAAATCCCTAACGCTCTTCAAGATCACCTGGAAGAAGAGGTTTCTCGGGAACCGACTCCGTCAGATCAGGGAATCTACCTTCCTGACGGTGCACTAGCAATGCTGCACCATATCCCTCTGAATGGCACTCCAGAGGCATGGTCTGAAACGTCCGAGGGGAATGACGAGATGTGGCAGCTCCAAGCAACCCCGAGCCGCCCTCGAAGCGCAGATGGTATCACACCAGCTTCAGAATTGTCCGGCTACAGCTTCAGTGAGCTGAGCATTCCTTCGCCCGGTGGATTCTTCGCTTCGCTCGCCCCTCGTGCTCGCCACACATGGTCGATTCCAAGTCACAATCAGCCTCCATCATCGGCCGTGGCCGAAGGTTTCTATAATCTGCCATGGCCACGGGAGGAAGGAGAGATTGTCGAGCAGGTAATTGAATGGCCCGAACACCCCCAGGAGGATCCAATTACCGCCGTTCGGGATGAAAACGGTCCACCAACTGCCATTCGACTTCCTTGTGAAACGCCAACTCGCCCTGTCGCCCATCAAGATAGCCCCATGAGCGCAGCCTTTGAAGCGGTTCAAGAAATCACAACGTCTGGTAATGTGTACGAGTACGATGATACGTACGACCACGAGCTCCAAGAGCGTGCTGCCGCTAGTCTTGATCGAACCAGTGTCTGGCTCGCTGCCCAAGCGTCGTATCTTGCCGCCCTTAATGAGACCAATCCCGTCAACGAGGTTGATTCCAGTGAGGTTTCGATGGATGTTGAACTCGATGAGTTAGCTGAACATCAAGACGGTGGCCCCAAGAAGGCCGTTCGATTTGTGGAGGACGTTCCTGAACCTATCAATCCCAAGCCGCCCGTCCTTGCTAGCAAGGACTCAATTTACTGGCGAGGCTTTCAGTCCCTTCGGCAACGGGCTGACAAGGGCGATGGTTTCTTGCACCGAAACATGCGTTTTGATGCGATCCAGTCCTTCCGACTGGGATTGGTTGATATGCACATTAATTGTTTGATGGGCAAATACGAGTTCGTCCGTCCGGAGCGGCCTGCATACAAGGGCCCTTTCTCTCAGTCGCCACGCAAATCAATCATCACTTCCGTCCTTGCTGAGAAAGCACAATTCTCCAAGCTTGAGAAGGAGCAGCTCGTCCTCGCCCAGCTTTGCCAACCCATGTGGGCCATGGATGCTCTGCGATATTTGAACGGCGGGAAGCTACTCTCCAGTCCTGCTGGAAAGCAACTTGCGCGCACCAAAAGACCGCACTGCCCGGGAGAGCCACGACGTCGTACCCTCCGGATATTAGATCTCGGGGGTCATGCATCATGTGAGTGGGCCTGGCAAGCTGCCCTTGAGTTTCCGAACGCTATGGTTTACTCGGTTGTCACCAAGAGCCAGACCCTGAACAGCGGCATCAAAGGGCCCCCAAACCACAGGGTGGTCTCCGTTGCGAATCCGTGGGAGTTGCCATTCGGTAACTGTAGGTTCGATGTGATCAGCACACGTTCCTTACATGCTCTGTTGAAGACGGAAGTACCCGCTGGATTCGACCGGGATGAGTATGACCTGGTCCTGAAGGAGTGCCTCCGCTGTCTGCGACCCGGCGGCTTCCTCGAGTACATGGTGCTCGATGCGGAGATTTCTCACGCCGGCGCATATGCCGCGGCATCATCGGTCGAGTTTGCATTCAACCTGCGCACACGTGGCTATGATCCCATTGCCTCGAAGAGCTTCCTCTCTCGTCTGCGAAACAGCGGCTTTGTCGGCATTAAGCGTGCCTGGATTTTCCTTCCTATGGGAGTGGAACCCAGCGAGCCACAACCGCCACGAGAGACACCAGCTCCTCGTGTACCGAGTCAAATTGAGGAGTACGAGGCAGTACAAGGACCGATTGGCAGCACGGGCGATATCGCCAATATGACTGGTCTGCTTGGTGGGTGGATGTGGGAGCAGTGGCTTGTCAAGCTCCGCCTGGACATGGGCCGTGAAAGAGCTAAGTTGCTCGAGGGACTTGGAGCAATGTTCGATGAGGGGCGGAAAAACGGAGCAGGCTGGACCTGCTTGTCCGGGTGGGCGATGAAGCCGAAGCGCACTAGAATTGCTCAGCCTCATAGGCCGGGAATGATCTGAGATGCACCGGTTCGATGCTGATAAGATACCTTTAGTTATTTGTGCCCAGGTGGCCATCCCACATAATGTAATGCAAGATGAGAGATGCCAGTTGCCATTTCCAAGTGTATTGTAAATACGGATATTAATCTTCGTAAGCTTGGTTTGCACATACATATATTTGACGGATGCCAACCGCCCATACGTCGGTGGCAACTTCACCAGCCAGGGCGGTGAACGTATTCCAAAAAGGACTATAAACACATCGAATAAACGGAAGAATCGAACTGTTGGAAGCGATCATTTCTTGACAATTTGAAAGTGACAACAATCGAGTTGAGCTGAGCTGAGTTGTATTGTATCGAAGGGCGGAGCGGGTCACATGACTACGACACTCCATCCCTGCTCTCCACAGCATCGCAGTTCGAATCTTTCTTGGGATTCGTCGTTTCATGTCCACAACCCAACCTGCTCGAGAAAGTGACTGATAGGTCTTGAGGCTATTTCGCATTTGCGCACTTTTTTTTATTTCTGATCGCCAGTCGCCCCGCTCTGGGCTCACCTCCGCCATCATGCTTTTCTTCAGGTAAAGCCCCAGCCCATTGCGCAGGGCATCGTCTACAATCTGTGCTGATACTGCGCCTTTCACAGCTTCTTCAAGACCCTCACCAACCAGACCGTCACCATCGAGCTCAAGAATGACATCCGCATCCGTGGTATCCTGAAGTCGGTCGATCAGTACCTCAACATCAAGCTCGACGACGTCGAGGTGTTGGACTTGGCACAGTACCCGCACCTGTCATCAGTGAAGAACATGTTCATTCGTGGCAGCGTGGTGCGCTACGTGATGCTCCCTCGGTCGGAGGTTGACGTGGGGCTGCTGGAGGACGCTACACGGCGGGGTAAGTGGTGCGCTCTACTGTGTCTTGCTCATGGAGATTCGATGGCCTTTGAGAACTATCTGCTCTTGACAAATTGCTGTCGGCTGCTGCTGGGTCACCTTTGACTCTGTTGTGAGCGTGGGCTAACAAGCTATTCTTCCCGCAGAGGCTGCCAACCAAGCCGGCAAGGCCCGGTAAATTATCACGACCTTTACGCTATACACCGAACTTCTATCAAATAATGCCGCTTGGAGCCTTCACTCACCGTGCGATGTCCTGGACCGAGAAAATGGGCAGGTTGTGCGGCCATCAACTTGTACGACGGTCACCGCAACGGCATAGTCGTGGAGGAGAACCCGCGGCAAAACATTTACTTCGCGATCTCAACGCTGATGATCGCCTGAGAGATTTCGCATTTTAAAGGAGCCTCTAATCAGAAGATCGTGGCTCGGCGAAAACGTTCGAAGGTCACTCGCCGTGGCCGATTGACATGAAATGCCCATGATTCCATTTCAATACCCTTGCAATCAACCCCAGATTTGGCTCTGGTCTGTTTTAATGGCTGTTTCGTAAGAACGTAGACACTCGGTCCGTATCGATCGTGGGCTGCAAGCACCACGTGACTTCGTGTCGCGCCGCCCGTGTCCAGACGCAAGACACGCCACACAAGTTTCTTCCTTGTGTGGCCGATGAACGGCGCCCTGTACATACTCGACAGGACCTTGTCGGAACAAATGCCTCGCCGATAGCCCTCGTGTTTCCCTCCGATTGACTTTGGAGCCGATCTTCTGCCATCCTAGTTGCCGATTTCACCCTGCGGACCATGGCCGGCTCGACCGCACGGAAGGCCTCGACGCCGTCCAAGGGCCCTTCTAAGACTAGGTCGTCCTCCTCAGCCAAGCGCAACAACAGCATTTTGAACTTCTTCCAAAAGACCGATGGTCCGGCCGGTGCCACCTCGTCCCAATCTCGAATCACTCAATTCGTCACATCATCGCGCTCTCCGAGCAGCGGCCGAGGAACCCCAACCTCGCAGCAGAGAAACAACGTTGGAGATGATACGGCAAACGGGCTGTTCTTGGAAGACAAAAAGGGTCTAGCAAAATTTGAGCAAGCCGCGGTAAAGGTTGAGACAAACGACCGACCCCGATCACGGACACCGGAGGATATTTGGGGCGACGTTCATGGATTTTTGGACGACGATCAACGGTATAACGAGAACGGCTCTTCATCGAAACGAAGGAAAGTGGATTCGCCGAGTGCATTGCTCGAGAATAAGGATACGTCGAGGCCGACTAAATCTTCGGCGCCGGCCAAAGCTAAAACCAGCGGGCCTTTCATCGATGAATCAGATATCGAAGATGAAATGGAAGCATACCGCGAACTGGATGAGATGTCTCCTGCCCCTGCGACTACAACGGATGATCCACTATTCGCACTTGATGAAGACCCGGTCAGAGACCCTCCTGCCGAACAGCCGCCAGTGGTAAGAGAAGTCACGAGCCTTACCGATGATGATGAATTCGCGAATTTTGACGATCTTCAAGAGGATGAGCCAGTAGGGGAAGAGTTTCGAGAGCGGCCGTGGGAAGACGAAGAGGAGGAGCTACGACTAGACGAGAACGATGTCAACGACTCGAACGATGTCAACGACTCGAACGATGTCAACGACTCGAACGGGACCGATACAGCGACCGATGCAGGTGTGACCTGCCCAATATGCCTGGAAACGCTGGCAGGACTCAGCGAGACAGTACGTGCCTTTGACATCATCGCCTTTGACTACTGACTGACTGGAGATAGGAGGTCTCGGTTCATGTAAATGATTGTTTAGACAGCAAACCGAGCGCTATGAATATGCCGATCCCGGCGCCAACATCGATACCGTCGCCGATGCCAGTACCAGTGCCACCGGATCCGATAAAAAGAATGACCCGCATTGAACGGGCTGCCAACGCCCGACCTCCGCAGCGCGACCCGTATTCTCAGAGTACCGCGGGCGGACGGTCGGCCTTCTCGAAAATGATGGCCGGAAATGCAGAAGATACAGCGTGGGCCACGGCGGCTTCCAACGAGGTGTCTTCGCGCGGGAAGCAGGCATATCAGAGGACCTGTCCGTTCTACAAGATCATGCCCGGGTTTTCAATCTGCGTGGATGCTTTTAGGTACGGGGCCGTGGAAGGGTGCAACGCCTACTTCCTCAGTCATTTCCACAGCGATCATTACATCGGGCTGAGCAAGTCCTGGTGCCATGGACCCATTTATTGCAGCCGGGCAACGGGCAACCTTGTCCGACAGCAGCTCCGAGTCGACCCCAAATGGATCGTTGATCTTGATTTCGAAACGACCTCTGAGGTGCCGGACACTGGGGGTGTGCAGGTCACGATGATCGCTGCCAACCACTGTCCCGGCAGCTCTTTATTTCTCTTTGAAAAGAGTTTTGGAAATGGACCTAATGCTCGGCGACAGCGGATTCTCCATTGTGGCGATTTCCGTGCGTCTGCGGCACAAATTCAGCACCCACTACTACGACCAGACCCTATCAATCAAGCGACAGGTCAGCCGCGGCAACAACGCATCGACCAGTGTTATCTCGACACCACCTATCTCAATCCGAAGTATGCGTTTCCCAGCCAGGAGGACGTGATCGCGGCTTGCGCGGAGCTCTGTGTCCGTCTCAACCAGGAGGCCGGGGTGGCACTCGATCAAGGAAGCAATGGAACTGGCGGTCTAATGAACAAGTTCCTGTCTTCCGTGACTGGACGTGGCCGGGCACCGGACCAGTCGTCGAAGAATGACGGTCGCCTGCTCGTAGTCATTGGCACATATAGTATCGGCAAAGAGCGAATCTGCCTGGGGATTGCGCGGGCCCTGGGCTCGAAGATCTTTGCCACTCCACACAAGCAGCGAATATGCACTTGCTTGGAGGACCCGGAGCTGTCTTCATTGTTGACCAGCGACCCCAACGAAGCACAGGTGCACATGCAGACGCTGTTCGAGATCCGGGCCGACACTCTGGCTGATTACCTGGACTCGCTGAAGCCGCACTTCTCTCGGGTGGTCGGGTTTCGACCCACCGGCTGGTCCTACCGGCCCCCGGCTGGCCGAATGTTGCAGAATCCTCCGGTGTCTGCGGTGCTGCGTGGCGAACACTGGAGGACGCCGTTTACGGCACAGGACCTGACTCCGCAACGCGGAAGCACGCGGGAGAGCGCATGCTTCGGGGTGCCGTACAGCGAGCATAGTTCATTTAGGGAACTCACCATGTTCTGCTGCGCGCTCCGGATCGGCCGGATCATTCCTACGGTGAACGTAGGCAGCACGAAGAGCCGCGAGAATATGAAGGCGTGGATGGAGCGGTGGGAAGCGGAGAAGCGGCGCAACGGGCTGTTTCCAGCGGCGGAGTGGTGATAGACCTGGACTTAGAAGCATATACCGTATACCCCAAGAACATAAATCATCTCCTCTCGCCCCTCCGAGTATATAACCTGAGAAGCCGTCCGTGTCACCTGACCCGACTCGAGTTGAGGCGACTGAGAATCCACATCCATCGTTTCCCCCACATCCGCAGCCCCTCAGTTGTCGAGCAATCACATTCTCCGGAACAGGTTAGCCGGGGGATCTGCCCATCTCGAAAATTGGTACGCTGATTGGGAATAACCGAGTTCGGGCGCCAACTACGGCATTACGCGCCACGCGGATCCACCTGTCACCCATCCCCAGATACCGATCTCACTCCCGTTCACCGGTTAGACCTCGGGGAGCCTCATCCAGTCTTCCAGCATAAATATCCTCATTCTTCCTCGGTGACGCGACCATGGGCTGACGTATACTTCGACTTCTTCCCTCCTGGAAATCCCGTATGTTGAATCGCTGTTAACTGTTGGCTCCCCCGCCTTTCGGTGATACGACTTTGCAGTACCTCGTCCCGCTTTTTTTCTTTCCCTTTCTCTTCCCACTGGGCATATTTTGCCTGCAGCACCCCCACGCTCGCAATGCTGTTGTCGGTGGAAAACGCACCTTTCATCTTCGTGGGCTTGGTTCTCGCCTATTTCGCGGTGCCCTATGTCCAGCGCTGGCGGCTGCATGATATCCCTAGTCCCGGCCTAGCCGCCTTCACCAACCTCTGGCTGTTGGTCCAGGCTCGCCAGGGTAAGCGCTTCTTGTCGGTCGACAACGCCCACAAGAAGTATGGCAAGCTCGTTCGCATTGCTCCCAGACACGTCTCTATCGCCGACGACACCGCGGTGCAGACCGTCTACGGTCACGGCAATGGCTTCCTGAAAGCGTACGTCATTCTTTATTTTTCCTATACTATTTTGTCTTCAGTACAATGCTAACGGATTACTCTCTAGTGACTTCTACGACGCCTTTGTCTCCATCCGCCGTGGTCTTTTCAACACTCGTGACCGTGCCGAACACACTCGCAAGCGCAAGACTGTTTCCCATACCTTCAGCGCCAAGTCCATCGGCCAGTTCGAACAATACATCCACGCCAACGTTGAGATGTTCGTCAAACAGTGGAATAAGCTCTCCGACTTGCAGGCCAATCCCAAGACCGGCTATGCCAGCCTGGACGCCCTGAACTGGTTCAACTACCTGGCCTTTGACATCATTGGTGACCTGGCTTTCGGTGCTCCCTTCGGCATGCTCGAGAAGGGCAAGGATATCGCCGAGGTTCGCAAGAGTCCCAACGACCCGCCCAAGTACGTCGCTGCCGTCGAGGTTCTCAATCGTCGCGGCGAGGTCTCCGCCACCCTGGGCTGCATGCCGTCCTTGATTCCCTTCGCCAAATATATCCCCGATCGTTTCTTCACCGAGGGTCTCCAGGCCGTCTCTGACCTGGCCGGTATCGCTATCGCCCGTGTGAGCGAGCGAGTCAAGCCCGAGGTCATGGCCAACAATACTCGTGTCGACCTGCTCGCCCGCCTGATGGAGGGGAAGGACCACGCCGGCAACTTGCTGGGCCGTGAGGAATTGACCGCCGAGGCACTCACTCAGCTCATCGCCGGCTCCGACACCACCTCCAACACCTCTTGTGCCATCCTTTACTGGTGCCTGAGCACTCCCGGTGTAATTCCCAAGCTGCACAAGGCTCTTGATGATGCCATCCCCAGGGACATTGACGTTCCCACCCACGCTATGGTCAAGGATATCGATTATCTCCAGTGGGTTATCTGGGAAACCATGCGCATTCACAGCACTTCCGCCATGGGCCTGCCCCGTGAGATTCCCCCCAACGCCGACCCCGTCACGATCTGCGGCCACACCTTCGGCCCCGGTGACGTCCTCTCCGTGCCCAGCTACACCGTGCACCGCTCCAAGGAAATTTGGGGCCCCGACGCCGAGGAGTTCGTGCCCGAGCGCTGGAGTCCCGAACGCCTCACTGCGCGCCAGAAGGCCGCCTTCATTCCTTTCAGCCATGGCCCACGTTCCTGTGTTGGTCGCAACGTCGCTGAGATGGAGCTTCTCGTTATAGGCGCTACTGTCTTCCGCCTCTTCGAGTTCCAGATCGAGCAGGATGGTCCCATGGAGACCCGCGAAGGCTTTTTGCGCAAGCCCCTTGGACTCCAAGTTGGCATGCGCCGCCGCGTCGTTTCATAAAGCGATTGCATTCGTTCCACGGTGGTGTGTGTTTAGGATTGGGTTGGAACCTGGGGTGGACCTTTGGGATCTGTTGATCCTATGTTTGTGGATTGGCGGGTCGAAACACTCGTTGCCACTGCTGATGATTCATGTTTGTTGAATATCCGCTTCGACCTTGTGAACCTTGCAAATCGGTAACAAGTTGACCATGTATATATGATGCTTCAATATTTCTTTCTACTTCGCTCATGCTCTTTGTCCAGCTTCCAGTAAGTAGAGACATACTACACCCAAGCCAGGGCTACGATTGACTCGAGAGGCCGAAGCCCAAAGGATCCGTGCCAAAGTGGGCTGGATCGTGAAATATATACGTACTCATGAAAATTAAGCTCCCCGAGAACCGAAATAGGCATCTTCACGACTGCATTTAAGATATCATTGCGTGCAACGTTGGCGCATCATAAAATTCGCGTACAAGTGTCACCATCGCTCTGGGCAATACCGAAAAATCTCCATCCCAGTGAAGCTCCTTACCATGAGGCCGGGCCGAACTTCTCACCCTTGGCAAGCGGAACCTGGATGGCGGTATCGGCCGCATCCATGGTGTTGACGGCAATCTGTGTTCCCCACCATGCGGGGAAGCTGGTGCCCGTCAGGTTGAGAGTCAGGAAAATCAGGATTGTGCACAGATCAAGGCCGACGTCCAGACCCGCGGACAGAACGTAGTTATACTGCATCCACCAGCCGCGCCAGCGGTCGCGTATGAACTTGTTGAAAATAAAGCCCACGATACCCCAGCTGAGATAGTTCAGAGGCGTCGCCGGGGGAATCAGACCGGATCCGCTGAAGATCAAGGGGGCGCTGAGGTACCGGATAGGGCTGCGAGGGAATGCCCGTGCCCCAAAGTAGATCACCGTTGGCAAGATGAATCCGGCGATCCAGAAGAACATCATCGGTGAGTACATCTGGCCAACGGAGAAGATGCGCCGAGGTCCGATCACACCCCAGATGACGGAGGCGTTGAAGAAGACGCGTCCGTTCGGGCAGGTGTAATGATTGGCCTGCTTCGAATTGCAGACGTCTTTGATGGTGCCCAGCGCCCAATTCATGGTGGCGATTTGTACAAGGGACGACCACACACCGGCGACCATTTGCGCAGAAAAAGTGACGCGAGGAGGGATCTTCATGTAGTGACCTGGAGACGTTGGCAAGTTAGCGGAAAGGTTGGACCAAGATACGATGGACAACTCACCAAGCTTCAAGTCCTGGGTAAAGTACATTCCCTGGTACATGGTTATGTAGCCGTAAGTCTTGAAGAGCATCATGGCCATAGGGCGACCGGGCTGCATGTACCCGACGATGAACTCGGTGATGACGTTTAAACCGATGTCGATGTTGGTCGAGGCCTTCACAATTCCCAGAGGAACGAACCACACGGCCGAGATGATCAGTGCAATGAAGAAAGCCCACCAGTTCAAGTGCGTGGGGAAGCCCAGGACCACTCCCAGAGCCATACCGGTCATGATGAGGGTCACGGCAGCATACCACCAGATTGGGACGGTCTTGAATCGCGACATCAGGCGGCTGTGAACGTCCTCTCCTTCCCTGCCAACACGACGGAAACGGGCCCAGATATCGGTGCCGTGGAAGAGACCGGTGTGAATGAGCACGGCGATGATACCAGCGAACGACAGGCCATAAGAAATGGTAAAGGTGGTCGACAGGAACAAGGGGGAGTACTGAGAATACTTGACTGCGTCAAAGGTAAACTCGGGTGTCAAGATCTTGGTGACATTATAGGATGCACCGGTGTTGTCGTAGCTGGCCGAGTCACTGATGGGGAGGTGCTTGAAGTAGAACATGCCGGAGTAGTGGATGGCCGGGGTGACAATCCAGAAGAATATGACCATGCCGATCAGGGTGTTGGCGATGGCGTACCACGGGGCAACCAGAGGGCTAAAGTTGAAGCCGGAGATCTGAGTCCAGTCAAATGTCATGGGAATGAGCGAGACACCGGTCCAGCCTCCGAACAACTGATTGATGACGGCATTGTTGGGCTTGATCCATGTCACCCAGGCGAAGACACTGAGGAATGGAGCAATATATCCCGGGAACCAGTACCAGCAGAAAGATCCAATCATGGCATAAAGGAACAGACGATATCTTCCAATCGACCATCCGGCTGTCTGACTTGGATCGGGCTTAGAGTGGTCATGCAGCGCCGAGAAGAGGGCCGAGTTGATCAAAGTCGAAGGCCAGATCATGGCGGCCGGCTCGACCAAAAACCTGGTGAAGAAGCCGGCCATACCGAAGCCCAGCATCTGCGTCGAGATACACATGAAGATCTCGAAGACCCAGCCAAAATTTTGACCGTAGAATGCGCGCTGCGCCAGCAGAACATCCGTGGCATAGGCGGCACCTCCTCCAAACGTGGCGTTGGCCATGATGACCACAATGGCATGTTCCTTCTTGCTGAATCGGCCAGGGTTGAGGTCAAACGTGTGACCGGAAACGGTGAATTTCTTCGGAGGCATGAATCGCTCCCAGGCTTTGCCGATTGGGTAGGCAACGACTTGGGCGATGTAAGAGGGAATAGTAATGTAGGGCTGACGCATGGAGAACAGCATGTTCAGCGCAGATCCAATGGTTGCGAACAGCAGACCGATGACCCAGGCACGAATGGTGTTGCTGTAACCGCCCTCGTCGACATTTGGAACGGCGGCGCGCACCTCGGGATAGGGCGAGTTGTCGATGAGCTCGTGTGCAATACCCACCTGAGCGTCCTTGTCGGAGGTCTGGAGGTCCTCCTCCATCTCATCGACTATATCATCGGGCAGGTTGGGGTCCCAGTGATGGTGGTCCTTCAAGTTGCGCAGCTGTTTGAGGATATCATCCGGCACGGTCTCATCGACCACAGCACCGGAGGTGATGGCGATATTTGGTTCGTCCTTCTCCATAGCGAGCGAGGAGCGCAGTCAAGACAGCAAAAGATCTACCCGAAGTAGTTGCAGGTGCCACGGTAAATGGAAGAAACAAGGGGGCAAAGCCAGGGGTGTTGAAGCTGATTTAAAGCACACGAGGGACACCGGATGAGCTCGAGGTCGATGGTTCGCGTTATCACTCGCAACTGACAACTGAGAGATCCGGCAATGGATGATACCCAGGAAAAGGACGGTTAAACGCCTCGGACAGGACTGGATATGACAGGAGCCGTCGAGAGTGGGGAAGTGATGGGTTTGGACTAGAAAGAAGCGAATGTGCCGTTAGTCTGGTTAGTCCAGCGACTCTGGTTGCCGGTTAGTTGTTTCTCAGTCCGGTAGTTCAGTCCGGTTGATGGTCTGCTCCATCCAGAAAGAGCGGACACGAGGGAGGTGCAACCCGGCACAAACCAGGAATGTGCACAATACCGAGAGGCAGTAAGATTCGGTAGCACACCTGCGCATGGAATAGCAACAGACTGATGCCGGCCTACTCCGGTCCCGTTGCGCGGATGGCATTCCACACGTCGCAATCTCTTCTCTTTACCCCCGATCGACGGAATGCTGGCAGTAGTTTAAGCTCGCCCAGCCAACGAGCTTGTCAGTGATAAGCCGACGCATGTCTTTCGCGGATGTGGACCACTATGTGCTTAGGCTTAATCACTAGCGTCGCAGCTAAATCTCTTCGCTGGCTGGAGATTACAATCTTGGTTAGGCTGTTTCGCGGGCCACGATGCACGATGCACGGTGCCGGTGATCAGACTTCGGAGGTTAAACGTGCAACTCAACTCTACGCCTGTCCTTGTATTCCCCGCTACTCCATTGGCAAAGACTCTTGCCGATAAATTGGGGAGTTGCCGAGGCGAGCAAGGTGTCGTGCGCTGATAAGGAGATGCAAGAGTGCCGATGTGCAGGAAAGCAAGAGTGCAGATTCTAGGGCTGTTCCATGCCCCTCCTGTTGTGGTAGCCATTGCTTCCTCTATTCGAACGGACTTGCTGATCGCCGTCCATAGAAACATGGTTAGGTCAGCCCTGTGCAACACGACTGACCTGGAGTTGCAGGAAGAGTCTCGCCGAGAGGTGATCAGGCGGCTCTAACGTTCGGGCTCAACCCGATATCTCGCTGGGTCGCATTTGTATCACGTTAGTGAAGGATCCAGGCCAAATAGAGATAGTTGGATCGTACCAGGCGATAGGATATTTCTGGATGGCATCGTATCTTGCCATGAGGTCTCTCTGATCCGGCATCGTATGGGACTTTCCTCCCCCGTCTTATGTGACGTTCGCGGGAACGTCCGCTGACAAGTGGTGGTAACTCGAGCTATGATGGGCCCGGATTCAATATTTCTACTGATCTTCGATATGCTCGACAGTGGTTTATTTCTATCTCTGGTGTCATAGCGGCCATTCATGTACACTATCTGTTGTTGATTGAGGAGTGTCTGTGGATAAGCTCCAGGTACATTACCAAAAAGCGCGGGTATTCCAGGCACTTTGTATCTCTGGCTGTATCTCTTGAGTGCCACAGTGATCCATTAACGATCCCCTACGGCGTAAGCGAAGGGTCCGGAGGTGTGGAGTCGGTGGCACATGGGCCTGGACGCCTTTCCTTTCCCGACTGTGCGAGAGCACATGAAAAGTAGATAGGGGAACTTCTTATTGTACCGAATCGAATCAAGTGTCACGGCCCCACGGTCGTTCATAGCAGATTGTTCGTTTCAGACCAGTTGGAGGGAAGAGGATCCAGAGAGAACAGTGCATCGTCCCCTAGTGCCCACTCGAAGTCGGCCAGGAACTGCTCGTCCAGGTAGAAGGCATCGTTTCGCTCGGTCGCTCCAGATACAGCTGCTGCACCTGTTATCTCTCGATTCGTGTCGCTGATTGGCCCTGAGCCCGCATCCGTCGCGCCCGAGTATCGCGAACGAGCGTAGGCGTTGCCCTGGGCTGGTTCTACCACGGACCTCACGCTTCGAGAACCGGGATCGAACTCGTCGCGCCACCACCAGACCAAGTCTAAAATGGGACTCAGAACCAGTCGGCTGCGGATACGTAGATAATTATACTCGCTCCCGTCCATCTTGCGGAATACCTTGTTGCTATTCCAGACTGCCTTCAAGACAGTCACGGCCTTGGCGGCCATGTCGGCGCTGTCAACCGACATCTGCTGGGCTAGGTTGATGGCGGAAAATAGACAACCCCGCGCGCGGCTTGTTTCGAGGCCCCGAGAGGCCGTGTTGCTCTTGAGGATCCGGAGCAACGACGTTGAAGCGAGGAGCAGCCCGAACCCGATCTGAACGGGTGCCATCGACAAGAATCCGACACGATCAGAGAGTAATCGGATGTAGTCGACCAAACTGCACGCGGTGACGAGTATGCGTTGGTGGCATCCACTTGAGACCGATGTCTGGTTTTTGTAGAAGTGAAAGCTCTGAATGGCCATCCGGCACAGAGCCGTGTCGAATCTCTCGTCGTCTAAATCTCCACGTTAACGGCTGAGTTGAGATGGGACTGACCGACCTACCAGTCACTGCTTGTAGCTCCAGTTCATCCACTTGATCTTCATACGTGCGCAGAATGATGTCCAATGCCCGCTCCTGGTCTAGCGACATGGTGCGCATCCCGTTCTCCACGGCTGCTTCGCTGCACTTGGCAATAAGCTCTTGGCAGCGAAGCTTCAACGCCATCCAGGGCGCGATTTTTTCAGACAACACCTGGCGTTGTGCCGGATCTTGTCCAAGATTGCCGAGTGCTCGTGGAAGCTGACCCTTGGTCATACAGACCCTATTGCGAATCAGCGAAATGCACTCTTGACGTGACTTCTCATGAAAACAAACTGCTGGTAAACAATCACCGAATGCGCCCACAATTCCGAACGACGAAGCAGGTCCGCTTCGGAGGGAGCTGCGATCTTGACGCGCGAGAACTCGTGGCTGGACATGGGGATATGAAGCCCATTCTGCATCGCAATGTGCAGCAGAATCCCGCCCATTGGGAACGTCACATCGGGATGGTCACCCTTGGGAAACGGCCAGGTTAGGAGAAGCAGGATGCCCTGGATGGTGTGCGACGGTGATGACACCGACAAGGCAGAGAGAAACGCCATCTCGATGATGCTACGGGCCAACGCCATCAGGAGCGTCGGATTGCGAGAATAGGATCGACATGCTACGCCGATAATGGCCCAGAAGAGGAAGGGTGACTGTTCATAGTATGTATTCGGCCGCGTTTGCGGGTCGAGAATTGGAAGGAATTGAGCATAATACCGGAAGAAGCTGCATGACAAAATCAGTGTTTGATTGAACCATCGGTGTCACTTGAACGTACAGCTGAAATAGATCATCGGCCTCCTCTCCGCTGACCTGGATGCCGTTCAGGATGCGTGGCTTGGTGATATCACCATTCAATGCCGATACCGGGGTGCCGTGCTCCAGGCCGGTTGGAGCAAGGAGCTGCGGCGGATACGAAGGGGGAGGCTGGGGTGTTCCCGAGTGCGAATCACTGGCCGGTGTGTTCACCCCCATTTCCGCCGCCGCAGTCAGGAGAGCAATCGGCGACGGGTGAGGAGCGGCCGGCTGAGAGGCTCGAAGCTTGCGTCGCAAATCTTCTGATTCCCGTTCGAGGTCGGAGATGCGCCTTCGGAGTTAGTCACGTTTGGGTGTGAGTTTCACATTATACATACTTGCGCTTGTGCTCTCTCTTGAACGGGTCGGACACAACGCAGGCTGCGTTGACTTTGCGGCACCGGGTGCATGGCTCATCAGGATTCAAATAGACGTCACATTTGGCCTGGTCTGGTTAGGACCGTGGCAAGAGATCATACAGAGAAGAGCGACCTTTTGCTGGCGGCACTCGGTGCACGCCTTCTTTCCTTTCTTGGGCCTGCGAAGCCTCATATTAGTGGAGTGTGCAGAACAGACAACGGGGCCCTTACGTCTCCATGAGCTCAACTAGAGCCCGTGATCAGGAATGATAGCGAGACCGGGAATTGTTGGACGGAAACCGCAGGAGGGAGAGACCAAGGTCACCACCGGAGGTCCCGGTGCAGGGATGATGACCCATCCCGGTTCCGGGACTGACCGCTCATTAGCAAACCACCTTTCGAGGTATAAACACCTCCCCATCTCGCCTCTCTGCTCCTCGACTTCTCGACTTCTTTTTCATTTGGATCGTACAAGTGAAAATTTCTGAAATTACGGACATTACTGAAATTCCAATACGGAACGACCGGTGCGCGGTTTGGGTACTTCAAGCGACTCCGATAGCGTCACAACTGCTCGCGCAGATTAAGCTTGTACAACCTCAGGAAACATTCTCGGTGTTGCGTAAGAAGGGTGCATCCCCTGAGGAGCACAAGAGGGGCTCAGCTTGCCGAGGTTCGAGTTTCGCAGAAAAAGCCGCCGCACCAGCACATCGTGTCACCTTGCATCCATCCCGCAATACCCAATATGTATCTTCGCTTGTTCTGGTTCGGTCGGGTTCCTCGATCCGCGTATCCACGGGCGTAAGGGTGTACTCGAAGCTTTCTTCCAAGCCACGACTCCCCGGTCAAGGCCCATCATGACTGGCGGCTGGCTGCAGCTGCGGTGGATTTTTCCATGCAGTCCAGGCCCTGCACGGTATTTGTCATTGTGCGAACTCAATCTCGGAAGTCAAGTACCGGGGATGAAAGACAAAGTACGTGAACTATGGGCCCTCTGCAGGGATGATAGAGTTTGTGAACTATTGCGTTAGGTTGTATTATCGTAACCCTTTGCAGTGCGCAAGGACCTAGACGTGCCTCCGTTTCTTGCTGCACTAAGCATCATGTACCTGTCAACGTTGGAATGTACCCAGGTCGGAAGCCCTCTCAAACTGCGATAATCTCCTAATGCTACAAACTCCCCGTATGATAACAATGTGGCTCACATTGAAACGAGTGGCAGCGCCACCATATCGCCCAAGGCAATCCCATGCCTTCAACGTGACATCACCGCCTACGATCGATATATATTCTACCCAAGAATAGGCCCTGTCCACCTCAGCCGACTGGTGAAAAGAATCCACGCTCAGCCAAACATGAACTACAATCTCCCTTCCGTAGCTGATCTCAAGGAGGCCGTCGAGAGCGGCGGCTTGCGGATCACGCCCGAGGATGTGTCGGTGATCTCCCATGCCGAGAGCGCGCTGACCGGGCGTGGGCCGCTCCGAGGCGGACCGGCTGGTTGGTTACTCTCCTCAATTGTATTTTGCTCAACGGAAAGCTGATATGGGACCAGCCACGGCCCAAAGCCTTGCGATGAGGCAGATGAACTTCGACACCAAAGTGGACGAGCTTTCGCGAAAACCACAGAGCCACATCACGCAAGACGATGCACGGGAGATCCAATCCGCCGAGGTACATCCACGTGTTTGGTCTGAACTGACTGTTCGCGGCGGTGTTAAAGGTGTATAGAGTCGGGCCTTCAACAAGCCAACGGACATCGGATCAATCTCCGCACAAGTGCGAACGATTGCCAACCGCAATGAAATCTTGGGCCAGCCTCCAGTTACAGCGGACGTGCCGGTATACGTGACCAAAGACGACGCCCGTGAGGCTCAGCGAGCCGAGGCCATGCTGGACGGGGGGCTGATCTCGAGCCACGGTATGGCGGCCTCGATGCAGGTAAGTTGGAGATACGCAAGTGTCAAGACCAATTGCTCTGACTGGACGTGTAGAGCGCAGCGGATAAGATCGAGCATGTACAACGCGGTAGTTTGTAGCGGAGACGCCCGATGCCTAATAGAAATCGACGAATCTGCTCTTTCTTTTCTTGGTTAGGTGTTCGTAGGTGGAGTCGTGAGAACGAACCACCAGCTAAGGTTGGGGCGGATCCAATCGTGCATCGCGCAGATTTAGAATATGTCGCGACCATCGCTAGTCTTGACCCGCCGTGCTGGAATCGCGCAGGATTCACGCCGGGTTTCTGGTGGATTCCCAAATTGACGATCGACAAATACTTGCCACTCCCGTGAGAACCTCGCAGGTGTTTTCCCTGCGGGGATTATGGCCCGCTGCATCTTCCAATAAACTTGTCACGATGCACAGGCGGACGGTGTTTACTACTCAGAGTCTACTCCCTTCCTCGGTCTCCGAAGCGGGTGTGGTGCAGGCCCTGCACCACCACGGCGCGATGATCGCTCAGAACCCCTTAGTCGTTCATTACGAGCGGTGTCCGCCGCCCGCAAACGCACAGCCGGACGAAAGCCACGCGGTGTGGTACCAATTGACCGACCGCATCGACTATCTCCCGGGACTGCTCCAGGGCCACGTTCGCTATCGAGCCTGCTTCCACGATACTCCGCGGGGCGTGCAGACGCACATATATGCGCCAATGGGAGTGGATATCCGCAATCACTGGAGCGTGCGGCGGGGCACATCCAGCGGGGAATCGAAAGGGTTATATTTGCAGGAACGGGTTGAGATGCGCAGTCCGCTCGGAACGACGGGATTCGTACGGCGCACGCTCACGCGAGCGCACCGGGAGTTGGTGGCTCGTCTAGGTCGAGACCAAATCAACGGACGGATAAATGGACCTATCGAGGAGTCGATGGAGGGGGCGAGGGGCTGATGGGCTGGAAGCTGCAGCTTTGGCGGGGCTGGTATTTGTCATGCGTCATATCCACCTCCGGAATTTGGAATTCTCGAGTTGTGATGTAATTTATACTTTGGTGAGATGGGGAGGGACGAGACGGTTGGATCGGTCCTTAGCTGTATATAAAGGCATCGGTCCCTCTCCCCCAAGGTCCTCCCACGTTTCTCGAGTACCTTGCAAGAATCAATCCGAAATATGCCTCTCACCGGTCACTGCCTTTGCGGCGCCGTCAAGTACACCGCGGCTGTCGATGCCCCTCTCATCACTGCTTACGACCACTGTGATGACTGCCAGCGCCAGAGTGGCTCCACCTACTGTGAGTTCTGGAGTGCGAGGGAAGTGGGATATTGCTAACCGTCATCAGCTCTGGTCACCGTCGTCCCCAAGGACTCTCTGACCATCACCGGCCCCACCAAGTCCTACGCCAAGAATGGCAGCTCTGGAAAGGCCGTCCACCGCATCTTCTGCTCCGAGTGCGGTTCTCCCATTGCCCACGACCCCGAGGCTGCCCCGCCCATCATCGCCCTGAAGGCCGGTACCCTCGACACCGAGATCAAGAAGAACCTGAAGCCCGTACGTCTGATTCTGGACATGTGGAACACTGGGAACGTACTGACAGTCGACCTAGGACACCGAGATCTGGACCGTCAGCAAGCTCCCCTTCTGCCAGGAGAGCCTCGAGCACCCCTTCGAGCACATGCCCCAGTAAATCAAAAGCGGGAGAGGAAAGCTGGAAAAAGAAAAAAGATAAATCGGGGTGACTTTTACGATTGATTATGATGCACGATACGAGACATTCGATAGTTGAATATGAACTTCATTGTGATCGACTCTTTGATCCGTGTATAATTCAAGGCTTTCGCGGTGCAATCTATGGATGCCGTTCGTGTTACAGGTCGATCATACTTCACGGTGACTTTTCGAGGCTCTTGAGCTTCTTCGCCATTAAAATGATCGGACGAGGACTTTTTTACGGTTCAATTACCCCCCTCTCCCGAACCTTCTCCGGACCTATTTCCATGTCGACTGGTACCTTGTTTGTGCAGGACTCGCGCACCGGCGTGAAGTACGAGATTCCGATTCGTCGCAATGCCGTACGTGCTCTCGATCTGCAGCGCATTCAGGCCCCGACTGCTGGGTCCGATCGAGCCGATCAGGTATCTCTCGGGCTGCGCGTCCATGACCCGGGGCTCCAAAATACGGCCGTGGTTGAAAGCGCCATCAGCTTCTCGTGAGCCCCATTGCCCGTTGGAAAGACCGTGTACTGAGATACCCCAGGGACCATGAGCGCGGGGTTCTGATATTCCGAGGCTATACCCTGGAACAGCTCTGGGATTCCGACTTTGAAGACATGTTCCATCTGTTGTTATGGGGAACATACCCCGCGGTTCATCAACGAACAGAGCTGAGTAGAGTCCTCGCCGTGCATATGCAGGAGGTCCCCGATGAAGTGTTCAGGGTCATTCAAGGTCTACCGTATGTGTCTGACCGACTTTGGTCTGCAAACCGTTTCTGACTCTGGCGGGCTAAAGATCAACTTCACCGCCGCTGTCGTTGATTCTGGCGGGCCTCGCGGCTTGTTTGGCTTCTGAGCCAGATGCGCTCCCTGCGACTTCCAGCGCGACCCTTTACCAGAAAGACTTGGACCAAGCCGACCTGAGAATTCTGCAGACTGTCGCCAGCTATGCCGTGGTATTTGCTATAGTCCGCTGCCACCGGCTCGGTATCGACTGGCATCCTCCAGCAACGGGGAGAACCTACTACGAGAACCTTTTTATCATGTCTGGCCTCGATAGTTCGACCATAGCACTCCCTGGACCCGTTCGGTTGTCCTGTTTTCGCCGCTTTGCCATGCTGAATGCCGATCACGGCATGGCCCTGGCAGTCTTTTCGGCGCTAGTGACGGCCTCCTCTCTAACTGACCCAATGTCCTGTCTCGTCACATCGGTGGCCGCAGCCCATGGCCCCCTCCATTTTGGTGCCACCGAATCTGCTCAGCGTACGCTACACGAAATTGGAGACCCTGAAAACGTCCCTGCATTCCTTGACGAAGTCAAATCAGGCAAACGCAAATTGTTTGGATATGGCCATCGGTCGTACAAGGGTATCGATCCCCGCGTTCGTCCGATTCGGGCAATCCTGGAGGATCTGACCGAGCCCAATCCATTATTCAAATTGGCCGAAGCCATCGAAGTAGCTGCATCGACAGATGAGTACTTTCTCTCGCGCCGATTGTATCCCAACGCGGACTTTTACGGGAACTTTGTGTTCACGGGCATGTCAGTCTTATTTCCCGGCGGTGTGGTTTCACGAGAAGGAGCCTAATTCGTGAGATCTAGAGGAATCGAGACGGAGATGATTCCAGCAGCCATGATTTCCCATCGCATAATGGGTATCATGGCCCATTGGCGCGAGTACATGGGTAAGAAACACCAGTCCGTACCTCGGTGAGTTCTCACTGATACGATGTAGCCACCCGAGGTAAACTCTTTCGGCCGTCGCATCTCTACACCGGCCCTATGTCAGCCGTCGGGGAGGTAGCCGCTAAGCTTTGAATGGCGAATAGGATGCAATGCAATGGGACCCCGAGGCTCGGGCATCATGTATGAGGATCTTGGGTGTTCCGCCATGGAACCACACCTTGGAACTTTTTTTTCTTTCGTAGAAACCATTTAGCTAATTGTGGTTCTCTCCCTGGCTTGCCTTTCATCCAGTGTTAGATTGCATAATACTATCTTGACGCCATGGATAGCGAGATGATTGATTGCTCAGAGGACCAACGAACGGACACGCACAGTGACGGCGAGCCGTCAGAATCTACCTCCCTGCTGGCCCATCCCACTGCTCCATACTCCGTGTTTTCTACAAAGCAGAAGCGACTCATCGTCTTAGCTGCCGCAATTACCTCTTCATTTTCTCCCCTGTCGGCCAATATCTATTATCCCACTCTCAATTCTATCGCCAAAGACTTACGGGTAAGCCCGTCGCAGATCAACCTGACCATTACCACGTACATGGTATGTTGTGTGAGCAGCAAATAGAAAGAAAAGAATCATATTCATTGCGAGACAGATATGCCAAGCCATTGCGCCGACGTTCACGAGTTCCCTCGCCGACCAAGCCGGACGTCGACCTGCGTATATATGCTGTTTCGTGATCTACATCGCCGGAAATGTCGCCCTCGCGCTCCAGCATTCGTTTTCCGCATTGATGGCTCTCCGTGCCGTTCAAAGTTGTGGTAGTAGTGGTACCGTTGCGTTGGCCTCTGCTGTTGTAGCCGATGTCATCACCTCTGCCGAGCGAGGCGCGTACATGGGAATGGCCTCGTTGGGAAATATCCTCGCCCCATCTTTAGGTCCCGTTGTTGGAGGACTCTTGAGCCGGTACTGGGGCTGGCAGTCAATATTTTGGTTCCTGGGGATTCTGGCGAGTGTCGTTTTTATCCCATTGCTACTCTTCTTCCCTGAGACTTGCCGCGCCATTGTCGGGGATGGGTCAATTCAACCTTATGGATGGAGTAGATTTCTTCGAATCTGCTTTCAGAAATGGATGCAGGGACCAGAGCTGAACTTTGAGGTGTCGTCAATTCGTGATCCGGTAAAATCATCCTGCACACCGAATGCTCCGGTGTCGCTGAAACTCCTGTTTCATCGCCCCGTTGGCTTCATTCTTTTGGTCAATGGTGTGGTTTTCGGCAGCTACTACGCAGTCACTGCAGGTATTCCACTGCAGTTCGGGACTCTCTACGACCTTGATTCTTTACAGATTGGACTCTGTTTCTTACCAGCGGGGCTAGGCTCATTGGTCAGTGCGACGGTCAACGGTGTGTTGGTTGACTGGAACTACAGAAGAACCTGTTTACAAGTGGGACTATCGGTAGGTCAAACCAAGAAACAAGACATGCTCACCTTACCAATTGAGAGAGCAAGGCTCCAAATTGGGCTACCCATGATTGTGAGTGACACCTGCATTAAGGAAATATCTTCTTGACCATCATTCGGCGCTTTTAACATTGGATAGATGCTCGCAGCCGCATCTATTGTATTGTACGGGCTCCTCATGGCCTATGAAACGCCACTTTGGGCTGCTCTTCTGATGATCTTCATAATAAGCTTCTGCATCACCGCTGCGTACAATGTCATGAACGTGTTGATTGTAGACTTGTACTACGCAACGCCTGCTACGGCCATGGCCGCCAATAACCTTGTTCGCTGCTCGCTTGGAGCCGGTGCCGCGGCAACAGTCAACCCTTTAATACAAATAATTGGTGCACAGTGGGCATATTGCGCCGTGTCTGGTTTGTTGGTGGCCACGAGTCCCTTGTTACTGCTTGTGTATGTCAAGGGCTGGAATTGGCGCCGTGCGCAAGCCAGGATGGAGGTATAACCATTGCTGTGTTAGTAAGATCCCATTTAATTACACGACGGTGATCAAAGCGCTGCAGAATACTTGACGAGTAATTTCAGATTAGATTCGGCGGTGACAACCCGCTCATAAATCTTCGACAAGCCCCAGTAATTCATTGATTGCAGAGCACATATTACACCATGATCTATCTGAAATATGTTCTAAGTCCCTTCTTTATACTTAGTGCTGTTGTTTCATCAATTTTACCCCTCAGAGGGCAGCGGCTTCATGTCAGATACGCTGGGAGAGAATGGATCGCGCCGGGGATAACATTGGACATGGAAGGTACCTTTCTCACATGCGAATACCTATACAAAAAGAACAATTTAATACAGATATGCCTGGCTAGGTACAAAAAGCATTCCAGAGATAAGTAGCCATGGGCTCCATTGCCACATACGTTATCTGCTTTTCATGCTCGATCTGGATGTGCAGATACCCAGCACGGGCATTCAAGATGTGGTTCTGCATTGGTATCAGCCAGACCTGGTCTTCGATTGCAATCTGAAAGATCCACCTAGTCTCCTTGCACCGGATACAAAGCTTATACCAGATCTTGTTGCGCCATATATCGCGCCACGAGCTCCGCTTGGCTCACATCACCGTTACGTCTTCCTCCTTTTTGAGCAACAACCATCTTATAGCTTCCCTCGTTGCTTTGAACACATCCCCCCAAAGACAATCGAATCTAGGGCTGGGTTCGATATCAAAGCTTTCATGCATGCGGCGTTATTGGGTCCACCTGTTGCAGTCAATTACTTCTTCGGTCGGCAGAATGCTTCCAAAGGCGATGATCCTTCGCCACTTCCGAGTGTGACCACCACATCCTTTCGATCTTTGACTTGTGGCACCGGTCCTACTGGTTCATCGGAGGGATCCCGATAATTGCACAGAAGCAATCTTTGGGGCTGCGAAGTACGAGTCGGGGGCTGCCAGGGAAGAATAACACTTCTCTCATTGTCCTACGTAGGACTGTTGCGGAGATCCATATTTTCTTACTGGTGATCAGAGCAAGAACCTACGTCGTATTTGATATTGAAGGCACGAGGGACCGACCCCCATTGTCGGCACGTATTTACTTGACCGCTATTCACTGCACTACAGGGCTACAGGTCTATTCTTAGTAATGTAATGGTCTGTGTGTTGATTGTATTGATATTTTAAATATATTTGGCATCTGGACAGATTAGGTAGTATGATTCACGCCCCAAAAATTGAACCGTAGAAGAATAGAGATGGGACTTACTCCAGCTTTCTGTATTGCGCACAACGAAATGATTTCAATGGAGCAGGAATTGAACCAAGTGCAGGATGTGACCTTCTATTATTTTTAATACAGGTCCTTAGTTACAGATTAGATATCCTGCGAGACACACCTGGGCATTCCAAGGTTTATATTAATGGACATTCAAATAGAAGCTCCAATGAAATCGCAATACCATACGATTGCATAACCCATTTTTGTTTGTTGAGAAGCCTTTTGAAAAAGCTAACTCTGTATTCTCCAGCAAATCAGCAAATGAGAGAAGAGACCCCTGCATGGCATTCATGCTGAGTCTCGTAGGACAAATCCACTTGTCATGTAGGGGTCTCCGGATGTAACTTTAGGTCTAACTGGTGGTGATGAAGAATGAGCACCGCGGCTTTTGGTGAAGGTAACAATTCACGAGTATGATGGCTGGTATCGACGGTCGAGACCAAGAAAGGATTTAGATAAACAGTGTATTCTTGTAGGAGGATAGCCACAAATACTCAACATACCTGCAACAGAAAAATTGAACTAATTGGCGTCCTTCTTTGGTAACCATAGCTTTGTCTCCATATATCGCTCGAGAGACATGATGAGCATGTCTAAGTCCTTCAAGTCCAATGCCGGGAAACTACCAAAGAGTGTCAAGGTTCGCTCCACGTGTAATGCCTGCCAGCAGGCCAAAATTCGTTGCAGTCACGAGAAACCGTCCTGTCGCCGCTGCCAAAAGCATAAGATTGATTGCGTTTACAGTGTATCACGACGACTAGGGCGACCAGCGAAGAAAAGAGAGCTGCGACTAGGACGGGAAGGCCAGAGCGGTAGCTCAAACCCAGAGATGACCGATCACCAAGAGCGCACAACACAAGTGACAAAATCGACGAAGAAAAAAGGCCATAAACAAGCGACAACATCTGAAATGTGGCCTCGTATGGGAAGGATTCCGATCAAAACAGTGGAGGATACGGTCCAATCATCGACTGTATCTGAGAACGGGGAGGAGATTTCCGGTATGCCCAGTGGCTTTTCTCAATCATAGTCCTATGCATACTGAATCACTATGGTGCAGGGCTGCAAATCGACTTTTCGTCCGAATCATTCCAGGAACTGATGTCGACGCGCATGAACTGGAGCGTGGGAAATTTCACCCCTGAGAATCCCTACGAAATGAATTTGGAGGATACATTTGATAGTTTCACAAAATGCTTGGGGGAGGCAGGGCCGTCCGTATATCAAGTGACGGATTTATTTTTACCATCGCCTCCGATGAGTTCAGATCCGATTATGGTACATACCAACCTCGAGGGAAACCTCAATCCGTTCCAGGATTCCGTACCAAATGAGCAATTAGGGTCTCCGTTCATGATGGAGCCCAGCGTGGACCCTTGGGCATACGGCTCAAATACTGCACTTGATGTCTGTATGTTACCGGATTCTTGGTCCGCTAACAGGGTGCCGCCTACGAGCTTTCTAGTTGATCCAGCGAACAATTTTCCTGCGTTTGACTCTCCTCGGGCAAGCCATGAAAGTGACGAATTCTCGCTAGAAAGTCTCGATCTTTTAAGAGCATTGGGTGGGATGCCGTATCTTGATTGCAGTTGCTACAAACAAGCAATAGGCGAGCTCCTGAGATCAGGCATCAAAAGCCATCCAAGCGGTATCACAAGTATTGACAGTACCCTTGCCCGTCAGAAAGAGCTGCTGTTACAGGCAGAGGCCATTCTTCAGTGTAAAGTGTGTTCGCAGTCCGAGGCTCAGGCCAACATGTTTATGGTGATCATCGTCACAATCGACAGCCTCCTCACATCATTTGAAGGAGCTGCCACTGCGACCAAGGCCGGAGCACAACCAAAAGTATTTACTGTAGGGGTCCAGGAGGAGCGGACAAATCAAAAGCCAGTCGTCGGGTGTTTTAGATCTCACATAGAGGCTTGTCCACTGCTTGTGGGGGGGTTTCGTGTCCCGATGGAAGAGAAAATATGTTTTGTTCGACAAATGTTGCAAGCCCGCCTCTCAATGCTTTTGATGGTGATCCGACGCATCAGCGTCTGCATGCAACAGCACTTAGCATCGGCTCTCTCACGAGGCCGGGTGTTGATGATCATGGAGACTGACCGGCGCCTGCAGCTCATTATGATGAAGGTCAAGATTGCCATGGCTTGATTGTCAATAGGAAAGTGATGTTAAACTTGAAAAGCGCTTTCTTCAATCATGTGTCCCGAGAAACAAATTAAGGGACCCTGAGGTAGTATGTGACTGACTGTGTTGCTGGTAGCAGATTTCTGGGAAGGAAGTCCGTGGTTGGGTAAAGTCCTATGTCCAATAGTATGTTCCAATGGAGAGGATTCTATTACTTGGGTCTCATCGTGTAGCTGAATGGGATATATGAACATGTGGGCAGTTGGAGACGGTCATTGGTCTGCTGTCCGTGTACCGCGAGCGAATCGATTCAAAGATGACATGGTGCAACCCCCTTCGCTGCTCATGGGCCAAAGGTATTGGTTTAAACATTACCATATTCTGAGAATAGATGCGCGTTGCAGTTCATCGACACCCATGCATCATGGGGCCGAGATAGATCCTGCTCCTGGCGAATGATGCAGGCAGCTCGTTGCATACTCCCCTGTGCATCCCAGCCTGTAAGTTTAAGACCAGACACTCTGTAGTACAGCAAAGTGAGTGACGATGGTTGCCTGCAAAATTCAAAAACGACCAGGCTTCATCCATTCGCCGCACCCAAGAAGAAGCTAGGGAGGTTCGCTTCAACCCTCAAGCATCCAGACGCAGTTATGGACTCCGATGCTTCTTGTCCTTGCTCGATCGAGGTGCTGCAGATGATGTCGGATCTGCAGAATATCCACGCTGTTGTGGACGTCGAGACAGCACTGGACTTAATCCATCGCGTGTGTGGACAAGGGAAAAGTATTATCCAGTGCAAAGCCTGCACAAAAACGCCCCAATCACCCGTCATCACCCTTCCGGCACTTTCAGAGCAATGCCTTCCTCTCCTTGAAGCCTTATGTTCGGCATACGATATATCCACTCAGCCGGATTTCTTTGACTCCGCTATGCTGGCCTTCGATCAGACTCCATCTTCGTTCATATGCATTCGAAGCAAGGTCATCCTGGGTCAAACCGAACTTGACGAAGACGAAACCCGGCTGCTGGTCCGAACCTTGCTCGGACGAAGTTTGATCAGACTAGTGGAGCTGATGGAGGGTCTCAAGGGAGTTTTATTGGCGATGCTGGAAAGCCAGCATAGCAATCGAAACTCCACAGCAACGATCCAGGCTTGTGAATCATCGATGGAGTCCACCATCAGTCGGCTGGCGGTACTGATGCAAATCACGGAAGGAGAGCGTGACACAACCCTGTTGACATGATTGAGTTACATATGACTGGATAGCAGAGGAATATAACAGAAAAATAAATTTTTGACAGAAGGTAATGGAAATTTGAGAGAGCGTGGGTATCAGAAGCAGACATAAGTTTATATAAGAGCTCGCCATCCTTTAAGCCGGGACCGGCATGTGCGTCCGCACCGGTCCGCTGTCCATGCCGGTTCCGGCATTTCTAGTCACTTGTAAGTCGATCTGATCAACGTGTAGGAGACATATGAGATATAACAATGATCATGTAGCTATATTTGTTGGGTAGTTTTCCTCAGCTACATACCTATATAATACCGTGGAAGGCGGTGGGGTCCGGTTGTTTATCATCTATGGCAGTTTGGACTTTTCCACGCCTTTCCGATCAATCATTCCTTTCTTCTTTTCTCGTTCCCTACCGTTGACTTATACTCCATATTTCGCATTTCGTACTTTCATACTTCGAAAGAGGTGGGGCCGCGCATCCCGTGCCTGGTCGATCGCGTTCACTGCGTCATCGCGTCTCCACTCGTGCCTCATCGTTCCTTCTCCACCTTTCCGCCCTCATCCGGTGTTTTTCAGATATGGCTGCTTGAAAACCTCTTCCATTCTCTTCTCAACCCTCCCTTCATGCTCTCATCCATCCTCGCCGCCCTCAGGTCACCATCCGCCGAGGTCCACGGAGCTCCCCAGCGGCCCCCTCGCTATGCTGGCGAAGATACCACCCCAACCAGCCACCGGGAGATCCTCGGGTGGTACTCCTACGGGATCGCGGCCGAGGTTTTTGCCGTCTGCGGTGTAGGTTCGTAACGGTGTAATTGCTTGACTCCGAGAGCTGGTTGCTTATTCAATTCCAGGATCCTTTCTGCCCTTGACCCTGGAGCAGCTTGCGCGTGAGCACGGTACTATCCCAAACAGCGATCAGCCTTGCTGGGGTCCCGGTGCACCTGACAAACAAAATGGGGGTGACCAATGTGTGGTCGGGTTTCTCGGACTTCAAATCAATACCGCCAGCTTTGCAATGTATACCTTCTCGCTGGCGGTACTCATTCAGGCGTTGACGTTGATCTCGTTCAGCGCCTTGGCTGACTATGGTATGGTCTCCCTTGGTAGAACAGACCGTACCCGGAGACAGATATCCAAAGTGAGCCGGATCACTAACGATGGTGATGTGATACACAGGGAATAACCGTAAAACGCTGCTCCTGTCTTTCGGCTTCATCGGTTCGGTCACGAGCATGCTATTCATATTCGTTGCGCCCCCGGTGTTTATTATCGGCTCCTTCCTCGCGATTATCGGCGTTACTTGTCTCGGATCCTCCTTTGTCGTGCTCAACTCATTCCTGCCAGTCCTTGTCGCCAACGACCCGTCAATTCAAGGCCCCGAAAGCCACGCCGGGGAGGAGCTGTCCAACTTGCACCGAAATGATGAGGCATCCGACTGGAACACCTGGGATGAGGAGGATAGCGTGGATGGGATACCGAATGCGGATCATCAGACCGGACCTCCCGAGGATGGCCTGAAAAGCAAGGAGTCTGGCGCTGCAGCACCGGAGCTTCAGCGGTCTACACAAATTTCGTCCAAGGGCGTCGGTCTGGGCTACTGCGCGGCGGTATTGGTTCAAATCCTGAGTATCGTGCTCCTCGTCACGCTCAAGAAAACATCGCTTTCCAACGTTTCCGAAACTCTCCCAACACGGTTTGTTCTGCTGTTGGTCGGAATCTGGTGGTGTGCCTTCACCTTTGTCTCTCGCCTATGGTTACGCTCTCGACCCGGTCCTCCCCTCGACGCGTCCTCGACCCCCGGCCTTTCGAAATGGCGGGCATGGCTGCGACTCGTCGGATTTGCTTGGAAGTCGCTCTGGCGGACGGTGAAAGTGGCGGTCCAGCTCCGTGAAGTGCTGATTTTCCTGGTGGCCTGGTTCCTCTTGTCGGATGCCATGGCGACCGTCTCCGGCACGGCCATTCTGTTCGCTCGCACTGAATTGAAGCTGAGCACAATCGCGGTCGGAGCCTTGAGTATAACGGCGACACTCAGCGGAATGGCGGGCGCATTTCTATGGCCCCATGTGTCTCGACGGTTCAACCTGCAGTCGAACCATACCATAATCGTGTGCATTGTCCTGTTCGAGATCATTCCACTTTACGGCATGCTTGCATATATCCCATTCATCAAGAACTGGGGTGTCTTGGGGTTGCAAAAGCCCTGGGAGATCTTCCCGCTCGCCATCGTCCATGGCATCGTATCTGGCGGTTTGTCGTCTTACTGTCGTTCGTTCTTCGGGCAGCTGATCCCACCCGGAAGTGAAGCTGCCTTTTACGCACTGTACGCTGCTACAGACAAGGGGAGTTCGTTTATCGGACCCGCTATCGTCGGTGTTCTCATCGATGCGACGGGCCAGGTACGTTCGGGCTTCTTTTTCATCGCGGTGCTGATCGTTCTCCCGATCCCCCTGGTATGGATGGTCAATGCCGAAAAAGGTCGTCGGGAGGGACTGACCATGGCTGAGCGATTGGACCAGTCACAGAAGGGGCCGACTGAAGATGCACAAGAAGCCGAAGGTCTTCTGGCCCGTGAAGTTTAGAATGCATATTAGAACGAACTCATGAATATGGATAGACTACAGCCTGATGATTAAAACGTTGTTATTTGAACCCATTTCTAGCGACTCCCCTAGGATGCTCACCAGAACGAGAATAGGGAGGGCTTCGGCCTCCACTTCCTTCGCGGATTCCGACCGAAGTCTCATTCCAGCGTTCGTCCGCTGGCGTGGCACCGAAAATAGAAGCGGGTCCGATACGTTACGTCGCATTTTGGGGCCAAAGGGAACGAGAGGTCTGAGTTGGATTCTGCGAAGAACGACACCAGTAGAACGAAACGAGAAATACGGTTTGGAAATAATGCCATGCTGATCATTGCTACAAATAAAGGGCATTTCAGCCTTGCGAGTGCTTGACCGCGAGTAGTTCTCCCCAGGCTGCGCCCCCAAAGTGGGCTTAGCCAAGCCGGGCGACGAAGATAGGCAGCATTAATGAGGCTGTTCGGGATTTGAAGATGACTACATGAAAATCATTGCTCGGTTTGGAATCTGGTATGGTCAAAATAGATGGCAACCTGTGCAGGATGCAGGATCCAGTCAGTCTCCGAGTATAAATCATCTATGCCCCGGACACGGAGAACGCGGCGGGTCGAACTCTCCACGCCAACACACATCCGCATGAACATGCTCGGTCCGGCTCTCCTAGCTCTCGTCGGCGTCATCGGCGTGCAGGCACAACCGCTCAGCGTGACCTTCGCACCGGTGAATGACTGCGCTGCGCTGCCGAAGTGGAACGATGTAACCAATATCGCAGGCCCGTGGACAATCAGAGTGGATGGGTGTCGCAATAGCACTTCCTCTCAAGGTGTCTGCAACATTGAGGGATTCACAGCCAGCTGCGACGTCAAACGATCCGCCGAAGAGAAGGGCATCGAGAAGGGATCTGTAAGTTCCACGGTCCACGATAACGTGGGAGCGAAACCCTGATTGAGCCGCATTAGATCATGATTTCCAACCGCGCGCATAACTCCGGGACCCAGCTTCGCTGCAACGGTGCCCTGCAGACAGTGGAGGCACTAGTCCCCTCGGGCGCCGGCGCGCTAGACTGGCATGCCGTCGGCATCGATACAAACCCGAGTACTGGCGAGATACAATGGGGGATGGGATCCAAGGAGACAAATCCCGTGCAGATATATCGACAATACGTGCATGGGAACCGGGTGGACGGTCTTTTCCTCGGATCCAACGGGCAAACAAACTGGGCTGTACACCACTCTGGATCGGGCCTGAGCAACGTGGATCAAATGCCTTTCTGGTTCCTACGACTGCTTCACAAAGACGCCGAATTATGGAGCGGCGAATACGAGACTTCGATCCGGATTGACGGGAGTTGAAAGGGTAAGTGAAACCCACTACCTCGATGACACTGCGTGGAGTCTTCTTGGCAGTGGACTCCTTCCTCTACATACCGTACGGTTCGTGCATATCCGTGGGAGTCTTGGGGCGTACCCCGGATTCAGATCAAATAATACCTGTTCAATAGCGTGAAACTTGTTTTAAGGCAACATCCCAGCCGCCGGGGTCCGATGTATATTAGTTATTGCTTCCGAGGTTGCCTTGGTGAAATATCACAACCCCGGAGGAGCAAAGCATCCTTCGGAGCCCCTCATTCAAACGTGTCTGGGCAAGTAACACAATGATCATCCCGGCGGGGGCGGGGTCAAACGGCCCAGTGCCTTACAGGGCTGGATGCGTCCATGGAAATACACCCGTCACTCTGCTCGAATGGCCAAGGACATCAACCCGGCCCGGAATGACGTTCACAACGCTCGGAATGCTAAATGCAAAGAACGATTGGGGGGTCAGCCAAAGCCCCATTCTCTTGAGCAGGGTCGGATGGCGGCCTTCGGGGGATATGCCGTTTCATAAAAGGAATAGAAACATCGAATAGCCTCGGTGGCGTTGACACGTCCAATCACAAACTCCCCTTGTCTCCTTCCCCGGAAATCGATTGCGGCCCCGGGAAATCCCCGAACCTTCGTTAATTTATACTTCGGCATTCACGCTCGTGATAGGTGCGAAGATTAGATTCCATATACAAAGTTTGACATTCCTAGGTTGCACATCGTTGGCACTACTGGCCAGATCCATCGTTCACATTGGTTGACCTGTCTCCGTTAGCCTAAATGCGTCAAGCTTATGGTTGCCCTTGCTTCTCATTCTCCGCGGTATCCAGATCCAAGCATGGCACGTGGATAATCGCGTCTGCCAACCTATGCCGGCCAGACAACTCTATATCTAAAGGATCGTCACCCAGCGCACTCGTGGAATTTCAACCGGGTACGTAGGAACCCTTCCTCGCCTTCGCCTATATTTGTTCCCCATAATTTTCGACCGGCGACCCGTTTTATCAACACGGGCTATCTGCTACGAGCCAATCGGTATCTGCGCGTCGTCCAGTATGGCGAGTCCTACGGATACCGAGATCGCACTAGAGAAGTCGGCCGCACATCATGTCGAGGAGACCTTGGGCTACGGTGCCATTGTCGAGGCAAAGCACGCCACGGATGAGGAGCACGCGCAAACCCTATGGCAAGCTCTCCGCGACAACCGTAAGGCTGTGTTATGGTCCGTCATTATTTCGCTTTCTATCGTAATGGAGGGATACGATGTCGTCCTAATGGGAAACTTTTTCGGATATCCTACTTTCCAAAAGAAATACGGGGAGTATTATGGCGAGAAGCTTGGGTGGCAGGTGCCTGCTCGCTGGCAAACGGGACTAAACATGGCTAGCACGATTGGATGCATTTTCGGTAGGCGCCTGTCTCACCCAGGAGAGCATGATAGACTGACGGAGGTTCAGGTGGTATCATGAACGGATACCTTGCATCCAAATTTGGGTATCGAGCTGTGATGATTGTTGCCCTCGCTTTCCTGAACGCCGTCCTTTTCATCGTGTTTTTCGCCAACACGGCCACCGTGTTGCTCATAGGCGAGATCTTCTGCGGGTTCTCGTGGGGTGTCTTCGCCACTATTGGCCCAGCCTATGCCTCGGAAGTCTGTCCCACAAACCTGCGAGGCTATCTCACTATATATGTCAACATGTGCTGGGCCATCGGCCAGCTCATTGCATCCGGTGTCCTGTATGGTCTGGTCAATCGTCCGGATCAGTGGTCCTACCGCATCCCATTTGCGCTGCAATGGATATGGCCTACGCCCCTGATAGTAATCTGCTGGCTAGCGCCAGAAAGCCCCTGGTACCTCGTGCGCAAGGACCGACTGGAAGACGCGAAGCATAGTATTCGTCGTCTCGGAGGCAACAAGACCGAGGAGCAGATCAATGGACAGCTGGCCATGATGGTTCATACCAGCAAGATCGAGGCGGAAATCGAGTCTGGCACCGGCTATTGGGACTGCTTCAAAGGCGTTGACCTGCGCCGCACAGAGATCTGCTGTGTGACCTTTATGTGCCAGATCTTATCCGGCAGCACCTTCGCCTACTCGCCCACGTATTTCTTCGAGCAGGCCGGCATGGACACCAGCCGTGCTTTCCAACTGGGTGTTGGCTGCACGGGCGTGGCCTTTGTCGGGACCGTTTTGTCCTGGGGGCTCATCACGCATCTCGGGCGTCGCACCCTTTATGTTTGGGGTCTGGCTACCCTGTGTGTGCTTCTTTTCCTAATTGGGATCCTCAACGCATCCACCAATTCCAGTGGTGCCATGTGGGCTCAGGCGGCATTGTGTTTCGCCTGGCTGTTCGTGTACTCCTTGACTGTCGGCCCGATCGCCTACGCCATCGTCAGCGAAACTTCCAGTGTTCGACTGCGGCCCTTGACCATCTGTCTGGCCCGCACGGCCTATCAGATAATAAACGTCGTCTCCATGGTTTTGGAGCCAAGGTTTATGTCGCCCGTGGCATGGAATTTGAAAGGGAAAACCGGATTCTTCTGGGGTTGCACTGCGCTCCTTGCTTTCACCTGGTCGATCCTTAGACTACCGGAAACAAAAGGTCGCACATATGCTGAGTTGGACATCCTATTCGCCACGAAGGTTCCAGCTCGCAAATTTGCCTCGACTTCAGTGGACGCGTATGGCGTCGGAGTGTCACAGTCACGGGAAGGGCTCGTGCAGGAAGCCAAGTAGTAGTAGGGGTAGGGCTGGAGAGTTAGAGATCATTGTGCGCTGCACCCACATAGGTCGGTGAAGGAGTAGATGAGTGACCTAGCCGTCAAGAGTCGGGTCTTCACGCGGAACTAGTAGTGTTCTTTAGAGCCTATCTATATTCACAATTTATTCCAATGATCATATTTGTATAATTCTATATAAATATCATCCATATCTCGTTCAGTAAACAAAGTCTTTTTATTAAGTACAAGAGCCTAAATAGACGTCAAAAGTTATGATTAAACCTATATATTTGCCCCGATTACCATGTGTAGGTCCAGAGTGAATGGTTCTAGTAGCTACATGTAGTCAGTTACCCTGAATCCGGCGATGAAAAGCCAGCGATTGAAATTACCTCCAGTTAATTTCCCCGGAGGGCGTGACGTGTTTTTTGATATCCAGAGAGGAGACGGCTCCGAGTTCGGTGGTTTGATAGCGGTCATGACTCGACTCGACGAAACCAAAGCATTTGTACCTTCCGCTCTTCGCCCGCGGTGGGCCCATGGACATGTCCAAGGTCAACGACCTACGCCCGCAGTTGAACAGCCGGTGGTAATAAATCTTGAAGATCGTATAAACTTTATGTACTGTAGCACAGAAGTTGGCAAACGCAAATTAATTTAATTTATTTTAATTTCAATTTTTTTGAATTGGTATGCTTTAAAAAAGTAGGCAGAAAAAGGAAAAAGCATGAATTGTATTCCATCTCCAGAATACCTCCAGATCATCCTTCCCCAGGGACCCTCATTGTCTGTCGAGGGCCACTTCATTTATCATCCAGAAACAAGCCGCAGCCCGAGTAAAGCGGTGTTCCCGGCGGCATCTGCACGAAAAGGTTCCTCGATGCACACTTAAAAGTCGGACAAACAGGATCTTCGCAGGGACTCGGATGAAATGCCGGCCACTGCATTTGACATCGCGCGTGCCTTGTAAATGGTCTTGTCCTTATCAGGGGCACGATCAAGAGGCGTGTTCTAGAAAATCTGAAATCGGTCGGGCGATCAGGGCGATCAGAATTGGTTCTCCTATGTATGCATCCTCGACCTCGGCTACTATAATAGCACTTCGGTTTTTTTTCCGACTCCGCGACGGTCTACAGGATTTTGGAAATACGCTATCGCAATGGCCCGCCGTATGTTCGTTGTTTACCCCTCCGATGGCGTTGCCAGCCCTCCCAACGGAAGCGCCTTGAGAGATACCCGGTCACGATTGAAGACCACTGAGGTCGAGGAAATCAAGAACGTTGGGACTGTTTGGGATACTTCGTTGCTGGTGATTGGGAAGTTCGGAACACAGTGCGCCGTGCGTGCACAGACGCCCAGGCCCCGCTCCACCCATCGGGCAATCGAAAGAGCGGTTATTCTGACGGCTATTGACACTGCTCGCGAGAGGATCGTTGACGCTCATGGTGTCATCATGATTGTCGGAGCAAGGTACTGGCGTGCTGTACTTCCATGTCGACATCCAGCTTTTTATCCGCCACTCCCTTGTTGATATGCCTGAACGGGGGGTCACCGGACGACCGTACCAGCGAATAGCGCTGTCTTGGGTGCTCATTAGTTCATGAATACGTAGAGTCCGGCAAACGGCAATGAACAGAGGCTTGGAGGGGCGCGGGGGGGGCATGTTAGGACGGTCGGTGATTGGCGGATCGAGCCCAGATGGCCAGGATCCCGGAGCTTCGACGCGAATTCCAGGGGATTCCCCCAATAACCTTAGCTCCCAAGGTTCAACCAAGCCCCAACCCCTGTCGCAGCTCTGGAGGTCACCGGACGTGATGACTTTTCATGGGAGATCGCAATTCCCCGCGGAATGACCTTTTTGGGCAATCCAGGCAATTCACGTAGGGGCAAGTCGGTCAGCGAGGGGCCACTCCGTCGCGACTCCATCCAGGACACCATTTCTGAGCCGTGAATGGAGCTGCGACACGCTGGCGCAATCCACCTTGATGGATAGCTGCAGAGCTAGCGCCAGGAGGGTCCAGATTGCAGCGAAGATCGCTGAAGATTGACACCGACCGGCCCACGTGAGAGGCGGAGCCCTTATCAACCGTTTGCATCATGATCAGACTTTTTTTGGGGGTCGAATTCAAAGCTCTACGAGCACGGTAATCGGGTTCTACGTATTAATCACCACTGCGATCAGACGTTCAAGATCAAGAATAAAAATGAACAGATCGCATACCCCTGCCACAAGGGGCCGCAATTGCATTTTACGGTGTACCCGGGATATCCACCTTGGGTTGCCACTCGGCCTGATGTAAACACGATAGACAGCTTCATTCTAATTTAATCCTCCCCTCATTAAACTCCCCTTCCCCCTCTATTCCTCCCCCTCTCCCCATATCATAGTATCTTAACCTCACCGTTTCGCAATACCCCCAACATGTCGCCGCCCGCCATTATCGCCCCCTCCATACTCAGCGCCGACTTCTCCAATCTCGGTCATGACTGCTCCCGCAAGATGGAGCAGGGTGCCGACTGGCTCCATGTCGATATCATGGACGGCCACTTCGTGCCCAACATGACCATCGGCTGTCCCGTGGTGTCACAGATTCGCGGTTGCGTCGACCGCCCCCTCGAGCCCAGCGGCCGGGGCACTTTTGACTGCCACATGATGATCATGGAGGTGCGTTGCTGAAAACTCTCCGAGCTCTCGGATTCCCCCGGAACGTCGCTAATCGAGCTACGCAGCCTCATAAATGGGTCAACGAGTTCAAAAAGGCCGGCTGCGATCTGTACTGCTTCCACTACGAGGCGGCCGTCTCATCCGTCGCCGCGACCGATCCCACCGACAAAACCACGACCGCGCGCACCAGCCCGCGCCAATTGATCAAGTATATCCACGAGGAGGGCATGCAGGCCGGCGTGGCCATCAAGCCGGACACCCCGGTGGACGTCCTGTGGGACATTCTCGACAGCCCGGAGCTGGACGAGCGGCCGGACGTGAGCTCCCACCCCCCGCAATTCCACCCGACGTGCGCTAATTGCTTTGATAGATGGTTCTCGTCATGACGGTGCACCCTGGATTCGGCGGACAGAAATTCATGGCTTCGGAGCTGCCCAAGGTGCAGGCGCTGCGGGCGCGGTATCCGAACCTGAACATTGAGGTGGACGGAGGTCTGGGCCTGGGCACGATCGACCAGGCGGCCGACGCGGGTGCCAACGTGATCGTGGCGGGCTCAGCGATCTTCGGCGCCTCGGATCCGGCCGATGTCATCGCCAAATTGCGCGAAGCGGTGCGGCTGCGTCAGAGCCGATCCTGAGGCCGTTCCGGACATATAGAAAAACGGGGTTTGGGCGTTTTTGTTATTGTGCTCCGGTGATTGTATTGGACATTGTTCTACCGGGGTTTGGGCTTTCTACGGGTGTATTTGTTTGTAATGATGAGCTATGAATGGCATTCTACCGAGAGTCTAGCGACTGTATTCAAGAAGAGAATTGGCTAACTGGCTTTGGTATCGTACTGCTACTGACAAGAATCGACGGCAAGTAAACGGGCGCACTGCATTGTGCTTGGACAAATTCATCATGTCGTAACCGGAGACCCCTCACTCCTTCTCCCCTGGCTTGGCAGCTCCCTTGGTATCATCTTTCGCTTCGTCCTTGTCCTCTTCGGTGTCTTCCGTATCGTCCTTGGTTTCGGTCGCAACGGTTTTGACATCTTCCTCGAGCGGAGTGGCCACCTCCTCAATGGTGCCGTCCTTCGCCTTCTCCGCAGCCTCTTTGCGGAGAGCGTCGAGGTTACCGGACGGGTCCTCGGCCGTAATGGACTGTCGGATATCCTTCACAACCTTGTCCTGCTCCTCCTTATCGGTAGCCGAGATGATCGAGCCACGGTGATGCTCGACCAGTCCCAGCATCTCCGCATTATCGGCGTGGAAGTTGGCCGACGAGACGGCCGCGACCTCGGGGACGAGAGGTGGACGCTTTGCGGCCTTGGGCGAGTCTGGCGCGGTATCAGGAAGCTCGGGAGCGACCGATCCACGATGCCCCCTTTGTGCAGAGAGCGACGTCTTGTCGTTTGAATCGTCCTGCTTCGACTCCGACTTGGCCTCCTCTTCGGGCTTCTTGTCGTCGGTCTTGGTCTTGGCCTTGGAGGCAGCCTCCTGACTGGCCTGACGCAGTGCAAGAACAGCCTTATCGTCCTTTTTCTCTTCGGTTTTGGTGGTGGGCGGGCTCTGGATTTTGATAGTGGAGGGTTTAGGGGTTCCGGGTTCGGGCTCTTTAGGGGTCTGCGTGGACTGGGAGTCGGGAGGAGGAGCGACGACGTTGCTAGTGGCCGGCATGCCATCAATGTCCTGGATGCTGTTCACGACCATGCGCAGCTCGCCAAACTCGTTCCATTCTTCAATTTCCTCGAGGTCCTGCAGGGAGAGTGGGGTTAACTGTAGTCCAAAATAACGGTGAGGGGTATTGCATACTCCAACAATATTTCCGTATTTCACCAGGCCGGGCAGCTTCTTTCCTTTGGAGCGACGGCCCCATAGTTTTCGGGCGGCCTCGTCGGTGGCGACGTCAATGACACGAAAGGGGAGCTTGTTCGCCTTGAGAATGGTCTCCACACGAGCGGTTGCGGTGACGATGTGAGAAGACCCTGCGGTCAGGGAGGTGTAGAGGTAGAGGGTAGAGTCAGACATGCTGATGGAGGGAGCTTCTCAGAGACTCAGAGACGCAGGATCCGGGAAAGGGGAGAAAACGAAGAACAATTTCATGAAGAAGAAAGCGTAGCTCGAGTTGCCCTGAAACCGCCAAATGACGTGGACGATCACGTGGAGCCTCTTTATACTTCTACGAAAACTGAAGAATTAAGGAAATGCGCTTCTTTGCCATCTGCTTGAACCATTGTTTAATATCTCCACAGCTCCAGGGATTCCCCAGCCCGCTCGGCAAAAAAGGCCCCAGACGTGGCGACTTGACGTCAGACTGACCTTCAACCCAGGTAAAGCTTTGTGAATATCCTGCTGGAAGATTCTGGACAGTGTTTGGGATAAGGTCTGTTAGGGATTTTGCAGCTATGGTGAAGCCCATATAAATTACAGACTGATGTGCATGTAAATCAAACTTTGGGTTATATCCTAGGGGCTGCTCCTGGATCTGGGTGATGCCGTGATGTCTGAGACGTTTCGGGTAAACGTTTACCGCGAACTTTGGGAACTTCAAGGAAAACCACTCCCCGGAGCCACCTCTTGAACGGACAATTACGATTTTGACCTTCTCGACTTCTTCATAATTATAGTACGGCGGGAAAAAAGGAGCACCGCGAATAGTAAAGTACAAGTAATGAGTCGAGGGGCTCAACCGAGTCTACCCAAACTTACTTGGGAGCAGATATAAAGAAAGCGTGCGCTTTGATAAATCGCCATTCAATTACGAGCAACGGCAGCCGAATAAGCACATTCGTATTGGCTGGCCACGCCATGGCTCAGCCACCACGCCGGAAGGGTAGATGCCACCGTCACATTTCGATGGCTCAGCCTGGAGCCTTATTCAAAGAATTCGCGGCGAAATCTACTGCGGTCGGGCTGAACAGAGCCTGGTTATGTGGCTGCCGTCCAGTTTGCTTCAAAATCGGCCCGTAATTGCAAATGGCTGTGTGTGTCAGTCGCGGAGATTACTCCGGCCGGGAGGCTGAGCCATGTCTCTGTATTCCGCTGCATGTTGGAGCGTCTGCGGTTCCAGATAGGTAATTGGTGGCACGGACTCGTGATGCGCCGCCTGCGTCGTGATGGATAGGCCCAACGCCGGGCTCAGGGGCGTACGCGGCATACTCGAGATGAAGACGCCGGAGTACACATCTTGGGCTGTGCTCAACTCGCCGTCCAGTGCGGGCACAGACTGTCTAATGGGAAGTGACGCTCATCCATTGGGGAGGCAAAATATAATCGTAATGAAGAATGAATGGCAAAGAGAGCTGGAACCCAGCGAGTCGGAATGAGAGCCAGAGACATGGATGGCAAAGTCGTTGTGGTGCATGCTGCATCTATGACATTCTATCTAGCTGCGACTCAGAAATGCATGGGCTCCCGCCCAAGTAGACGTCCTGGCTAATATTAGCACACTACCCAAAACGAAAACCAAGTCCGACAATCATTGCAGGGCGCAGAGGCAGTCTACGCAGGAGATGAATCGAACCAACGGATGCTGGATCAGCATTGGATAGAGAAACATCGTCATCGAGCAAGACCAACGCAGTCCAATGACGAAATTGCGCGGTAGCCAGCCACTAGTCGAGACAACGCAGTACGAATGGGCGCTCGAAGAGAAACGGGTCCGAGTTGAAACCCTAAAGCACACGGCGGGGGGTGAAAAAGGAAACAGACGAGCCTGCATTGGCGAGACACATCAAACTCGACAGATAACAGTCACGCTGATTTGACCGTGGGGCCCCTAACCGGGTTGGGAGATCGACATCGACGAGATCACGGTCGTTGGGTCGAAACGCGTCGATCCGTCCACCGCGTCCTGCTCCGCCTATGAAGGTCGCGTTCATCAGATTCGCTGAAACGTAGCGGGAAAGGTATACGGCGAGCATGTAACGAGCATGTGCTCCGTAGCGTTGCCCAGGGCCGGTACGGAATACTGGCAAGGATAAATCTCGTTCCAGCGTGAAACGAGTTTGGATGATCGCAGAAGGTAGACGATCCACCGTTTCGCTAGCGTCACGATCATCTCATCCCGATTTTTCTCCCCCTGGAGAATGGGCGAGAGCGTGCCGCTCTATATTCCGATCGGGGGTCGAGAGGCTGAACCGTGGGTGGCTCCCGAGTCTCCCGCGAGTTTCCAAGGAATGGAATAGTTTGTTACCTCTTCACCATGGGGGCAGTACAGGCACATGGGCGTCAGCTGCAGGGCCCGAGTGATTCTCTGCGCGACGTGGCAGCGTCAGGACGAAGTTGGGCGTTAGAGGGAGGGTCTCGGGGCACGTCGTGCTCCCGTCCCATCTTTCGGGCTCCCGCTGTAGGCGCTCGGTTGACCCGTTGACCCCGTTGAACCCCCCTGACTCTCGTCAGCAGCTGGATCCGGGAGGCTTTCGGGGCGATCCGGTTCGCTGCCTCACTTTGTTCGCTGGTTTTCCCTTCGTCACCGCCCGTCGCTGCAGCCGGCGATCATCCAACCAGAGCTTCACCCGGCGTGTCACCCGGCTTAGTATAGGGAAGTTTCCTACGGAAGTGATGAACGGTCTGGACCGTGGGGATGGGGGCCCACGTCCATAACGGGAAATGTATAGCACGTCCTTCCGAGTCCCAGCTCAACTGCTCTCGTATATCGTGGTGGAGTTCGCTTCCTTGGTTCTCCCGGGACTTTTGTTCTCTTCTTCTCTGCCCAATCTCCCCGGTCTCCCCATCGATATCGTGATTCTAGTTTCGATCTTGTCGCGATTCCGCTATAAACCGCACTCCACCCGCTCGTGCTACCGTGCTACCGTGCTATCGTGCTATCGTGCTATCGTGCTATCCTATCGAGCCGCAGATCTGATTCTTTGATCGTCTGATAAGATCGCTATTCCATACCACGTACGCCGCCTTCTACGTTCGATGTCAAGGTCTTCTATAGCTAACCGGCCCAGAATCACGCATACTTCTCCACCCCATCTCCTTGTATACTGATAGACAGTTCTCTACCAGCCTCGAGGTGATCCCATCTCCGCCATGACCTCCAATCAAGCCGATGATGAACTGTTCACGAGGGCCATCTCCGGGTATCGCGAAGCTTTTTTGGTCAGGCACTCCCACCTTCCGGAATCAGAACGCAATCGGCTCTGGAGACGACGGATCGGCGCCTTCATCGACCAGGACGGCCCCGAGAAACCCGGTAAACGCACTCGACAGGATGCTACCCCCCGGACGCTTCCTTCTGGTTCTGGTCTTCCGCAGGCGAAACGGCGAGCCACCGTACGTGTGACCTTGGTCTCTTGCTCCCGCCCTCTCTCTCCGTCTCGATCTCCTCGTTGACCCCCGCCAAACTCTGGATTGACATTTGGCAGACCCCGGACTTGCCGGCGAGCGTCGAGCTCCGGCGCACCCTCTCTCAGTCCTCGCCGGAGATGCCCCGAAAGGGTGCGTCCGCTGGAGGGACCTATCGACATACGACCATGGTCCGCTCCCAAAGCCAGCAGATACCGGTCTCTCACTGGCATCCGCCGGCTGGGATGGCCACGGGCAAGCGACAGTCTCTCGGACGGACTCGGACTCCCCAGGCGCTTGACCATGTCGACGAATACTCACCTTCCGAATATGCGAAACACCTGGAGGAACCCGATTCCCAACATTATTCTTCGGCACTAACGATGGGGCTTGCGAAACATGGATCGTCTGGCCCGACCCCCCTTCCACACCTTGGACAGCCATCTCCTCCGCTGACCGACTCTTCACCGGCCGGAGCGGCGGAGATGACCCGCAGCGCGACGGCCGACACCATCATCAACGGCTTCGACACCTTTCAGTTCGAGTCAAATGGTCGTGCGGATCTGGATCCCCATTTCTCCATCCCCCCAGAGTGGGTGCCCACATCCACCACTGGTATTTCGTATCATGAACCCTTCCCCGCTGCCATGTACCCTGACCTAGATACCTCTTCCTTCCCCTTTTACCCTGCATCATTTTCCACCTCTGCACCGCCCACCACGTCCCTCGGGCGGTCGATGCCGTCCGTTCCCCCCACGATGAAGTCGGCGGACATGAAGCCGTCAGCATCCAACAAAAGCAACGAGTCCATCGACGCGGGACCATCTCGCGCCGTTCGGCGTGCACAAGAACAGCTCGCTCAGGCTACCCGACCCATTGCACCGAAACAGGAATCCCAAGAGAGCGTCCTGAAGAACGATTCATCCGATCCGCACAGGATGGTCCGCATCTCATCCACAGACGGCACGACGAAAGAGGTGGCAGCAATCCCCAAAGCCTCGATTCAGCGACCACCACGACCCAAGACCTACTGCCACCTCTGCAACGACCAACCCGAGGGCTTCCACGGTGAACACGAGCTGCGACGACACATCGACCGAGTGCACGCAACGGTGCGCAAAGTATGGGTGTGCGTGGACATCTCACCGGACAAGACGTTCCTAGCAAACTGCAAAGCCTGCCGCAACGGCAAGAAGTACGGAGCCAACTACAACGCCGCGGCGCATCTGCGACGCACCCATTTCAACCCGTGCCAGCGAGGCCGGGGCGGGCGCGGCAAGGACAGCGAGAAACGCGGCGGCAAGGGCGGAGGCAACCACCCGCCGATGGAAGTGCTGAAGCACTGGATGATGGAGACGCAGGAGATAGCGGACGAGAACGTGGTGAGCAGCTTCAGTCCGGCGACACCGGGTGATAGCCAGGTGAAGAGAACGGCCGCGTCGGGCGAAAGCAAAGCCCAGAAAGAAATGGGAATGGAGTCGGCCCTGATGCACGGGTTCGACCCCTTCCCCGTGGCATCGTTTGATTTGGATGCCACGCTGGACACGCCGTACTATCTCGACGGGCAGCCGTCGCTCCCGGAGCTGGAGTATGTCATGTGAGCGATCGTAGACTTATTCTTCATTTTCCACTTCATCCCTCTATATTTCGTGTTGGATTCTTCTCATATATTACTTTATTATCTCAATTTGGGTCGGGGACCACTGTACAGTGTATTGGGAAGAGGGGGCCTCTGAGGGATCTTATTCGGTGTTTTATATGCCAGGTTACTGACAGAGACGAGAAGCGCTAATCATGAATCTAATTGAATTGTGACGTATCATAACGAGCAATACATAAATACGCGAACACAGGCAGCAACGATACGGGCGGTGAAGGCCAAGCCTGGCCGATCAGCCGATTTGCCCGAGCTGCTGCCCGACGAGTGGACGAACGCTCGCTCGGGTGGAGCGTGGGTGATACGGTGGCTGCTCTTTCATCCAATACGGTCGAATCCGGTGGGGTCGTCGTGAATGGAAATGTGGCTGACTGCGTCGGTGGTGGTGAACTGCGCGTAGGGCTGGTGCAACTTTGTGGCTGGTGTACGATACACCCGGATTACAGCGAAAAGCCCGGGGAATGAGCTGAAGAATCGAGACACCCCGTTATTGCCATGGCGGTGATGTTAATGAAATCGGTAGGCCAGTAGTGGAGCGGTGGAACAATACTGGAACGTACAGATCGAACTTCTCAGCCCTGCAACGCCAAGCTGGTACCTTGAAGTGCTGCCTCAACAAAGTTCGGGGGCCCTCGGTAAACTTTGTCTCCTCCTTTTCTCTTCTCCTCCTCTCTTCCTCTACCAACCTCCGACTGCCTTCCTTCGCTCGCTTTATTTTCCCGCTTGTCGCAAGCCGATCCCCTCCCGACCGTCCAAGGTATGTGACTCGCACCTCCTCCCCTATTCACGTCACGGCCTGACCGCTTCGTCGGGGTCGAGCGTTGGCCGCTCTTCTGCCTGTGATCACGGTGCTGATTCGCTTTCTTTTCCCAGGTTTCGAAGCAACAACATGTCCAACCAAGGATACTACCACGGCGGCCCTCCCCCTCCCCCTCAAGCGTAAGTCTGCTCGACTCTCGGTGTCGGTTTCGCATCCCACGCCATTTCTCGAAAGCTTGTCTATTTTCCGCCCATGGGAAGAATTTGCGGCGTTATAGGGATGGTTACGGGGATGGATTGTGTTGGATCGCGAACTCGGGGACTGTGCTTGCCTTACAGAGGCTAACGATCTGGTTGAATATAGCTACCAAGGCGGATATCCTCCCCAGGGTTATGAGGGCTACCCTCCTCCTCAGCAGGGCTACTACCCTCCCCAGCCGGGCTACGGTCCGCCCCCACAGCAGCCTGTACGTTGAGGATTTGTGGGCGCATACCTTCAAGTACTGTTTACTGACCGTGTCTCCCAGATGCAATACCAGGAGCAGCCGAAGAAGAGCGGCGGCGGTGGTCAGGGCTGCCTCGGCGCCTGGTAAGTTTGAATCCGGTCGTTCAAGTTGAGCCCCCCTGCTAATGCGGAAACCACAATATAGCCTAGCCACCTTGTGCTGCTGCTTCGTCTGTGAGGAGGGCTGCGAGTGCTGCGCCGACTGCATCGAGTGCTGCGAGATGTGCTAAACTCCCTGACCCACGACCTGGATGATACCTTCTTTTCTTTCATGGCGTTCGAAATTTTAGATTCGCCCGGGCAGGATTCGGGACAGATTCTACTGCACTCCTTGGATCGCAATATTTTCCTTGTGTCGAGCTTTTCCTGCTGTCTCGAGATACGTTCTTGAGAGCTAAGTTAAATTTAGCTGATGTTTTATTTTCGCCTCCATTTTTAGCTAATTTGATTGTCCTGGACTACTGAGTTCCCCCTTTTTGTGTCCATCGAAGAACACAGCCACACAATCCCAAGGTTCCGACCAAGATACATACCGGTGGATCCACGTATAGGTCCGTTTGTGACGAAGAGCTGTGACTGAAAGCTGTCTACGGTTTCCACGATAGGGTAGCCGCTGGATGGAAGTAATTGTCCGTTTCAATTGTCTCTGGTTATACAATGCAGCTTGCTTGTCATTTGAACGATGGGAAATAAGGTTCGGCAAGCAGGGGTGACTCATTGAATCCGTGAAGCTCTCTAGCTGTTCGAGGACAATCACCCATCGCGTTGTTAAAGACGAAGGCTTTCCAAAGAGGCTGGAGACATGTCATTGTGATAGATCTTTTGTTGGCAGGTTACTGTCGCCCATGATAGCGAGGTACTGGAGACAACAAAGTTATAGATACCGGAGTCGTTTATTATCGGGTCGGTATGCCCAGAAGTTATTATTCGCCGCTTAGAAACCAACTATAAATACATAACTAGTTGTTGTGCCACTCTTTGTTCTTGCCATTTGCTCTCCGTTCTGCCAGACTCTGCTTAAGACTTCACCGCCTAGAACCTCTTCTGAGACTTCGAGAGGACTGACATCGTGATGGTACACTGGAGCCTGCATACCTCCCAAAATTTGGTTCTAACAGTTAAAGAAAATGCTGCTATTATTATTATCGCGAGTTCCGCTAATAATTTCCACAAAAGTAATTGAAAGTCGCCAAGAGGACCTTTTGGGGCCCTGGAGTTCACAGGTCGTGGCCGCTTTTTGCATCTTCCCTCCATCTCGATATTCGTCTTCCTTGCTTGACCCTTGAAACGTCCAGTTTTCGACATGGCAGCGTATCGCCTTCAGTCTAGTATTTCCGGCCTTGATACCATTGGCGGACAGGTGGGAGTTGTCTGCACGTAAGCGCCGTGGCCCAATTCATCGCCATGTTGGCACCTGCGATTTGCAAAGTCAGCTGTCGGACTAGTGACTTAAGAATGGCCTGATACCCCGAACGCTCGTAATTAATTGCCTCTCTAACATGATACCCTCCACGATGATGATGAATGACTCTGGCGGGCCAAGCATTCTCAATGCGAATGGACTTTGTTTGTTGTCGCTCGACGGCGGCGGTGTCCGGGGACTGTCAACTTTATATATTCTTCGGGACATCATGACGCAGTTAAGCCATGAACGCGACGACGGGCCACTGCTCAAGCCATGCGATATTTTCGACCTAATTGGAGGTACCAGTACAGGCGGGTGCGTACAAGTACCCGAGAGCAATTTGCCCAACGCTGACCCTTTCGCTTGAATGGCTTTTAGGCTCATTGCAATAATGCTGGGAAGACTGGAAATGGGAATCGATGAATGCATCTCAGCGTACAGTGAGCTGATGCAGGAAATCTTTGGCGAGAAAACCAATAGTCTTCCAGTTGACTGGGCCGGAAACATCCGGGCGCAATATGACAGCAAAAAGCTCAAATCCGCAATTCAACACGTTATCGAGCGTGCTGGTGTAGCGCCGGATGAATTCATGAACAACGGACAGACTCACCGCTGCAGGGTATTCGTTTGCACTACATCTAAGGACACATTGCAGATCGTACGGCTACGAAGTTATGATGTGTCGAATGAGGGCACCATTCCCGCAACGATCTGCGAAGCTGCTCTGGCGACCTCCGCGGCTACTGGATACTTCGATGCAGTCTCCATCGGTGATTATCAGTTCGTTGATGGTGCTTTCGGCGCCAATAATCCAGTAGAAGAGGTGGAAGAGGAGGCAGCCGACATTTGGTGCACCGTGAGCCGTGACTTGAAGCCGCTGGTTAAATGCTTCTTGTCGATTGGCACAGGCAGTCCCGGGAAGGCACCCATTGATAACAAAATGATCAAGTTTCTTTCTAAGACACTCGTGAGAATGGCCACTAAGCCAGAGAGTACGGAGCGACGCTTCATGGCGAGGTGGTCCAATGAATTTAGAGAGAAGCGTATCTTTCGGTTCAACGTCGAACAAGGACTGCAAGATGTCCGCATGACCGATTATCAAAAGCGCAGTCTGATTGAATCTGCGACCCAAGATTATTTACATCATTCAACCCATAAAATTCGTGTACGGGATTGTATTACGAATCTGGTGAGCAAAGAGGGTGTGTATACGCCATTCTTCCATAATTCCGGTCGCTCACCACTTGTTATCTATTTGCAGAGAAAACAGCCGTCGATTTTGACATCGTTATGCGTGTAAGTATCTAGCACCGCATTGGACCTAATATAAAATCATGTTAACCCAAAGGTAATATCCGAAGGAGTACGAAGCTCAGGCGTGGCGAAACCAAGTCATCAAAAATATGCATTCTTCTGGGACCCCATTTAGTCGCAGCAATGAACCATGCTGGTTTGTTCCCTTTGAGCGAAACCCCCGCTTCGTGGATCGAGAGCTTCTCAACAAAATAAAGAGAAAGCTTTTCGCCAGTCACCGAATGGAAAGAATTGCCATTGTCGGTCTTGGGGGTGTAGGAAAGACCCAGATCTCTTTGGAATTGGCTTTTCAAGCAAAGGAAATGTTCCCGGACTGTGCTGTCTTTTGGATTGCTGTTGTTGATATGGAAAGTGTGCAACAGTCGTATCAACAGATTGCATCCCAACTGGGTATTGAAACTTCTGATCCTGTTGAAGACGTCAAGGGAGTTGTACAAAGGTATCTCAGTCGACCACAGAGTGGGCGGTGGTTTTTGATATTTGACAATGCGGATGCTCTGAGTATGTGGACGGAGACATCACCGGATTCGAAGGGTGGAGGGCTTAGAGACTTCCTTCCCCAGAGTGAGCAAGGTGCTATCATGTTCACCACACGCAGCAATAAGATCGCTCAATATCTGAGATCCACCGAAATCATCGAGGTACCTGAGATGGATGAACACAAAGCCACCAAGGTTTTGAAAAATATGCTAGCCAACAAAAGCCTTTTGGATGACCAAGAAAGCACCAGAAAGCTTCTGGAGCGACTGACATTTCTCCCATTAGCCATTGTACAGGCTGCCTCATTCATCAATGAAAACATGATGAGCATCTCAAGCTACGTTCAAATACTCGATGGACAAGCACAAGGCATGATTGATCTTCTCAGTCAAGAGTTTGAAGATGAAGGAAGATACAAAAGCGTCCGGAACCCAGTTGCCACAACCTGGCTTACGTCTTTTGATCAGATTCGGCGTCAGAACACTTTGGCATTCGATTATCTAGCCTTCATGGCTTGTATCAACCAAAAGGACATACCTATATCGCTTTTGCCTCTTGCGACTCCTGTGGAACGGGAAAAGGCAATCGGTCTGTTAAGTTCCTATTCTTTTGTCCGGTCACATCGCGCTGGTTCTCGTCTTGATATGCATCGTCTCGTCCAGCTTGCAACGATGAACTGGCTGAAATCAAAAGACTCGCTTCAAATGTGGCATTCATATGCCCTTCAGCATGTGAGCTGGCACCATCCACCGTATCATCCGATTCAACGAAGTGAATGGCGGGCGGCATTGCCTCATGCTCTTCAGGTCCTCCACCTTACGTCAAACGACGTGGTCACCCCAGAAAGAGCAGTTTTGCTATGCACGGTTGGCCTTTGTCAGTATGAAGATGGGAGATACAAGGAAGCGGTAGAAGTTCTTCTTTCAGCCCTGGATATTTTCCAGACCATCTCTGGTCGCGATCATCGCCATTCTCTCATAGCACATGAATATCTTGGACGTGCCTACCAAGACCTGGGAGAGCTTGAAAAGGCCAAGCAGATGTTTGAGGAAGTCTTGGAACTTCGAAAAGAAAAATTTGGTCTTGATTGCGTTGAGACAAATGGAACAATGGAACAATTGGCTAGTGCGTATCGATTGAGCGAGGATCTTGAAAAGGCTGAGCGGCTCGGAATTCAGGTGATCCGTTATTACTTGAGGGCAGAACAACCCGAGAGTCCCAACACAATACGAGCAATCTCTGGTCTCACCCTGACATATCTCGCTCAAGGACGACTTTCAAATGCCCGGGAGCTGGCTGAACAATCTTTGGCAATCCAGACAAAAGTCTTCGGGTCAGATCACATTCATACAGCCTCTGCAATGACTGCACTGGCTGATATATACATGGAAAAATGGCAACTCGAAAAAGCCGAAGTCTTGTATGCAAAAGCAATGGAGAAAGCCACCAAAATCCTCGGCCCTGAGCACCCAATCATTCTTCGAGGCATGAACCAAATGGCATGGATACTGAAGTTACAAAAGCGACATTCGGAAGCTCTTGCCTTAATGACTGAATGCGTCCGCTTGAGGACGAAATCGCTTGGACTAAATCATTACCAAACTGCCGAGAGCCACGACTGCATCAAGGATTGGACAAATCAGAAGTAATTCGCCCCTGTTCCAGGCTATTTCTTGGCATGCTATTTCTGATTATCCTTCTGACTACCTTCCCCTGAACTGTCCAACTAACTGTGCCGCATATTAGAAATCCCGCTACGCGCATCAGAAATTATTTTACCGAGGTGGAACGGTCCCACATGATGCTGAAACGTCGGAAGAATTATCCTTCTGTCAAGATCCTCGGTGGTCTTTATAGTGTCCGGAGGGAGCCCAAGGATGATTCGATCATTCGCGAGATCAAAGGTGCTGTGGATACTATGCCAACTCAAAGACACAGTTCCAGTGGTGAGGTTACTCTAGTCGAAAGTTCTAATGTCAAAAAGTCCTCATATGTTGGTTAGTATGAGTTGATCAAGCCGCAACGCACAGATTATGGCGTGAACCAGAAGTTTCAATCTTGACTACTCTGTACAATCACGAATTTGCCCTACAGTTCTTAGTTTTAGATAAACTTTGAATTCAAGACGTAGATATACTTGCCTGTCAAAAAGGCCCAACCAAGAATGAGTATCCTAGGAACCATATCTGCGCTCGGAATGACCTTTGTCATTTCCACTCAACACTCAGGCCGTACATGTTGTGCGATTTCCAATTTAGCCAAATGATGCAAGCTCACGGGCAAAATGCATCTCCCGCAGATCAGTCCAGGCACGGGGAATCGAAGCTCTGCAAGCGCGGAGATGCGGAGACACCCCTGTTGTTCCATCAATCACATTACCCCGCTCGGCATTATGTTTACCAGGCGCCTCTTTGACCCTGACGAACATCACCTTCGGAAAGCACGAAATCCAATTGATTCCAGACGGCTCGTCCTATGTGGAGAATGGCCTACTAACTTCTACAGGCAGGCTCTTCTCCGCGTCTCTACGAGGCTAGAAACACAGTTTAACCGCACGCACGGATTTCGAATCTCATTCTGTACTAGTTCTGCCGAAGTTTTCCCAAGCCCTGCAGATTTTGAGGGGGTTTTGCTCGGACAATGCGCTCTCCTCAAGGGATTTTGCCTAAAACGGAGTGCAATATCGGCAATTGAGAGCCTAGTCGCATCATGGGACTTTGGATTCGGAAATGATCGACTCAATACATTCCAACCCCTATGTTATTGTGTGGGTACTCTGAGGGGTTACGAGGAAGATGAGAGGAGACAACGGTATTGCAATCACATTCAACTTCTGGAGTCGGCTGTCGTTGACTTGCATAAATAGTCGCGGTGGCCTCCCGGCAGTAAGATGTCCGTGGTCAATTCAGGATAGGATAGGATCTGCAAGCTGCATCGACTGGTCGACAACCATAACCGCATCATGTTGAGGGAATATCTGCTTCTACCGCTGCTGGCATCGTGCAGCGCGGCAGTGCAAATCTCTGTAGCAAAGTCCGGGGGCAATGCCACTACCAATTTGCAGTATGGTGTCATGGAAGAGGTATGTCGAGTGCCATGAAAGGCCATAACATAGCTTATACTATATCTAGGAAATCAATCACTGTGGTGAAGGCGGCTTGTACGCGGAATTGATTCGCAACCGGGCCTTCCAAGGCAGTACCACGTATCCGTCGTCTTTGGATGCATGGACCGCCGTCGGCGGTTCAGAACTCTCCCTCCAGAACCTGAGCAGTCCACTTTCCTCTGCCCTTCCAACCTCGGTCAAGGTTGCGGGAAAAAGAACCGTTGGCTTCTCCAATGAAGGCTTCTGGGGAATTGATGTGCGGCCACAAAAGTATTCCGGATCCTTCTACGTGAAGGGATCCTACAAGGGCTTTTTCACAGCATCGCTTCAATCAACCACTAGTGGGAAGACTCTTGCCAGTGTCAAGGTGCCATCGAAGTGTGTTGCAGATGAATGGGTCCAGCACGAGTTCATTTTGATGCCGGAGATGGCGGCTTCTGATACTAACAACACATTCTCACTGACATTCGATGCTTCTGTGAGTTTAAAGATAGTCATTGACGAGAAAACTTTGTGGTACTAACAGCCTCCAGAAGGCATCCGGTGGTTCCCTTGACTTCAACCTGATCAGTCTCTTCCCACCAACATGGAACAACCGTCCCAATGGAATGCGACGTGACTTGATGCAGGCCTTGAGCGACTTGGGCCCTGTGAGTAGCAGACTTCACTCCTAAATTTAGATCTTTCGTACTGACTGGATAGAAATTTCTTCGCTTCCCCGGCGGAAACAATCTCGAAGGAGAAACTATTGATGGCCGCTGGAAGTGGAACGAGACCATCGGACCGCTCATCGATCGACCCGGTCGCGCCACGACCTGGGGCTACGAGGAGACCAGTGGGATGGGCTTGGTCGAGTACATGGAGTGGTGTGACGACCTCGGCATGGAGCCCAGTGAGTATTCCGTTCTCTAAATGTGAACTTATACTGACTTCGGATGTATCCAGTCCTTGCGGTGTGGGCCGGATTTGCTCTGGACGGAGAGGCTGTTTCGGAAGCCGATATTGATATCTATGTGCAAGACGCACTGAATGAGCTGGAATTCCTGACCGGTTCCGTTGACACCAAATACGGTGCTCTGCGTGCCAAGTACGGGCACCCCGAGCCTTGGACCATTCGATATGTCGAGGTTGGTAACGAGGATAACCTCAACGGAGGACTGCCGTCCTACGAGGCCTACCGCTTCAAGGCATTCTATGATGCCATCACTGCCAAATATCCCCATATTCAGGTTCTGGCATCGACTATCGGCATGACCCTGCCTGGTTCAGCGGGTGGTGATTACCACATGTACGACATTCCGGATAACTTCGTCAAGCAGTTCGATATGTTCGACAGCTACAGTGACCAGCACCCCATCCTTCTGGGTGAGTGCCAACGTGCTGACACTTGAAATGTGCAATCGGCTAACTGACGCAACAACAGGCGAAATCGCTGCGACGGAGTTCAACAACGGTGTTGGTATCAATTGGGACGACACTAACTTCTCGTTGTATCCCTGGTGGATTGGTTCGGTCGCTGAAGCAGTCTTCCTCTTGGGAGCGGAGCGCAATGCAGACAAGATTATTGGAACGACCTATGTGAGACCGTCATCTATCTTACCCGGTTCGTGACCAAGCTGACATTCGTAGGCTCCGTACTTCATGAACCTGGACAGCTACGAGTGGTCACCTACCATGATCTCCTTCAATGCCAACCCGGATGACACAGCCAGATCAACAAGCTGGCATGTGTACACTGTAAGTCTTACTTTGCGGCCAGTTTAACTATATCGCTGATAATCTATGTAGCTCTTCAACAAACACCACATGACCAACACTCTTCCAACCACTTGGAACGACTCCTACGGTCCACTTTACTATGCCGCCGGTGTAGACAGCCATACCGATTCACACATCTTCAAAGCAGCGGTCTATAACAGTACTGCCGACGTCCCAGTGTCGCTTACCTTCGAAGGTGTTGGACGAGGCACCACGGCAGACTTGACGATCTTGACAGCACCCAATCCTCTGTCAATGAATGAGGTGGGTAGTGCCAACATCGTCAACAGCAAGACGACTACAATCAAGGCCGGCAAGAAGGGCGTATTTAATTTCAGTTTGCCTAACCTGAGTGTTGCCGTACTCACGACCAACGCTTGAAATGGTGTGCCCTTCCAATTTTCTAGATAGGGAAGAGTACGGGCGATGTTGTATACAGGAATATAACCACGACTCTCAATCTTTATACTGGATTTTCCAAGCCATTAATTTTATAACTCTATAAATGCAAGGTGATACAGCCTGCCAGGCCAAGCCTCGCAGGCGTAACAGACCAGCTTGATCGACATCCTGTCTCCCCAAGCCATGGTCGTCTTGTTGACTGCGACGTGGATCGCGGGACCCAAGCTCGCGGGGAACACCAACTTACCGGATCGCACAGTTGACACGAACCTCCTCACCGTTAAAGCTGCAGTTCAACCTCGAGGGACATTCAGGCAGGCGGAGTGGTATTAATCTCCGCCGGCGCGTTCCAGTCCCTTCCCCCTAGTGAAAATAGCCGCAACGCTTGCAACGAACCCGAATGAGGCAGAAGCCCCGAAGGAGAGTCGGATGCCCTGATAATAGACTTGCCGTACGGCCATCTGTACGTCAGGGGGCAGGTCATGGATAGCCGAGACGGAATGACGAATTTCGTCGATCACCTATCAAAAAGATAAAAATAAGATGATTAGCGATTGCTCATGGGCTACCCATTGCAATTTCCAGGCGGGGATGTACTTTCCATTTGTCTGGTAGTCCACTCAAGGCCTCAGCGAGGCCTGAGCGCAATGTATTCTGAACGATAGTAGATGTGACGGCAACGCCCCAAACGGTCCCCAGGGAGCGAATGAGGTATACAGTCGAAGCAGATACGGCGTGATCTAGATAATACGGCCGGAGTTAGTTTGGGTCATGGGACGGGAGTTGGTTCAATGAAGTGAATAGACATACCGGCGTGGTCGAAAGCAGCAAGGAACGTGAACAGGATTCCAGGATAGACGATTCCCTGTCCCAGATTGGCGGGAATTATGTAGACGAAATACTTCCAGCCCGAATCATTGAAGCGCAAGAGCATTACCAGCACGTTTCCAATGAACATCAAACTAGCACCAGCCCGCACAAGGTAGGACAGCTTTCCCCAGCGCGACATGACAACCCCGGAGATGAGACCACCGAGGGGCGTCGCAAGAGACGGGATAGCCAGGCGAGCGCCCGCCTTGGTTGGGCTTTCAAGCAGGATGACCTGGAAAAGAAGGGGAATCGTGAAGAGGAACTGGAGGTGACGAGTCAATTACTTCCCCGGTAGTATGAACATAAGGATAACTTACTGCGTATGCGGCCATTCCAACACACACGTTGGCGATTTGTGTCGATACCGGGAGCAGCCCGTAAAGCATCTTGAGTGGGATAAGAGGGGCAGCCGTAGTTCTCGCCTCAACGGCCACAAAGGCCGCGAGAAATACGACACTGGCAATAAGCGACGAGATAACCCAGACATTAGTCCAGGGAAGGTCATTGCCACCCAAGCTCAGTCCAACCAGCTGGCTTGACAGAGCCAACACAAGGAGGAGCGCACCCGAAACATCGATCTGGTGCCAGATGCCTCGATTCTGCCGAGCAGTCGAGTCATCTTCCTTTACGGGGAAATTAAGAACAAAGTAGCCGAGAACAAATGCCATCAATGACACGGGGACCTGCAAAAGAAAACACCATCGCCATCCAATCGAGTCAACAATGGCCCCGCCGAAAGAGGCGCCGCAGATAGCACCGAAGCCGTTCGAACCATTCTGAAGAGCCTGGTACATGCCGCGTCGACGGAATGGAATAAGATCCGAGTTGACAATCGTGGCTGTTTCTCTTGCGTTAGTTGGTTTCCTTTCCCCTCCTGTCACGTTTAACGTACCCATTGTCATCAGACCGCCGCCTCCGATCCCGGTGAGTGCACGCATGATATTGAGAAACACGATATCCTTCGCGACGGCGCACCCCAAACAGCCAGCCATGAAAGATATGGTCGCGGTAAAGAAGCATGCACGCCGGCCGAGAATGTCTGAGAATCGCCCGTAAAGCGGCTGGAAAGCCGTGCTCGTGATGAGATAGGAAGTTGTCAACCACGACGCGGTATTGGCAGCGTTGAACTCCGAACTAACCACAGCGTAGGTTGACGCAGTAATCGTACCGTCGAAGCCGCCGAGAAAGACATTGGACATGATCGCTGTAGAAACGTTGTTTAGCATTGCAAAATGAACGTTGAAGATACACGAACCGAGTTGAATCCATAAAAAGGCGGGCGGTGGATTCCATACCGCGACTGGATCCGATCGCAGGAGAGGTTGCTCCTCATTTGGCACTGTCATTGTCGGCTCTTCCGCTCTTTCAATGCTTGTCTGGATAAGGTCTGCCGATGTTGTGTTGTTGGCGAAATGATGGGCGGCCATGGCGGAGTTGATATGAGCTCGGAGAATTCAGAAACACGAATTTCCAATGCCAATGCGCCAAGGCCAATCTGTAGCCGATGTTCGGGGATTAAAACTCATAAAATTCCCGAGCGGCGGGTCGTGAGGGGAAAGCCAAGTATCGGCAGTGAAGCGGGCACTCGATTGGGAAGTGTGGAACGATTATCCGAGCACGACATCCGCCGTGCATCTTGCATTATCGGCACACAGCGAATATTGCACGACATATGGCGTTGACGGCTTTTATATAAACCCCGGATGTCCCATGTCTAGCCACTCCATGTTCCAAACGATCAGAAACTTTGGAATATACATCTAACGTCGAAGCCGATTTTTCCAGTGCAGAATACTCACCTAAGGTTAATGTACCCTATGCTGCATATTGTAGAGCGCATCATGGAAACTGATCCCTGGCCTAGTGCTTTCTATAACCATGAAGGTTCTTGATGCCGTCGCCTGCGCAGCAGCGCTGATACCCTTTGCTGCTGCGGATTGGCAATTCAAGTCCCGGACGGACCTGGCGCCGCCGCGGCTGAACATCACCATTCCGGCCACTAAAGACGTCGAGAAGGGCTTCCTTTTTGTGGCACCTTTCCCCGGTCAATGGGCGGAACCCCAGTTTCACGGACCGCGTCAAGAGGGCCCGTACATCTTCCGCGATGACGGTGAACTCGTCTGGTCGGGATACACGTATTATTCCATCTGGGCAGCCAACTTTCAGGCCGCTCGATGGAAGGGTCAGGACGTACTGTTCAGCTTTGAGGGCGATCATAATCCTGCTTATGGGCATGGTCATGGCCACGCCACTATCCTGAATCAGCGTTACGAGACCATTCGTGAGCTGCGCGCGGGTAACCACAAGCTCATGGACAAGCACGAGTTCCATGTGATTGATGGCAAGACCGCCCTTCTCCAGGTCTACCAGCCCACTCCCACGGATCTCAGTCGTTGGGGTGGAAATACGGAGCAACAGTGGATCGTAGATGCCATCTTCCAGGGTATGTGATCGATTCCTAACCAGAGAGCTTCAGGCTAACTCGATCAGAACTGGACATTGAAACTGGCGAGCTGCTCTTCGAGTGGTCCAGTCTCGAGCATGTCACCCCTGACGGTATGTCTTTCTCCCCATTCTAGGAATCAATATGTCCTGATGATAAACAGAGGCTGTCCTCCCCCTCAACCCTGGCCAGGCGGGGGCGGGATACAATTCGTCGGATGCATGGGACTACTTCCATATCAACTCGGTTGACAAGGATACCGATGGAAACTATCTGATCTCCGCCCGTGATGCTTGTGCAGTCCACAAGATCAATGGCACCACCGGCGAGATTATCTGGCGTCTGGGCGGTCTCCGGTCCGACTTTGACCTCGGCCCCAACGTCCAGTTCTGTTTCCAGCATCACGCCAGATTTGTCGAGCAAACTGGAGATGAAGAGGTCATCTCTTTGTTCGACAATTCTGCCCACGGCACTGAGAATCACCGCGGCCACGAAGTCCACACCCACCCATTTTCCCAGGGAAAGGTCATCTCCGTTAACACCGCCGACTGGACCGCCCAAATCGTTCAAGCATTCCAGCCTCCGGATGGTCTTCTGGCCAAGTCTCAGGGGAGTACCCAACTACTCCCCAATGGCAATGCCCTGGTTAACTGGGGTTCCGAGGGAGCCATGACCGAATTCAAGTCTGATGGTACTCCGATCTTCCATGCGTACATGGACTCTGGTCTGCTGGGTGAAGGTGTAGAGAACTACCGTGCCTTCCGATATAACTGGACCGGTTATCCCACGGAAGAACCTGCCATCATCGCCGAAAAGACTCCTTCGGGTACCGAGGTCTATGTGTCGTGGAATGGCGACACCGAGACCGCTGCCTGGCGATTCTATGCCGTCACCGACAAGCATGGCTCCCGTTCATTCCTGGGTGAAACTCGACGTCAGGGCTTCGAAACTTCCTTCTTCCTGTCGGGTCATTCGTACTATCACGTTGCGGCGGAAGCCATCTCCGCCCATGGCCGCGTCTTGAAGACCACCCAGGCAGTTCGTCTGCAGGAACAAGTACTCCCTCCTGGATTTGGGGCGTTATCCGCGGGAGCTGGAGACCGAACAAACTGGAGACAGGTCGTCCTGCAGGCGTAGATCATCAACCGTTTGGTCAGTTGGACGCGGAAGGAAAGGGTAGATATGAGGTAGTTTAGGTAGATGAATGCGAAGGTGAAGCTCGTTATTGGCGAGCGTTATTCGAGTCACTGAAATTCCCTGGTGATACAGCGGCCCTGTACTCCGCTTGTACAGGTTCATCTAGATAAGATTTACCGTCTTCCCGAAGCCACCGCTGATTGGGAAACGGGATTCTCGGGCGGGTCGTCGTCGAGCAGCGATGCGACATTCGGCCAATTGTGCGCTCCGAACACTTTGTAGTTATTGAATGCTGTCATGGTGTTCCTCTTCTGCACCCATCTGACAGTCCTCCAGTGGACATGTCGGAGAGAACTTGGTCTGCTGATGTCCCATATTAGATGCGCGCGCCACGACGTAGGGGTTATCCTATATCGCCCAATAATGCGGCTAAACTAATGTAAGACCATTCGATCCAATATCGTTCCCTTCTCCGTGTCCGGCTCCTTGTCCGATGACTGGAAATCATTAGACTTCAGCCGTGGAGGCTGCCAAGCCCCGCCAAGTCGTGGAGCAGGCGGTCTTCGTGGGGGCCAACGTCTCACTTTCCACCTTTCTCGTCATCATGGCTACGGAGCACATCCGTGCTGGGATGGTATACATATTTCATGGCATGCTAGCTCCTATACGGCCTACATCTAATGACTGGGAATTTCAATTTATGGAGGACGATCACGGGGCAAACGGGTGCCAGAAAAAGGGGACAGGGGCATCGCATCGCACATCTCCGCGGCCATTATCGCTCTGTGGAGCCCAAATGTCTGGCACCATCCGGTCGGCGATCTTCGGAGACCAGAACCATCAAACCCGTTGATCAGAACCGGGTAACAGGGAGAACGGGGGCCACGGGAAGCTCGCATATTCTACTCCATTGGGGTACGCGCAGCCAGTGCCGGTCTGCGCTGCGAGAGGCTAAACTGGCTTGGGCAGGTCTTTTAGGTCCTGCTAGGATCGGCTAGGATTTGAGTCGGGACCCAGGGCCGCGACCAAGGACGATGCGAGGAAAAACGGGGCTTTTTGGGGTCCAAATCGCCCCAAATGGTTAGAACTGCGATCTCCCGCTCGGGCAAGTCATTGCCCTATGCTGATCTTTTCAGCCCCTTCACAGCCGCTTCGCTATGATGGTACAGTTTGCCCCGAATGCCAGGTGCATGTTAGGGCTATTGTCTCTTCGCGGGCCTATTGCTCGCCTCGTCACGACCCACGGGCTCTTGGGGCTAGTTGAGGCTCATTTCCGCCCCACAGATCAACCCGTTTTCAGTCCTCGGGATTTAATGTGTTCATGTGTTTAATGCGTGGACTCGTTTATGCTTTGGCACTTGATGCAACGCCAGGTCCCGTCCCTGTGGCTCTCGATGAAGCTTGTCACGCCTCTTATTTATCCCCGGGGGGGCCCATTTTAATTCTTCCTCCTTCATGATACTGCTTTCGACACTTCATTCCATAATGGAGTCCTATCCGTCTTTTACAGAGACCCCCCACCTCGTGCTCATGTCGAATGTGGCTGCTCCGGCTTGTGAGGCCTACGACCCTTCTCTGTCCGCCGACCACCCGTTCATGACCCAGGTGTCTCCATTCCAGTGTCAGCCTCCTCTGAATCAAACTAAATCTCGAGAGGCCCCTCTGGCCCCGCAGACATGGTGGAACGGCGATGGAGCAAACTCGACCAGGAGCTATCTGTCCGATTACAACGTCCATCCGGAGCCCTTCTCGCCCTGGAACAGTGAAATGTCTACCACCTCCGATCCTCAGAGCCCCCGCAGCAGCAACAGTGGCAGTGCTCCACACATGAGCTGCATCGCCTCTCCTACATTCCGACATGAGGATATCCCGATCACTGAGGTTGGCGAGAAGGGCGGGTACCCTGCTCCCGACAGTCTGGTTGATATCGACCACTCAGTAATGATCCCCAAGCCTCACATATTCGAAGTCCAGTCCGATCACCTATCTCCTTATGAACATCACTTTGACCCCCGGGGCAGCAGCCAGCCGGACAACAACATGACTTTTGAACAACAATGGTCCTCTCCTCTCCCGGATCCCATGGCCTGCCCACAGCCTGCCCGCCGGTCCAGAACCCGACCTACCTCCGCCCCAAGGATACACAAAACCAGCAAGCCACGGCCAGCATCTGCATCAGGCCGAAACCGCCGGGGGCGGGCTGTGAATGGTGAAAGCAACGGAGATAATGCGACGCCACGGACGTTCGTCTGCAGCTTTGCTCCATACGGATGCGAAAGCATCTTCGTCTCGAAAAACGAGTGGAAGAGGCATGTGGCCTCGCAGCATCTACAATTAGGCTTCTATCGCTGTGACGTGGGCAAGTGCAACATACACAAACACCGGGGCAGCCTCGGCCGTTGCCGGACACCCTCGCCATCCCCGAAATCCACCAGTTCGAATCCAGCCCCGGGCCAACCCAACGACTTCAACCGCAAAGACTTATTCACTCAACACCAACGCCGCATGCACGCCCCATGGCTTCAATCTGGCCGACGGCGAACACCGACAGACATCGAACACGCGACCTTCGAAGAAAGCCTAGAACAAGTGCGCCAACGCTGCTGGCACAGTCTCCGCCACCCACCACAACAAAGCCAATGCAGCTTCTGTCGCGAACTGTTCACCGGCAAAGGAAGTTGGGATGCGCGGATGGAGCATGTCGGGCGACACTTCGAGCGGGAAGACGGAGCGAATCTGGGCGAGGAGCTAGAAGACCTGTCATTGCGTGACTGGGGACTCCGTGAGGGGATTCTGACTCTCGCGGATGGCAAATGTCTGCTGGCTTCTTTGGTAAGGGTTGAGCTCTGAAATAGAATTGGAACGACTTACTAGACATGTCATGTTATGCTTTTTGTTTTCAGGGCTTTCGTTTACGGAGTTGGGAACTTGCATTTGAGCGATGAACTCGCTTATAATCATATGGATTCATGTATGGGCCGTTACGAGCATGAGAAGTCTGGTTCTATCAAAATGCATTAGCACAAGATTTTAAGATTTGATTGGACTATCCCATGGAATAATATAAAGATGATTTGGTAGAGAGCTCTATTTGTCGCTTAAATAGTGATGCCAGTATAGTTGGCGCGGAATCTACACGCAGTGACCGGGTCAATGCAATCGTCACCAGGAGAAGATCGTCTTTTTGAATCTACACTATGGAAAATGAGGCACCTCGTGTATAGGCCATAAATAAACTTTTCACAATAATTGCGAGCTTGCGGCTGGATCAATCTGCCAGACGACCACCGGCAAGGCAGTCGAGCATAGCGCCAAAGCAGTAGACAGCGACGACGTCCCCTTGCTTTGTAGCTTTGATCACTATCCTATTGATCTCAATATGCATCGTGTTAATGTATCCGGGAATCGAAATTAACAACGGTAGATCTCGGGGTCGAACCCGAAAAGTAGCACTGCAGGCCCAGCCGAAGCTTAATAGCGCCGGAATAGCAGGGCTGGCGTGTTTCATTCTCCGAAACACGGGTCTCCCAAGGTAGTGCTGGAATGTGGCTGGTAAGTGCCCTCGCTCAAAATTGCAGACGAACCATTTGCCCTGCCCAAGGGATTGCAATTTTTAGACCATCTTTGAGCGAAAGTGTCACTCATGGCCTGTGCACCCATGCTTGCGATTCCGGTTTGATGAGACGAAACGGAAGGAAGTTTTGTAGATAGATACCGAGTGGGATTAACGAGAGACAAAAAAAAGGTCGGGCTCAACGAGGTCGAGAAGAATGATGGCGATCTTTCAAGGTGCAAGGTGAAGCCGACCATCTCTAAGTATTATTGTCTTAATACATAGAAGTATCCTGCAACAAGCATTCCATACGCCCAGCGCACCGTGTTGATTGTATAGATTGACTCAAATCTCCGACCGGATAAGCCGAGGGTCGGGTCCGGGTTTCCCATCGGGATCCTGAGCCCGTTTCCTCAGCTCTGCCGTAATACTGCGGCTTAAAAGAGGGGGAGAGGGGCGCTACCAATGTATCTCAATAGCCCTGGAGACTCTTTTTCAACGGTCGGAGATGTAATTGACTAAAGACGCCTCATGGCAAGCCGACGTCCGTGACCTGCCACTTGAAGCTGTGAAGCAGTCTCTTCGTGAGAGAATTGAACCGATACATATTATACCCCTTTTCGGTACTAAGTGTGCCCCTGGTACTGCTAGAAAGACGAGAGAAGTACCTTAAAAAGATTGCTGACTCGAGCACGCTGTCATCCCTTGCACATGTGAACTACATAGGGGACCTTCAAATGCCCGAGATCCATCCCCAGGTCAATCTGCTATCCAGGTCTTATCTGTTATGGTCTTCGTAGCTCTATTTAAATGAAGAGCGATTCCTTTTCTTTCTTTTCTTTGGTCTTTTCGCAAGCCAGCGTTCTACCATTGAATCTAGTTGGTGTACATGTTTCAATATATATATCGCAGCGGTGGCCCACCGGCTTAGGAACATTAATTCACGAGAAAATGATTCAGGGCATGCAGATTATTCCGGAATCAGAAATAAAGTGTAGAATCAAAATAAACAGGTCGATTCACCGTGATGGAGAGTGTTGTCAAACTGCAAAAGTGATCGAGCTCCCCACTGCGCTAACCCCGAAGGAGCAGCCCAACTTCGAACGTTTCCCCGCGACTCCGACCTGGACATCGATCTCCAGCGAGAACTCGACCCCTGTGTATCAATTGCCCGCCTTTCGTCGCCGCAATATTCTTTCCTGTCTAGGCATGCTGCATACACTGTAGCGCCTCCACTCTCTCTACCGGTCACGCTGTCTCGACCCCGGACACCCCCAATTCCGTCGCCATGTGCGTCCACCTGGCAATGAATTCTCAATGCGCAACTGACCTTCTGCCTTGCTAGGGCCGTATTCTCCCTCATCATCATCAACAAGGCTGGCGGTCTGATTTACCAGCGCGAGTTCCAGGCCGGCCTGCGCAAGCTCTCGACCAACGACTACCTCGTCCTCGCCGGTACTTTTCACGGGTAACTTCGCACGCAACCCCTGCATCTGTCTCAATCACTAATACTGCTGGTCGCACAGTGTCCACGCCATCACCCGTTCCATCACGCCCAAACTCCCCCTCGCTCCGACCACGAATTCCCCCGCCGCCTCCTCTCCGGGCACCAACACGCCTGCGGCATCGGGCTACAGCTATCCCAACCCCGGCGCCTCTGTATCAGGTCTGGAATATCTCGAAACGGACAAGTTCCGATTGACGTGTTTCCAGACGTTGACCGGCACCAAGTTCCTGCTCTTCACGGACCCAACGACCGGCAACGTGGACACGATCATCAACAAGATCTACGAGCTGTATGCAGACTACGTGATGAAAAATCCCTTCTACCAATTGGAGATGCCGGTGCGGTGTGAAGCATTCGACCGACATTTGGGGGCGTGGCTGAGAGGGAGAACGTAATCCCTGGAAAGGGACTGGGATCATGACCTTACGAACTACTGTAGACATTTTGTTTCTTCACTTTACTTGGGATCTGGGCAAAACCACACCCCGGATTGTGCATAATACCAATAGCATCAATATTTCAGCATCTCTTTCCCCCCGCGAACCCAGTAGACCGTTCCTACAAGAGGCTCTCGAGTACCGTATACAGGAACATAAAAATTTTAGAAGTAAACGCCGGGTATGCATCACGGATCATTTCCACGGGGAATCGAATCTACGCAGTGTCCATCTTGTCGTCGTCCTTCTTATCTTGACTGCTCGACTCGCCCTGGCCCTCTTCGGGGATATTGCCCAGCTCCGTTTTGCCCTCCTGGGCCTCCTGGTCACGTTTCTCCTTCTCCTGTCGGTTCTTCTCTTCTTCCAGGGATAACCGTAGGGCAAAGGCCAGCTCGGGGTCGTTCTCGGCAGCTTCCTCGAAGTTGAATTCACCTGCATCGCCACCATCGCCGCCTCCTGATGCAGCGGCACCAGCCCCCTCACCGGCGAGGATCGGGGTCTGCTGCAGCTCCTCACTGAGCAGATGGGGTCCCGGAGGGATGATAGCCAAGTAGGAGCTCTCGCCGCTCGTCACATTATCCACAAAGGCTTCCAGCTTCTTGGTCTGGTCGGACTCGAGGTCGCCGAATGCCACCACGTCGATGGAGACATTGTTCTTCTTCATCTTCTTGGCCAGCTTGACCAAAGTCTTCTCATCTTCTTCAATCGGGGAGCAGGAGAACACGATGATTCGTTGCCGCTGGGACTTCTCGGAACGGTGCTTGAGCGCCAACTAGATCATCTATTGTCAGCACGACCATCTCCCTGCGGCTCAGAATGGATCACTGATCACTTACACCAGCAACCTGGATACTCGAGCTCAGGTGGGAGGTACCGTGGATTTTCGTGCGATGCAGACCAGCGAGGATGCTGCCGAAATCCGAGGTAAAAGTGGAAAGCACTTCCGGGCCCTTACCCCCCATGCTCATAAGGCCGACAGCGGACTGTGGGTGTACGCGCATCTTGACACTGTGGATGATGCTAACTGCATCAATCTGAGCTTGCCACCGGGTTGATCTGCGAGGATTAGACAATGCGAAGACGGCAAAGAGGGCGAAGAGACAAGCAACTCACGTGTAGTCTCCATTGCGACTGCTTTCGCTGTTGTCGACACTGCACGAGGAAATTAGCGACGCTGCAAGCTCGGGAAGGGAACAATGACGAACATGATCATCGTAGCTTCGAGTGACATGATGGCGGTTGTGTGAGGGAGGAAAGGAGGAGATGTTAAGGTGGAGTCGAGGTGCAGGGACGGCGCTGATGACGATGAGGTGAAGCTCGGGATTCTGCCACTGCTCTCCGCCCGCCGCCGTTGTTTGTTGTGGCTTCGCGCCTCCGCCTCTTCTTGCTCTTAGATCACTCGATTATCCCGTCAATTCCCCCAATTCTCCACGTCCAAAATGACAACTTTGAAACGCAAATCTCCTGAGTTTGCTGATGCGCCCGATGTCACCCCTACCGGCCCGCCGGCCAAGCGTATGCGTCTGACGCAGACTCAGAAGCAGGCGTTGATCGACAACCTCCAGCTTGAAAGTGAGTGGAGCATGGGATTTCTATAGGCACAACAGTGCTGACAGGTCGGCAGTCACGGAAAGAGCTCGCAAGCTTCGCTCGCAGTATGCTCTGCAGGCAAATGACCTCCGATCACGCATTGAACGACGCGTCAACCGTATCCCTATCTCTCTACGTAAGGCCACTATGGGCGAGCTCCTCGAAAAGCACTCTAAACCCTCAACCACATCACCCATACGGAAGGCCTCACCTGCCAAGGCATCCAGAGCGGCACCCAGCATTTCCATCGACCAGGCCCTTGCACGCGATGGTCGATCTCGACGCACAAGGCAAGATAACTCACGTTGACGAGCTGAGTTCTCATGTACTAACAAGTTCACAGCCATGACGACCATTACTCTGACAAAGAAAATGCCCCGGCAACAGGCGAATCCGAGGGCTTGAAGAACCCCAAGCGGCGCGGCAAAGCCCCGGCGGCTGGCAGTGCCTCGCGCGTCGCATCTCAAGAAGTGCGAGCAAACGACAACCGCATTCTGTCCCCCAAGTCTCTGAACTCGCGAACTTACCCACAATCTCCCTTCCGTGCTTCTCCCGAAAAGGGTCAGCCGTCATACTTGTCACGCCCCACTTCTCCACTGAAACCTTCGAGTCCCTTGCGCGCAGCCGGCGCAAGCTCCCGCCCACGCGGTGCCACTACCTCCACGACCAGGGACAACTACCCGTCCTCTCAAGTCAAGAAGACGACTGCCCGTGCCGCAACTGGCCCTCGGGCTGTCAAGTCTCCTCTTCCACGTCCTGCCACTCGACAGGGACACGAGCGCAAGAACAGCATGTCATCAACCGCTTCCTCGGGAACCACTGTTCAGAAACCTACTCGTACTGGCACAAATGCGAGGAAAGCAACGACGGGAACTGCCTCCTCCACAGCCAAGAAGACTGCCGCTGCTCGGCCGCACGCTGCCTCTATGGCTGTCAAGAAGACCCCAGCCGCAGCCGCAGCCACTGTGCGCAAGACCACCGCGCCCGCATCCACGACAGAGGCCACGACCCGCACGAGAGCTCTGCGGAAGCGAGTGTAGAGGTCTGCATCAATTGAATTGCCGCATACTAGTTCGGCGTTATACTGGGGGGTGTTTTGTTTGGGCGTAAAACTTGGGAGTATTGCCACCATGGACACGAAAATTGAGTCCGGGCGTTTTGTATTGTTTTAGGTTGGGATCTTACAGTAATATTCGAAATCACATTTACCCTGGTTGTCTTTCATATTCCCGGCGTTGCAACCGAAACCCGTCATTCAGATGAGGCTATGATTCCGCCCATCGTGCACCTACCAACGTATTGTCAAATTTTGACAATCTAAGAATATTTTTGGCCCTTTTAGCGAGGAAAGAGACTCCCAGCAATATTTGAATTTAGTTCTATCTTTGATTTTCTCCCGTACAGTCGGCTTACAGATTCCTAGGACGCTTGCAATCGGCATAGCCCAGGCTACCGACTTGATCAACTACACTATAGATCTAGATAAATCGCCCATTGCGCGTGAGGCTGAATTTGACTCATAGTTAAACCAATGAAGATGAATGTCTCCCAGGCACCAGAACGGTAGCTCGTTCAGCAAACATCTGGTCATACGAGGTATCAACGTGATGAGTAAACCTTCTTTGACTGCCTTCAGTCTGGCCGGGGATATCGGGCTCGCGGGGGCACGATTCCGGCGCCCAAGCCGGCTTCAAATGTGGAAAGGCCATTGTTTGTGCATCCGAAGCAGGTCCTTAGTGATTCACGGTCGAAGATGCAGAGTTAGTAATCTGCAGAATTTTGGTTACTGTTCGATACAGTAGCTAGAGACGCAGTACAGGGGGTCGAATAAGAGCAAATGATAACGTATATCTCTAATCCAAGGCGGAAGGGGCAGGTAGGCCGAATAGAATAATTTGATGAGTTCGTCGCAGTAAAATAACAGCTACATTGGGACTCAGCACAGGTATCATTGCAATCATGCTGGTTGACGAGCAACAATTGAAAAGAAAAAATAAATTTGAAGAAAAAATAAATAAATCCGTGGCCTTAGAGTGCAATGCCATCGGGCTAAAGAAGGTCAAAAGCATAAAGCAGAAAACAAAAAGGACCAAGGTAAAACCCGGAGCCTGGTCCAAGCAAAGAAGAAAAGGAACTTCACTTGCTCGATGGGGGAATGGGAGCAGTCCATTGAAATGGGATATGGGTATGACTGATCCACAGAATCAGATGCAAAGATAAGAAATGACACAAAAGGAGGCCCCATTAGAGACGGTCAACCAACAACAATCAATCACAGGGCCAATCAGCTCGCTGATCACTTTTCAAAAGTTAGATGTAGGAGAGCATGGGAAGAAAAGAACTCCGTTAACCAAGCCTGTCAGTCGAAAAGAAAGAGAAGAAAGGGAAGAAAGAACGCTAAAGACAAGCCCCCGCGAAAGGAAAAAAAATACACCATGGGCAAAAATATGGAGCCAAGTCAAGTTGATGCAAATCAAGGTTCATCGAAGAATGGTGTATCGGTATGGTAACTGTGCATGAAGGGAATCAAGAAAACCGGAGTCTACCCAGTAACGGCACCAGGACTTGGACGAGGTCGGTACGGAACGTTCTGTCCTTGGTTGTCGGACGCATTTTGTTGACCGCTGCCATTGCTGGCACTGCGTTCACGACGATAGGACGGCTGCGGCGGCCCAAATTCGCTGGCGGAGTGAGAGTGGCCACTGGGTCCGGCAACATGACGCACTGAGCTTTGCATTTGCCATGCCGCGTCCTGGGAGGGGTCGGTTTCTATACGCGCCGAGGTCGGGGTGTTTTGATTATTGCGGTTGGAGGGGGTGATCGTGAATGTCTCGCCGCCGTTCTCAGGTCTGAAGCTTCCCCGAGCAATATCTCCGTACCGCTTCAAGATCTCCTTCGTCGTCACTTCGCTATTTTCCTTGAAGAGAGTGGGATCGCTGAGGACATATTGCAAATCCTCCGGGATCTGGGAGAGAACAAATTAGTTTGAACACTTGGCGGGTAGAAGAGACCGTCGACTCACCTCACACATTGTGTCGTTATACGTTATGAGCGCATTGACCGCCTCAATGGCCATAAAGCTTTCGTCCACCGTGCTATTTTTGGCGTTGGGATACAGAATGTTAGGTGTCATGACAGTCGCGAGGTTGTGAATATCCATCTTGCTTCCGGACTCCTCATCCACATGCGAGAAAGATGATGTCCAGTTGAGGAATGTGAAGAGAACCTCCATCGTATCACGATGGGCCTTTGGAAGAAGACAACAGGTCAAATGGAGCACACGCTTTTGCTTCTCGGGGTCGGAGAGCTTTTGCGCCGCCACAAAGAGGCGGTGCAATTTGAAGGTCATGAGCGGGTCGGGCATTTCACGAAGGAACTTCTTCAAAAGTGCCGCAATCTGTACAGGGCCCTCCTTCGTCATGTCCACTTGGTCATATTTGGTGTCAATCAGTTCCGAGATATCCTTGAGGCGCCGAATGTTACCGTTCTTTCGGAAGACACCCTCGACGGACATATCCATTTGGCGCATGGCAGAGACAGCGTCATCCACAAGGGCGGGAATGCGCAAGGCTCCAGGACCAACGCCATGGCTAGACTCGGTACCTTCTTTCTCGACTAAGTAATCAAGAGAAACGCCAAAGACTCCCTTCTTCTTGCCAGCCTTCTTATTTTCCTTAAAGGCACGTCCAAAGATGTTCCAGATGGTCGGCTTGCGAGACTCAATGAGCGAGAGCAGTTCTTCCATATTGAATTGGCCTTCCAACAATGGTTCCATGGACAAGACAGCGACATGGCGAACGATGAAGTATTCCAACGCGGTAAGCTCAGAGAAGTATCGCTTGGTGCGAGTCGTGGGCTCCGCAATCATATCCAGTCCCGCTCCGGATAGACCACGTTGATGTCCGGTTCTGTACCTGGGCATTGGTTCACGGGCATCCACGAGCTTGGTGCCTGCATGCCGATAAGCATTCGGTCGCTGCTCCTTGGCCTGTTCGGCGGCGACAATACGAGGGATGTCATCCAGAGTAAGAGCATCCTGTGCCCCGAATGTCAAGTCTTTGACCACTTCGCCATTGGCATCTTTCTCCTCAACAATCTGGAAGCCGGGACCACGAGGGTCGTTACCATCATTTCCAGATGAACCAGGTCGAGTCGCACTTCGACCCTCAGGGCCGTCGATGATTCGAGATGCACGTGCTCTCTTATACGTCGTGGATAAAGTTCGCTCATTGCGGATCGACCGCAGACGCCGCATCTCCCCAACGGTCTGTTCGAGGGATGACTCTTGGATGCTGTCGCGATTTCCGCCGCTATAAGATTGAGAGCGAGTGTTAGACCGTCGGAATTCACCGGGCTGAACCCGGAAGCTCTCCTTGTTATCGTAGTCTTTGAGGTTAGGATCATCTACAAACGAAGTCAGTGACACCGCGAGCGAGGTTGAGTGCAAAGAAGAACAAACCTGAAGTGTGTGGAAGAGTTCCTCCAGCACGAAGAACGGCTAGAAGGCGGGCGAGGGCAACTCTCAGGAGGAACACGAATTGCTGCAACTTTGAGACCTCAATGAAACCACCCTGGACACCCGAGTCCAGGTTTTGTTGACGAGCACATGCCGAGCAGTATGTGCGCTTGTCATCTGCGCACCACAAGGCGTCCGCCAGGTCAACGGTCAAATCCTTGTCACAGGAAGAACATGACAGATGAGGCGGCTTAAGATGCCATCGGTTATCTCCAGATAGGACACATTCGTCGTCGATAGGCTGTTTGCATGAAACGCAGCAATCCGAGTATTGATCGGCCAGACCCTCAACTCCAGCCGTCAGATCAACCGGTTCGTTTTCATCCTCGGGCGGAGCAAGCCCTTCGGTGTCTGACAAGTGTGCCAAGAAATCATGTAAACCATCAGGCGCCGACTTCTCGCGTTCGAGCTTGAGAGCACCCTGGAGGCCGATGCGAATAAGAAGCTTGAGATAATGAGCAAGCCCGGTGACCAGGGAAAGTAGCTCTTGAGTGACACCAAGTTTGCGAACTCCGGTCTCTTGGGTCTTAGACAACAACGCAAAGAACGCCACGATCTTCTTGCAAAGAAGTTTAGCCTCGCGGCCGTAGGATAATTCTAGAATAACAAGTCAGATATGCTCTAAACCCAAGGACTCTTGGGTAAACTCACCCTTCACGCCCTGCGACTTAATGAATACAGCCAATTGGTCGACTGCAGAGAAAAGAACTTCAACATGGGCAATGAATCTCTTCGCCACGAGGACACCGTCAATATAGGCCCCGTTGCTCACATGAAGGAGCATGTCGGATATGCATGCCGCCGAGGATTCTTCAAAGGTGGAGAGAGTGCTCCAAATGTTGTAAACCTTCTCCTCCATCGTATCTTCCTCCTGGCGGATATGCTCACGCTCTTCAGGGGTGGCGTCGACATCTACTGGTGGCGGCTCCCATGTCTGACCAGCGGGGGAGAGTCGGACATTCCAGAATTTGTGGATCATGTAACACTCGGGGTGCCAGTGCTGATTTTGGCCGTTGCGGAAAATCTCGACGAATTGCTTGAGGATTGCAGTATGGCAGCCATGACAACGCTGGGCGAACTGTGTTGAGTAGTGGAAGTGACAGTAGACTTTTCCTTCGTGCTCGTAGTACGAATCTTGGGCGCCAAATACTGTGGGACATACAGAGCAGGTGAAATGCTCAATGTGATATTTGCGATCCAAGGCTGTGATATACGAGCCACGGAGCGCGCCGCCACAATCATGACAAAGGAGACCCAACCGACGGAAATAGTCCTTTTCGCAAAGAGGGAATTGACAACTGCCATCTTCCGAGTCGACGGGGAAGAATTTGGACGCGACAATTTCACCGCAATCCTACACCGGCGTGTCAGAGCCGTCATACAAACAAAAAGTCGGATTTCAACCAAGGGCGAAAACACTACACTTACCTCGCATTTGAAGCATTCCAGATGAAACGTGCCACCAAGTGCTCGAACGAATTGGCCGGTCAAAGGCTCATTACACTTTTGACAAAGCCGTGACGAGCTCGGTGACTTGTTAGGTCGGCCATTGGGGCGCGATCGATCGCGGGCGTTGGAGCGATCCCGGTAGCCGGGCTGCTCTGGCTCCAAACCCCGACCTGCGCGATCATCTTGACCGAGTGGACTGTGGTTTCCTCCAGTGCGCGTGGTGGGCGAATCGAATGGGATCAAGCTGTCTTCGGGGGAGGTAGGTGTGTTTTTCTGGTAACCACTTCCATATCCCGTGGTGTTCACCGTGGGGGTCGGCTTGCCTGCGACCAGGCTGGCCGGAAGTTCACCGGGGGGCATTTTGGTCCCCCGTCAGAAATTAGGATCGAATAGCGGGAGCGGCAACGCGGCGGACGCAGCATGCAAGAATATTCCGGGGCAAGACGACGGGGTCGATTCCGGTAAAAGAAGGAAGTAGCAGGATGTTTTAAAAAAGTTCGAGCGCGTACTGTTCAGTTCAAGGTTGGGTCTGTTAGAATTGGTATGCGGCGGTGGTTGGCAGCTGGAAACGAAGTTCAGCTTGCACTCACCCTCACGCCATGTAGTCCGGGGATGACAGTGGCGGGCAGGAGACAACCGATGACACGCGAAAGGTCCCGAGGTCAGCGTGAGGCTCGATATCGAAAGAACTGTTGCCGAGAAGGAGAGACGTCTAGCGCGCCGACGGGTTTCCAGGACGCGGGGGGGGAGAGGGACGGAGGGTTCAGACGAGCTAAGGTGAGCGGGCGCACGCTATTGGGACAACACAGCAGGCAAGTTGAACGGAGAGGAGAGCTCGAGAGCAGGAAACCGACAACAAAAAAACAGGAGACAGAAAAGGAAAAAGAGGGGGAGCAGGGACAGGAGAGGAATGGAGAATGGAGAGGATCGGGCATTTGCACCCAGTTGCCCCCCTAATCGGAGTCCCTGGGTCACGTGGGCTCACCGCTCAACTCGACCTATGCGTAGCGCTGTTTGTTATTGATTGGGGGTCATCTATCTAGTCTCGGGTATTCATAGCGTTGATCTACGGCAATGAGAGGAATCTACACAGACTGGCATTTGTGGTTGTGTACCTGAATCCCCTGTTGTGTGGTCCCGCCGAACCACAGGGCGCCGTCCATGGATCCCCGCTGCGCTTTTTATAGCACGAAGATGCCACACACGTCCTCTATGTCGGACATCTTTAAAATATGCACAGACACCGCCAGTAACAGCCCCTAGTCCCTCGAGGTTCCCTACCCGTCAATGAGCCAACTGGGACCTTCCAGTCGCCGGGTCAAGAGCGCCAACAGCTTTACCCGTTTTGGCCCCGGACGTCAGTAGATGGCAGACGTCAGTAGATGGTTGACACCAACATGACGTGGGCCTTGATGGCATAATCTGGCACTTGAACCAACTCTAATAAATAATTTAGGGGCGTTCAAACAAACAATCAAGCGCAAAGGATCAGGTGGGTTGAAGGCCGAGTGCAAAACAAGGTGAAATTCGCAGTCAAACAAAATCGCTGCCTTCCTCGGATCGGCTTCACATCTTCACCTTCACCCATATCATGGTCTTTCAACTTACCCTGTGGCAACATCTCTCTCATTGCATTCAATCTGGTCTGTCGACACTCCAACACTTCAACACACGACAGTAACAATTCCACGGGGCAGGTCTGCATCATGGCAGATCAGTGTACCCTGCGTCTGATGCGTGTCAGTATAGGCGGTTCCCGATCAGCAGCTTTAACTGACCGGCGGCAGGAGTTGAACGCGCTCGAGAAAAGTGACCAACTGGGTAAGCGATTCCGAAAACCGACATCGCGGGACAGAGTAAAGTACGCCACTGCTAACCCTGACAGCCATGACCGTGCACTACAAAGATGGCAATGTACGTGAAATCAGCGCCTTGATTCTGGGCCCTCCGGGCACGCCGTATGCCCTCGGCTTTTATGAGGTAGGTGTTCATTACACCGAGAATTCACTGCGCGACACAGCTCATATTAACCGGTTGGCTAGTTCGCCTTCTCTGTTCCCGGGAGTAAGTGCATGACTTTGCGATGATGAGTGATTGCTGATGGTGACCAGACTACCCTGCTAGTGCACCCACGGTTCTTATTAGGACCACGAACCAGGGCAGGACTCGCTTTGGCCCGAATCTCTACGCCAGCGGCAAAGTCTGTCTGTAAGTCTCCCAACGGGTCTGGCTACAAGATCCGACGCTAACCTTCCGACTAGTTCCATAATAGGGTAGGAGATCATGGCATGTTGCGATACACACGCACGACATCTCTCTAACCAGCTTCCATAGAACCTGGCCCGGGTCTCGTGGTGAAGAGTGGTCGCCCGCCCAGGGACTAGAATCGGTGTTGCTGTCAATCCAAAGCCTGCTATCCGCCACGCCCTATTTTAATGAACCGGGATATGAGGATCGTAATAAGGAGAGCGACCAGGAAAACATCGAGCTTTACAATTCCAAGGTGAACCGCCCTTAATACCGGACTCGATGTTCAGAATATTAACGGATGGTAGATCCGGCATGAGAATCTAAGACTGGCGGTAATCAGGCCACTGGAAGAAGCTCTTGGTTTGGTACCCCCGGAGACCCGGGCCGTGAATCGGCCCAAGCCCAACCGTCCACCGGCGAACGACCCTGAAACCCATGAGAGTGAAGGTCAGCAAGTTCACCAAGAGGGGATGTCAAACGCTGGTACCTTTGATGATTACCGCAAGCAGCGATTCCTGTGGTACCTAGAGTTGTACAAGCAGGCGGTTCGGGAAGGCCTTGAGAAAGAGGTCTCCAGACAGGGAACCACTTTTCCATCCTTGCCCTTCGAATTCGGAAGCAATGCGATGAGGGGTGAGTGGAACTATCCTGATCTCGAACGGCGACTGAATGTGCTCGAAGCCAAGATCCTGGAGGAAACTCATTGGTGGCCAGTGGAAGGCATGAAGCTTGCTGAAAGGGATGCTAGAATTGCCGTGAACTTGCGTGGCCAGCATGAACAGATTGTGGCAGGACTCAGGCGCCGCGCCGACTCCATGATGGACCTAACCCTGATGGACAATAACCCATTCTTGTGGAAACTTGTTTACTTTGGCCGTCCCATGACCCAGTATGATGGAGGTGTTCTCATCATCAAAATCTACATCAGCCCTCGCCATCCAATCGAGCAGCCACGAGTGTTTGTTGAAACACCTCTCTTCCACGTGCGTTTATCCACCAAGAAGGTGTTGATCTACCTCCCTGCACGAGCCGAAGAGATGAGTCGTCACGTCGAAGGTATCATCGCCTCGCTCGAAGAAGAATCCCCGCCCTATAACCCGCTCATGACGGTCAACGCAGAGGCGACGAAGCTTTTCTGGGGTTCGAGGGATGAGCAGCGGCAGTACCACCGCAAGCTCCGTCGGTCGGTTGAGGCGAGCATTCAGTAAGTCAAGTGCCCGTCGCCTGTGCAAGTTCAATGACTTCTGAGATCCATAGATATTTGTGAATTCACCCGACTAATTTGCGACATCCTGTCAATACCCGGTCCATGCAGGAGTTGCTCGGTGCATGGTTTCTCCGCGATAGAGGGATGCATAGTTGGGAGTCGGGGAGACAAGTGCTACAGATAGCAAGACTTCAATATGAAATAGCTCGAGCCATTTTACGTCAAAATCACCAAGCAAACAGACGAAACGGAAACCGTTTGCCCCCATAGAATTTATTCCCACTTCCCAGATGCCGACCCTACAGTTGGTGAAAGTCAAAGCGTCTATGAGAAGCCATACAACACGGCCCCACTAGTCTTATCGTCAGCTGATCTGGGCCCCCGAAGCTCCCCTTTTCTCTTCAATCCCCATCCCAATTTCTCCACTCCATTACCGACACGATGTCCGCAAAAAGGCGCACGCTAGAACTCGGAAATGTCCTGGTGGTGGGAGGATGCGGCTTCCTCGGGTGGCATATTGTCGATCACCTTCTGAACTTTCCCTCCGAGACCGACCCCAGCGCCGCGCTGCCCAAGCCGCAGAACGATGCGCGGTTCGACTTCCCGGCTCTGGGCTCCCGCTACCCGGACTACAAGGCCAAGGTGTCGGTCGTGGACCTGCGCACGTCTCACAACCGTCTCCCCGGCGCCACTTACTACGATGGCGACATCACCTCCGTCGACTCCATGATGGAGGTTTTCCGTGCCGTCAAGCCCGACCTGGTCATCCATACTGCGACTCCGTCTGTCTTCGGCGCCAGCAAGCAGCTACTATACAAGGTCAATGTGGAGGGAACCCGAACCCTCCTCCAGGTTGCTGGTGGTGAGCACGGTGACTGGGGTGGTAAGTGCAAGGCGTTTGTCTATACCAGCTCGAGTTCGGTCGTGCATGACACCCAAAGCGATCTGATCCATGTCGACGAGTCGTGGCCCTTGATTCGTGGCAAGCTGCAACAGGAGTACTATTCCGAGACCAAGGTAGGTCTCGTCGGCTCCGGCTCCAACCATCCGATCTTTTCTTCGTCCGCTAATACCCTCTCTCTTTCCACCAGGCCGACGCCGAAGAGATCGTCCTTAAGTACAACCGCCAGTCACCTACAAACATGGTGACTTGTGCTGTCCGCCCCGCTGGTATCCACGGCGAAAGGGACACGACCATGACACCCAACGTCCTGGAGCATGGCATGCACGCCTCGGACACCGTGCTGAAGTTGCAACTGGGCAACAACGACAACTTGTTCGACTTCACATACGTCGGAAACGTGGCATATGCACACATGCTCGCAGGAGCCCGGCTATTGGCTACGTACGATCGCTACGAGAGCAACCAGGGCGGGCCCCTGGACCACGAGCGCGTAGACGGCGAGGCGTTCAACATCACCAATGACTCCCCTATCTACTTCTGGGACGCGACGCGGGCCATGTGGGCGCTGATCGACCGAGTGGTTGAGCCGCAGCAGGTCTGGTCGCTGCCGGAGGGACTGATGCTGTCCATTGGTGGCATGGCCGAGTCCGTTCTGACACTGTTTGGCAAGACTCCTCGCCTGACGCGCCGCACGGTGCGCTACTCGTGCATGACTCGCTATTACTCCATCGAAAAGGCCCGCTTGCGTCTTGCCTATCTCCCGGTGGTTCCGGTGGACGAGGGTATAGCTCGTGCTGTGGGTTACGTGGTTGAGAAGCAGCGGCAGGATGCAGGAAAGAAGGGTTTGTAAAATGGGGGGACTCGATGAAAAGTATTGTCTATACTGTAATAATAGCAGGGTAGCTGCTCTGAGCAATGTTATCGATACACCGAGTAACCGAATATTCCATCCTCTTCTTCCCGACGTGTCATGTAGAAATTCTTATAAACTCTCGTCGAAAGGTATCTCAAGATATAAAAAATTGCCCAACGAGATGTTCAGCCCCGGAAACAACATAAAATGGGTGAGTTGGCCTTTACTCTTCTATACACAATGAGATACCAGGTGTGCCGAGCAAATCCACAGGCATGGCAAATGAGATCCTGTTTCTAGGCGAGAATCTACATGTCGAGTCTACTATAGCCTTCAATTGCGTGCGGCAATAATCGAGAGCCACACAAAGTCTATAGGAAACCATAGCGCACTCAAGCCAACCCAGTGGCATTGGAAGTAAGTCATCACGGAGTATATAATATCAAAAAATAATCACGAAAGTACATCTCCTTAGTCGGACGTGTCTGGGTACTTGGAGGGCGAGTCTTGCTTGTGAGCTACCTCCAGTGCGCTAATATTATCGGGTTCAATGCCGTCGTGTCTCACAACCTCAACGTCGAATGCAGCCTTGCTGTTGAATATAGTCTCCATCTCCTCGAGACTCTTACCCCTGGTCTCCTTCACGAAGAACCACACCAAAACAGCCATGATAAAGTCAAGAATGGCGTAGAACAGGAAAATATAGCTGCCCCAGGACTTTTGCATGTAGGGAGTAACCAGCGAGAAGAGGAAATTGAAAAGCCACTGCGAGCAGACGGAAACCGAGGATCCGATTTCACGAATACGCGTGGGGAAGATCTCCGTAGTATACGGCCACGGGAGTGGACCCCAGCCAAACTGGTAGACGGCATTCGTCAAGAAGATCAAAGCGACTGTCGCAATACCGGCGGGGGTAGGTGACTTGTCTGGCTTGGGAGTCGTGTTATTGACGACGGTGACGATGACGAAGAGCACGGACATGATCAACGCCGTGATCCACAGCGTGGGCTTGCGTCCCCACATCTCCGAGAAGAAGAAGATGTAGATAGTCACGCTAACGAATTTCTCCGCGCCGAAGAGGCCGGTGATGAGCAGAGACCGGCTGCTGTCATTGCCGACGATCAGCTTGAAGAACTGGGGACCGAAGTAGGCGAGTGCCGTCATGCCGGTGCACTGTTGGCCGCAGAACATAAAGAACCCGAGGGCCAGACGGTATCGGTTTGCTGGCTCGAGGAGCTCACGCTTCTTCAGGCCTTCAGTTGCGCGAATCTCTTCGGCCAGACCGACGCGCATTTCGTTGAATTCAGCTTTGACTTCGGGGCCTAAAAAGAGAAGAAACGTTAGCACCGCATATACAGAACCGGGGGATGAGATGCTGACCATCGCTTGCGCGCATCCACGCCAAGCTCTCCCAGGCCTCGTCGAAGCGACCCTTCTTCGCCAACCAACGAACACTTTCAGGTTGCGTGAATAAACCCATCGCAAGCACGGACGCGGGCACCAACTGCAGTCCGACAGGAATCTGCCACTGAGAAGACGACGTTGATGGAATGGTACGCTCAACGGCATAATCAATCCAGTAACTCAGCATGACGCCCAGGGCAAAAAGCATCTGCACGCCGGAACCGAGCATACCACGGATTTCCTTGGGCGCCATCTCGGCATTGTACGTCGGGACCACCGCCGTGCCTCCTCCCAGACCAAGACCGGATACAAAGCGTCCAATATAGAAACATACGAGGGAGTGCGATGGGACGACCTGCAACACGACACCGATGCAGAAGATAGTCATGGCAGTCTGAACGGTCTTCTTGCGCCCGAAGCGTTCGGAGATTGGAAAGATGCACAGCGCCGACAGGAAAGCACCGACATTCTGCAAACTGACCATGACCGCATCGACCGTGGTCTTATCGGTATATCCGAAGTCATTCTTGTACGAGTTGAACTCGAGGATACCGCCTAGCAGGATGGATGGTTAGAAAGAAGCACGAAACGCGACGGGACTCGTTCGGGCACTCACCGACAATGCCGGTATCATAACCAAACAGGAAACCCGCAGTACAAATGAAGAAGCCGAAGAAATAGGCTCGGAAGGCTCCAAGCCTCGTTCCATTCAGCCGCGCCATGGCTATACACTATACGACGTACGCTGCACGCGGTTCACAGAACGCGACAAAACACGAAAGGCAAGGTGAGAATGGAAGAAAGAAAAGAAGCCCCAGTCAGCTAAGAACGTGGCTTTGAAAGGCTAATTGTGAAGCACGGACTACGAGACGCTCATCCTTTCCCAGCACGCAACCGTCGCCCGCTGATTTCGCCATAGCACGCCATGCAGCCGGGCCACTCTACCTATCACGGCACCGGTCCATGTCGCTGCAGCCAGACGTTGCAACTGCCGTCGCTAGGGCCACTTGCACCCGTCGAGGCGCCCTCGTGGCGTTACTGGCTGTTGCTTCTTTCGACACTGGCCATGGTGCAAGTCGATGACACCCGCGATCGGTGGAGCTTCTCCGCAATCTGCGACGCCCCACATTTCCCCGAGTTGGATGACCTCAGCACGCGGCCTTCATCGCCCCGCTTCGGCTGGTCGGATCGACCGTCCCGTTCAATGGCTGTGGATTTAGTGTTCGAGGGAGTTCGATCCCGTTGACGGTGGTTCGATAGACGGGGAATGCCGTTTTATGTTGGGTCTGGTCGGGGGATTGACAAAGGGCTTGGCATTGCTGTCGACGTACTCGAGCCGTTTCTATAAATATTCCACCAGCTACGTAGAAAATAGGAAGACTTAATCGGATAATAAGCTATCTATGCGTGGAGCGCACGGTTGCGACCTTGAGCCGTGGATGATTTATCCCTTTAACCAAGTGAGGGGGTGATTCAAATCGGTTCAATTCCGAACCGACAGTCGTTAGAGTTTTTAATCAATCGTCGAAGTATCCCCCGGGGATCCAATTCCATGGTTCCTTGCCTGCCTTATCCTTACCTATTGCGTTCTTCCGTATACCTCATGCGCATTGTTGACTATTGAGGATTCTCTTTGAAATTGATGGATTTTAATGACTGCTCACTGCAATGGTAGAAGAGAGGAAACCGGAATATTAACATCCTCTTCGCATGGTCAACTCATGATTCCAATCTCGGCCACCTTCACGTCACTTTGGACTTTGCTGATGCCAGTCGTACGTTCGGCCTTGACAAATGGTTCACTTGTCTTAACAATGGCGGCCTTGAGCAGAGAGACAATTTCATCAAGCTCTCTCTCCGTCACGGTGTAGGGCGGGCAGACAAGGACATGGTCGACCTGATATTTACCGGTGTGGCCAAGGTTTCCAAGAATATTCAACCCACTATCCAAGCAGTGCTTTACCACTTGGTTGCAAAAGTTCACTTTCGGTGAGAAGGCCGTCTTCAAGTTTCGGTCAAGAACAAATTCCACGGCCCAGAACAAACCACGGCCGCGAATATCTCCGACCAAAGGCATGGGACCGATCTCCTTACGCAAGAGTGCCTCAAGCTTATGTCCCATCTGCGCGGTTCGCTCGATCAGGTTGTCCCGTTTGATGATTCTTTGAGCTGCGACTGCGGCAGCGCAAGCAAGGGGGTGGGCCTGGTCAAAATAATTTTAGCCGGCGCGATTAACTCTGGAGTCTTCGGGGAAATACCTGGAAAGTATGGCCGTGCGCCAGACCGCCGGAGCCGGCAGACAGCGCGTCGAAGATCTTTTGGTGGAGCAACACGCCGGACAGAGGCACGAAGCCTGCGCCGAGAGCCTTACCGATAGTCTGGATATCAGGTCCTCGAATGCCCTCTTGCTCCCATGCATGCATGGTGCCCGTCTTGCCCATGCCGCAAATTATCTACAACGGAGTCAGACACCGGTCAAGCCGTAATAATTCTTCGGTCTCTTCTTACCTCGTCCAAGATCAACAAAACGCCATACTTATCGCAAATATCGCGGATCGCCTTGAAATATCCAGGCACGGCAGGAAGACAGCCCAAAGTAGTACCACTGACGGTTTCAGCAACAAAGCCTGCGACGCGGTCAGGCCCGATGCGCAGGATCTCATCCTCGAATTGGTGGCCGAGGCGTTGAACAAACTCCTCGTCGGACTCGTCGTCGCCCTTCATGCGGTATGCATAGCAGGGTTCCACAAAGGTCACGTTCGAAGACATGAAATCTTTATAGAACTCGCGACGAGACTCATGACCGGAGACACAAAGGGCACCGATGGTGTTACCGTGATAGCTCTGCTTCCGCGCAATAAAGTGTGTCCGTTGAGGCTGTCCTCGCTCGTGCCAGTACTGAACGGCCAGCTTGAGGGCTGCATCGGTCGCTTCACTGCCAGAGTTCACGAAGATGGCCTTTGACAGGCCGCCGGGCTTCTCGGATAAGAGAATATCAGCTAGCTCTTCGGTTGCTCCGTTGGTATATGGAGAACCAGAGTAGACGTAGGCAATGTCGTTCTTTAAATGATTCGTAATGGCCTCGGTGATCTCTGGTTGCGAGTGGCCGAGACACGAGACTGATGGACCACAGCTAGCATCGATGACTTTCTTTCCGCTTTCCAAGATAAGGCTGATTCCATCGCCGGCGACAATTTTAGCGGGTCGCTCGGAAAACGACCGATGCAGAATGTGAGAACGCGCGACAAAATCGTCCGTAGTCATATTGGGCAAGCGGTATGAACCTGAAAGAATAGCTCGACCAAAAAATACTTGTCTGATAACATGGAAGCCGATTTTATATGCATGATATCTCAATCGTGGACAGGATAAGAGAGGCCGCCGTTGACGCCGAGCGGTGGAGCTGGTTGGGGTTGCGTCTCCCCGCACGCACGAATTTGGTGCCTGTCTATCCGAATTGGAGAACGTTCTTCCCGTGGGGATATCCACGGTTGGAAAAAAAGAGATGATTGCTTTCAATTCAGATCGATCGGATTCGCCGCCCTTGACGCCGTGGAGCAATTACCTAGGGTCGGCGTATATAAAGACGGGCCGCTGATTTACAGGCGACTCTCACGCAGACATCTTTCATAACTTCAAGGCCACGGCTTCAAGGTGAGAACTGAGATTTGCAGCATGTCATGAGCATACTAACGTTCGAGTAGTAAACACAATGGAAAAAGGCGATCATTCCACCGCACCCTACCGGGGCCCCAAACTCCCCAACGTGCCCGACGACCTGGTCGTTTCCGGAGTTCTGAACTTGGACTGCGACGAACGACTCTGGGTCCCCCAATCCAAAGACGTCTGGTTCCGCCCGCTGTGCTTCAACGTTTCGCAAGGCTATTTCGTCAATATCCTGCGCGTGAGAAAGAGCGGCATTCTGTCGCGCCACAGACACACCGGGCCCGTACATGCGACGGTGCTGAAAGGCCGCTGGCACTATCTCGAGCACGACTGGTGGGCCGAGGAGGGCGGATACGCGTTTGAGCCGCCGGGTGATATTCACACGCTGGAAGTTCCGGACGGAGTTACCGAGATGGTCACGTTGTTCCATGTAACCGGCGCGTATATCTACGTTGATGTGGATGGCGTTTCTCTGGGCATCGAGGATGTCTTCAGTAAGCTGCAGGCGGCGCGGAAGCACTACGAGGAGATTGGATTGGGCGCTTCTTTTGCAGATCAGTTTGTGCGGTAGGAAATACCCAAGTTGTGATGAAAGCAGTGTACATTCACAGCAAAAAATATATACAACCCACTGAAAGAATAATATACATCTATACCTCATTCAATCATGACAAGGAAAGGTTGACTCCTTCCTGCTGTACGATGTCGAGCCAGTCAACGCGCACAGAGGCATCGGCCTTTTTTCTTGCGATCCTCAAGCGCCATAGCTTCTCTAAAACGGACAGTGCGACTTCAACGTTACGGAAGCCCCGAGACTCAATCATGTCCAGCATTCTATGTCGGATGCACTTAATATGCGATTCTTCCGTAGCTTCTCCACCGGCTAGAAACAGCGGGAAAAGCAAAGTGCATTCGGGCAAGCTGCGGATCGGCATTTGCTCGATACAACCCACGATAGCCGCAACCTGCAAAGTGGTCTTCATTGAAAGCTCATCGTGCTGACCGGGGAAGGCACGGCGCTTGACACGATACAAATGTATCAAAGCAGAGCTGCGATACGACTCTGCCAACAACCTCAACGAGAGATCCGTCGAGGGAGGACATGTCCACTGTGTAAGGCGAGCCTCCAGAGAAAGGAACCTCGTCATGATCTCAGGCGAATGGGCAGAAGCGCTAGGTCGCATATCGGGGTCCACTTCGGCGCTTTCCGGCAAAGCCGATGCGGGGTGGATCGTCGCCTTGATCTCCTCATTCAAGGCCGTGGTATGGTACAGAATCTCCAAAATCTCCGATGCGAGACCAAAGTGCGAGTCAGGCAGCCGAGGCTCATCGAGTCGCAAAAATTGATGGGAATTCAGAAGAGGAGCCTGATCTCGTGCCACGGACATGACGATGTCGCGATATGCAAAGTTGCGCAGCAGCCATCGTCCGGAATGCGCATCTTCAAACTTCTGCAGCATGCGCGTGGCACCTTGTTCGTCAAAAGATTCTTCTGTACCCGATTTGGAGGCAATGACCCCGGCGGCACCGTTGAGATGGAGAAACCATGCGTCGCCGTTGTCGGCCATGATACTTTCTAGGGAGCATAGGACCAATGACATGGCAAGGTTGGTCTCCACATCCTTCGGGTCGGAGTCGAGTGTGCTTCGGAGATCCCGAAGAGCCGCGCATCGGTTCTGCATTGCCACTTGTTGAAATGATGTGTCACGTAACGAGAGATGGGATGAGGACCATGCAATCAAGCTGGTCAGGAGGGGCGGGCTGTGCATCGCCATTGGGAGAAACACTACGGTGCACCTCGTATTAGTCTTGCGCTTGTGAGGGGATCATCTGCCAAGCTCTTACCAGAAAGAAAAGAGTTGTTTTCGATGTTGGTCGTTAGAAGATGTGTGAAAGTTTGGGTGTAGTATCGGAGGAAATGCCGGCGGCTGGAGGCACTCGTGCAGTCGGCATGGTCGTTGACCCAGAATAAGATCGGGTCTGGGGAACACGACAGCCGGAAAGGTGCATTGGGCGTCTGATTGACCGGCTGCACTACTCCAACTCTATGATTATCGCCGGCGACGGGCCTCGGATCCTCCCATTTGCACATGTAGTTCAAGCGGACGCATTCCTTGCAAACGGGGTAGCCCAGATCACATCTCTTCTTTCTGAAACCGGCGTTAGCACACGTCTATTTCTGAAGGTAGTAATGCGAATATCCACAGATAGATCGAGATCGTCGGACTACTCACCTCTGACGACAGGTCAAACACCCCGTCCGCTCGCGCGTAGTCCCCCGCTTCTTAACGACCCGCCGCGGGACAGTCCGGTTAGAGAGGGAGATCTCTGTCGATGACATGATGGTACACGGCGGACAATGATCTCCAGCTCAGATCAAACAGCTGGCGCCAACGGCGCAAAAGAATGTCTGGGGTGAGTTAGCGGGTTATCTCGAAGTCGTGCGGGGAGACGCCGTATCGCAGTGGAGAATCTACAAACTCGCATCCAATCACGAGCTGCGCGGTAAGAGCGCGGAAATGTTATCCAATCAGCCGAAGAGAATTATTCCCCAGTATTTTTACCCCGGTGAGTTCGCTATCTTTGCATAGTCCGTGGTTATTTTGGCTTAGGTGCGGAGGTGACAGTTATCAGGGTATTTCTGGGCAAGCGAAAATATGAGCAGTGCCAATGCTACTATATTTACGTAGTCCGATCCCCAATTGCTCCTGCATTTGGCATCTGCCAAGGACTGCCGGATCGTATTCTTGCAACAATTGGCGTTGAAGAATATGGATAAGCATGAAGATGATCTGGACTTGGAGGCTCGCGGCTATAGGCGCGAAATGCCTCGTCAATTTTCGACTTTCTCACTAGTTGCGCTCTCGTTCAGCCTGACTTGTACCTGGTCGGGCACGGGATCATCCATTGGAATTTCTCTGAGCGATGCATCCGCCGCTGGGACGATATGGTCACTTCCTGTGGCCGCACTAATGACGGCGTTTCTCTCCGCCGGCGTTGCTGAACTGGCCTCGGCTTATCCCGTCGCCGGTGCTCAATATTACTGGGCCTTTTGTCTAGCGTCAAAAGACTGGCGGGCATTCGCTTCTTACATGTCAGTGTCTCACCTTGTTCTTCATGGTGATAGCAGAATAGAACTGACGGACGTATAGGAATGGTTGGCTCAGTATTCTGGGCTGGTGGCTAGCAAGTGGTGCCGCTTGCAACTTCATCGCCTCTCTGATCTTGTCAATTGTCGTCTTATGGTACCCGGACTACGAGATACAGAACTGGCAGCAGTGGCTTGTCTATATCGGTCTCGTCTGGTTCGCTGTTGCCCTCAATGCTTTTGGCTCCCAGCTGCTTCCCCTCTACAATCGCTTCAACTGTGAGTAGCCTCTCCTATACGTTCTCATGTCTCCGATATGCTAATATGATACGTTTCTATGGTAGTCATCGTCTCCTGCGTCACACTCACCGCGACAACCATCACCTTATTTGTTTGCAGTCGACACAACAACGCCCCGCCGAAGTGGACATTCGGCGACACCTCCAACTCAACTGGATGGCAAAGCGACGGCCTTGCCTTCCTTCTAGCGATTAGCAATGCCGTGTATGCATTTCTCGGAACTGATTGTGGGGCACATGTATGCGAAGAGATCCGCGATCCGGCAAAGAACACCCCGAAAGTCATCATGTACCCGATTCTCATCGGCGTAGCAACTGCGTTCCCCTTCGCCTGTGCGTGCATGAACGCTATCACGGATATGGACGCCGTTCTCAGTGCCCCATCCGGTGTTCCTCTTATCCAGATCTATTATCAAAGCACGGGGTCAAAAGCGGCGTCCTCGGTTCTGCTAGCTCTCTTCGCGTTCTGCTTTTTTGGTTGTACTGTGGGCAATGGTGAGTCTTTTCATAATCAGTCCAGAGCGCACCCCGGAATAATCATTGATTAAATACTGTAGGTACCACATGCTCGAGAACCATTTGGGCGGTCTCGCGTGACAACATGCTCCCATTCAGCAAAATCTGGGCAACCGTCAACCCCCGTTTCCAGATGCCACTCAACGCCCTTTGCCTCACCGGCACTGTTGTCTCGGTAAGTACTGCCTCGAGCACATCTGATTTACTTCTGCTAACCACCGACATAATCAGCTATACGGTCTGATATTCCTCGGCTCCTCGACCGCATTCTCAGCCATGGTCGGAGCAGCAGTGATATTCCTCCAGACATCCTGCGCTCTCCCCCAAGCAATAATCCTATGGCGCGGTCGTGACATTATCCCCGAAAGACCGTTTTCCCTCGGACGATATGGCTTCGCCATCAATCTCATCGCAGTGATCTGGGTGGCATTGTTGGATATACTTTCTTGCTTCCCGACTGAGATGCCAGTGACAAAAGAGAATATGAACTATGTCTCCGTCGTATCGATTGGGCTGACCGGGATTGTATTGGCGTTGTATTTGCTCGCGAAGAGGGGGAAGTATCTCGGGCCCAGGATGCCGAATGAGTTGAATCGTGGGGATATATACCAGGTTAGTGAAGGGCAGGGGTTTGATGACGCTGCATGGGCGGACCATTCGGAAACTTTGTCGAAGAAAGAGTGACGATACCGTGCATGGTAGTCGGGCGCATGGGAATATTTGAATGGGCTTATTTGAATTAACTGTGAATTTTGGCCGATACCCGAGAAATACAATTTGCGTTGTGAAACAGTGAAATGGTATATCGTCTATCTTCTTGGTCAGTTATTTACAGATATGATCCCGGCATGCGAAAACAAACGCCTACCTATCCCGGTTCCATAGCTGCAGGGATCTTGTCACGACCTCCATTGGTGGAGCGGCATCACAGCCAAACCCTCTCTCTCTTAATCCAGGATACCCGTGACCTTGCTTAGCATAGGATAAAGGATAAGAAGCCTCGCAGGTCATCGGCGACGACCAGCGATTAGTCGGAGTACACTTCGCATCCAGTGCTATTATCTGGCCATCATCGGAGCTCTTCACTCATATTCCTAACTACCCATCGCAGGACGCAGAGGTGGTCCCAACAGATCTACTGAATGCGAAATGGTATGATGCAATGACTCGTATACGTCGCAGGGCAAAAGTCGCAAGGGGGATTTTGGCGCAATGGTGGTAATACAAGGCGGAAGCTTCAGCGGCGGATTCTGGGCCCGGGACTTTTTCGTATGGGTTGTGCGGTCGAAACGGATAACGCTGCGATGATAGTGTGCGGATCGTTGCAAGGGCCATGTCGCAGGGGCCAAGAGCGTGATAAGGGTGGCGCGGGGGAGAACTTCGAGATACTGGGAGTTGCTGTGGGTTCAGGGAGAGTATGGGTGCCGTCGACTGTCGCATGGTGTAGTTTAGGGGAATTATGCGGCGGGGCCCTTGTCAGCTTTTTCGGCGGCGACGACCTCGCTTTCGGAAAGGTCATCTGCGATCGCTTCTGTGACGGGGCCATTGTACACGACACGGCCACGGATGTACCAGTAAACGAGAGCGAATACCAGGACGGCGACGAGATAGACACAGGCATAGTTCATCTGCGAGCATGTTAGCACTCCGGGCAACCAGCGCGATAATGTTAATACATACGCCTTCCGGGGTGACCGGCATCGCGGTGGGCAGCACGAAGATGATGCTGACGAAGAGCGTCCACAGACAGGCCCAGACATTCACAATCCGGCTCAATGAGCCCATGTGCCAGGGGCCAGGCTCGAATTTTCCGAAGAGCAGCTTGCACAGAACGGGGATACAGTAGCTCCAGTCCAGAGCAATGGAGCAGACGGTGAATACACCTGAGATGGCCGCGTAAGAGCCCAGGCCGATCAAGTTGATCGCGATGCAGAAAAAGACAGAGATCCAGACAGCGTACAGAGGGGTACCGGTCCAAGGAGTGACCTTAACCCAGATGTTGGAGAACGGCACGAGGCGGTCGCGAGAGAAGGCAAAGACAGTGCGGCCAAGGGCCTGCATGGCAGTGAAGGTCACAAACTTGATGATGATCAGAGCTGCAATGGTGAAGAAAATGCCACCACCCTTGCCTAGGCTGTTGTAGAAGATCTGGGCCACAGGCTGGTCCACTGGGGAGCTCAGGATCTCGGCGGGGTTGCCCATGCAGAAGCAAAGGACAATATTGAACAAGAAACCGGCAACGTAGGTGAAGAGCATGGCCAGCGAGATGGCCCATGGCGCTTTGCGCTCGGGATCGCTAATCTCCTCTGTGATGTGCGCGGTCGCGTCGTAGTCAGTCATAGTCCAGCTAACGGACAAGAAACCAAACAGCCAACTGAAACCGATGGGCCTCCAGCCGGTCTGGCTTTCAACATGAGTGAAGACATAGGTCGCATCATGCTTATCTTGAGTCAAAACCAGCAGAGCGATGGCACAGGCCACGAGAACGCAGACGTGAAAAATGACGTAGAATTTGGTCATCTTTTCCATCCAATAAGTCGACAAGGAGTTGACCGCGCCCGTGACAACGGTCAGGGCAGCCATAACACCAACGGTGGTGTTGTCGGTGATGGTGTAGTTGAAGTTGCGACTCATAGAGACGGCGGCCAGAAGCATCTGGGCCGCACCGTATTCCGACGAGGCCACACCGGCAACCTGACCCAGGAGGTTGAGCCAGCCCGTAACCCTAGTACAAATGTTAGACGGGCCTTGAGAAATCGCAGCAGAGGGTTCTTACCAACTGATCGAAGGCACCCATCCGGGAGGTGCCAGGCGGGAAATAGTGAAGTAGAGACCGCCAGATGTCGGGTACGCGGAGACCAGCTCAGCGACGGAACACTATCGATTGCATCAGTACCCAATCCCGCCATATCGGCGGTTTAAAACTCACCGCAATGCACATACAGCCAGCACCGGAGACGAACCAACACCACACGACCGCACTACTGCCACCCGCCTCCAGCGGGTAGGAAAAGGTGGTCATGATGGTGGAGAACAGACCACTGATACTGACTGCGAACGAAAAGGTCGCCAGATAGCCAAATTCACGTTTGAACACCGGCTTGTAGCCGAACCTGGCTGCCAGTTCGGAGTCGGCCTGGGTCATATCGGCGATGTTAACCTTCTGGTGCTCGCCATGCGGTCCGACGATTTCGACTTGTCGCCGCCCATGGCGCTGGTGGAGCTCAGCATCGCTAACGGTTGTCTTCTGAGGAATTTCCATGATGTAGAGTCGTTATACGACCGGAGATGAAAGACGAGTATAGAGAAGAAAAAGCAAAGAAAAACGGACATTCGCGGGCCGAGAAAAGGAAACTGGTTTCACGCGACGACGGCCACAGCCACGTGGGGCATTCCCTATCTTTGCCTATCCTTGCCCGACTCGCCATGAGATCCAGATTCAGGGGGGTGTCGGAGGATAGTATAAAGCATCATTGGTCCGAGGCCGGGCGGTAGAAGGGAGATGATGTCGGCGGTTCCCACTTCGGTGGGGCAGCGAAAAAGCTTGAGATGTCAGCTCGTCGCCCATTGGTTCTTGGGTCGTGGACCGTGTGCACCTTCCTAAACGTGCCGGTCGTTACTTTACTGAACCTTGGATTGGTGGGCGGGGATCGATTTGACGGCTGCATTGTCTGGCACCCTGAGCAACTGTGGCGCCTAGTCCAACGTGCAACCATAAGATGACCTTGACACTTAACTGAGCCGAGGCATACCTGCATGCAACATCGGGCTCCATAGAAGGCAGTCTTCGGCAGAAATAGTACAACTCTTCAAAACACAAGAGAAAGAGGTAGTATTTTGAGGGAAGACTGTAAATCTAAAAAGCACAAGACTACCTCAAGACAAGAGGAAACAAAAGGAACACCCTTGTAGGAGATATCAAGAAACCATCAGACGGCAAGAATGCTCGCATTCAAGCAAGGCGCTTCAAAAGAATACGAAGGACCTTGTTCTTCTTGGCCAAGTTACGGTTGAAAAACTTTCCCTCCGTCTCGGTGTATGCGGCCAGCTGCTTCGCATTCTCGAACTGCTTGGGGCACTTGCCAGTGGCCCAACACTCGAAAAGATCAACCGTATTGACGTAGACGCCGTTCAGTGCCTTGCGAGTGACGGTCAGTAAGATTCGAAATTATCAAATAGATTATAGGGACCTATTACTTTTCGGCACTGTGTAATGGAAGCGGGGGGCTCCAGTCCGAGTTTCTCGCACAGCTGTTGCCAGCTTTCCAGACGTGCCGCACGATTGTGACTCAGGCGCTCGTTTTCAGCCCGAGTGTAAACCTCCCAATTTCCTTTCCAGGACTTTGAACCGACTTTCCACTTCTTTAGCTTTGCGAGGCTGCGAAACTCGTCAATGAATGAGCTTTCAAAATCGCCGTGGTGGCTGTCGTCCGAGCCGTTGTCAACGCTCAGAGCTCCCATCTGGCGGGTTAACTTGAACTTGGTCATCTCTGAGATTCAGAGTGTCAGTGAGAGCAAAATGACTGAAACCCAAGAATAAATATATCTTACTGGGCAAACTGATCCGATGGCGATGTGAATAAAGTAACCGGTTGGGCAGTAGGCGGATGACAGAGATATGAACGGAAAAAATGCAGAGAAAGAAGAGGTAAAAGAAATGCAGAGGAAGGAGAGGTGAAAGAAGTAGAGCAAGGAAAGTGAAACATGTAGAAGGAGGTGAGTGAAACAAGTAGGAGAAGAAAAGTAGAGTAACAACTAGACAAAAGGAAGTAGAGCATGAATGCGGGAAAAGGAAGATGCCAGGGATCTTGGTCATGGGGGTCCAGATACAAACTACGAAGAAAGTGATAGCTTTCAAAGGACGTTGATTCCCCAGGATCGCAGCCAAGTGATAACGCTCAATTGTCGGTCTGGTGAAAATATGGTTCTATTTTCAAATCAACGACTCAACCTGTCTTCCGTGATCGCAGCATCAATGTCGGCGCTCAAGCCTAGTGCCAGGTTCAAGGTGTCCCGCGGTTCGGCCGCTATCCAAGGTTTCCAAATGCCTATGTATGCTATCATCTACCATGAAATGCCATAGAGGGCATTGTCCTGCATGAGGGCGCGGTTGGAGTATTTTTGTTTATTTGTAGTATAGTCAACCAGTTCCGTGTTATCTATATTAGCCTCGGGAAAGGTCATAAACAACCCAATGGTATATATGTCCTGGTATTCTTTAATATCCCCCGCGTGCGGTGGGATGAGAGTCTCCGAGAATCTGAAGATGACCTGCCCAGGTGCTTACCCTTTCCCTACGCGGGAACGAGACCACTGCATTCCAAGCCTCTTGGTGTGTATATCATTGACAATTCAAAGACATGTTGGCTGAAAAGCTTGTCGCGAATACGTATTATAAGCGTGGCGGGTGTTTAGGTCAACGACAGGGTACTAGTCCCAAGTCTGCATTATATATTTTAGGAAATGGCTGGCCATTGGACTTTGGACTGTTTATTTGAACCATTCCAGATTTATATCACCAAGTCTCTTCTAGATACGTCTGGTTCAAAGTGTCGAACATGTTGTAGTCACTCGGTAAACAGTCGGGCGAAAAGGCAAAACCAAGATTGTTCGCAAAGAGTTCATCCGAAGTGAGAAAGTTCTGCCGGGTATTAGAATCTGAGGCATCAAAAGCGCTTTCATGAAACTGGTTCAAATTGGGGTTGTGCAGGTGAGTGAACTGATTCTCCAGATGAAGTGACAGGGGATCTTCGAAGAGCGTGTTCTTGGGATCGAATATCCCATCGAAGACATGCAACGGAGGAAGCCCAGTCTCCCACGAGCCATCCAGATCTGTCTGTTGGGATTCGATGGTGGGACCACTGTCCTGTGCCGGTAGAGACAAATGGTCGACTCCGTAGCGTTGAACGTATACCTTTTCAAGGTTGCGTCCGATTCGCTTGGCAATGTTCCATGACGTAGACATTTCTCGAAGGACCTGGAAACAGAGACCCGCAGCGGCGTGTGGAGGTAGCATGCGAGGCACGTCGTCTCCGGAATTCTGCTTCAGTTCGGAGTTGTCTAGGGAGCAGCACTTTTCGACGATGATCAGAGCGGCGGATAATATGCAATGCGTGGCGGTAATGGGGCTTAGTTTGAAGCTGCCGAATGTTCGTCTATACTTTTGGGCGATGATGACCATTGACCTAACCGAGGAGCTGCAACTGGAGAGTGCTTTGTGGAGCCGAATGTATTCGCACGATGTCTCATCTCCTTTCGGTTCAATATGGGAGGGAGACGTGCTGCTTTTATCATCCGATGGGTAATGCTCTTTCAAGAAGGGTTCGCAAAGTAGTAGGTGTGCGGTATGATACACCATAGACATGGTGTAGACGTGAGGGAATCGAGAGGGTCCACTTGCTCGATCAACTTTGAGTTCGGAGGGTAAATCGTAAGACCATGTTTTGAGCTCGAGGATGCACGAGTCGAAGAATGCTGAGCGCTGGTGGGCGTGAATCAGTGGTTTGGGCGACCACCTGAAGGTAGTGTTAGCTCTGGTCATGGCGAGGAATAGGATAGCCGTACAAGGAGAGGAGGATCTTTTCCAGGATACGACAAAGAGAAATCATGGACCGATGCAGTGCAGTCACTTCTTTCTGGGATGCAGCTCTTAGTTGGCCATTTGCGGAAGGAAGGCGAACTTCGGATGTGCATTGGAGGTACGGCATATTGACGGCGCCCTGCGAATCCTGTTCAGGAGAGAAAATTAGACATCGTATCGTATGTAGAGCGGAAGCAATTCTTACCAGCAAGGTACAAACTCTGCCCGTGTAGCTCGCTGAGAGCTTATCATGGCAGTAGAGCGCCCAGTATATCTGTCTCCGCAACTCAATCTCAATCGGAGGCAGGGCAACCTTTTCCGCAAGTACCGCTGGATCCATGTTGAGCCCCATGTCTAGAGCAAGACGAATTGCCATTCCTTGATGAAGCCATCCAGCGGCGTCAGATCCCATTGCCTACCATATTAGGTCAGCTCATTTGATTCTTTCGACGGAAGCACCGGCGCTTACAATATAAACCGTGCCCATGATAGCCAGAGATTGGATAGTTGTTATTTTGGGCCACCTCAGATCATTTTGAATCAACTTCTCAGCTTTGGCAATGAATGCTTTACCGGCCGTATTGGAGTCGTTCGTATTCGTTCGTACTGCGAGGTCGTCGCAGTAGCGTGACCCCATAGCGAGGATACAATTCAGCAACAGCGGGCTGCAATACCTGCCACCATAGGCTAAGCTTTCTCGAAACAGCGTTTCGTTGACTACCTGGAGCCATGGCTGTTCCCACTCAAAATAAAGATCGATCAAACAAGCTTGGAGCTCGTCTGAGATCAAACTATCGCCTAGGATGTCAAGGTGTCCGTCCATCTGGCTCTTACTATCACCTGGCGCGCCGAGAGACGAATCTCCCGTGGCATTGGAACACCCATTGCAAGAGGCATCCGTCTGAAATGCTTCTTCAGTTGGAGAGCCTGAATATATTAGCAAAAGCAGCCGGTATAATTAGCTCGTGATTTCTCACCATTCGCCGAAGATCGGAACAGCAGACGCCCGCTGGTCGGGCCAAAATAGCGAACCTCGCCGTCCTGATCAAAGTTCAAAGATTCGTCGAGAGTAAGCGTTCCATCAAAAGTAACACATAAATCATCCACGTTTGATGACCCTGGTGTGCAGCTTGAATTGATTGGTTGATTAGGAGATTCGTGTTCGGCCATCAATTGTGCAATCGAGGCATCGGCGTCAATGCCGTGAGACTTGAGAACCTTTTCCAGGAGCTCGATCCGGTTACGCAGCATCACGACGTAAGACTTGGGTGCTGGCTGCCTCCCATCTTCAGCAGTGGAATACTGGCAGCGAATGCCTCGATCGAGACATCGAGAACAGGATGGCCGAGTACCATCGCACTAGAAGAGAGACCCCGAATCAGAAACGGAAATCCATCAAAAGAAGATATCTTCGTCACCCCTCAGAGCTGCAAGTCGACGTACCTTGGCTCTTCGTCGACGGCATTCTTCACAGGCTCGTGACGTATACTTCCTCCCGGCCCGCTTTCGGCGGCCTGAGGGGTCATCCGCTGCCGCTGCAGACGACATTTAGCTACAAGATGAGATTTTTCGTGCACCAAGCTAACTTTCTTTGATAAACATGTCTTTGAAGGGGTGAAGCAGGGTCGAATGCACTTCCAGGCAGAACGGGCGATGAATTAATCAGCAGCTTCCGATTCGACACCTGTTATTTCAGGCAATAAAGCCAAGCACTCCCGTGGGACAGAATCTTTCATGTACGCACTGGGACTAATATTTCACCACTACTTCATTTGATCTCCAACTGGATAGAGGATCTGGGCTTGGTGGTACTTTGATGTCGCAAAAAGTGAGATGGTCATTGGACGCACCTGATCTCAATCCCTTGGATGATATCACTTGAGCTTTTCGAGAATCTTACGGAATTAAAGCAATGATCATAATGAATTGGACAATAGCAAGAGCTATGCTCCTTCGGTGAAATGCTCCTAAATTTCCGGTACTATACCCATTCGGTCATGTCTTCAGGCGGCTTAGTAACCATCGCAGAGGTCTACAGTAATTCCAAGGTTGCACACACTTGTTGGTCCTTGATCGACTTCGGGGTTGTGAAGGTCACTTGGCACCACAGCACGTGTATGTATCCGTTCCACTTCGACGGTCGAAACTTTCATACTCAATCGAGTCTCGGCTTACGGTGATGACGTCGGGGGGCGTTTGGAAAGGTGTATCCAGATAAACATTGATTTTCAGAACTCAGGAATACTAGGAGCATGATATTTTCCTTGACCTAGTTTAAAGCTGCTTGGAGCCCTTGGGAAGTGTCAACCTGCTGCACATTCAGCCTGGCAAAGCGATGATATTCTAAATAGGAAAGGATCTGAGTTACGGGATACCTGGGCAGGTTGTCCCGGGGCCGCTGACAACGCAGGTCTAGACTAAACTGGGCATTTACCCAGTACCGTACGCAGGTAGAAAGTTTTAAGGATTACTGGTTGTCCGCTCCCAGGTTCGTACCAGCTCTATCCCGATCCACGTGAGATGTTCTAGTTCAGTCCGACCACAATCAAGCGGACTATATACCACTGCGTGTTTCATGGAGTCGGGAACTCGGCACGCGGTACTTAATGTAAGCGAGGTACCGTAGGAGGTATGGCCTTAGAGCGGTCAGGTTGTGCTCCATAACTTCAACAACGGAATTCTACTGGACCGAAACGACGATCTAGCGTCATACTAAGACCCGAGTCAGATTTCAGGATATGCCTGCGACAAGAGGTTTCCAAAGTTTTGGGAGTTGGACACTCAAGGTTATACACACGAACCTTAAGGAAGTAATAGATCTTTCACAAGCCGTCTCCCAAGGTTGACCTGGCCGTCCACGGTACGAGGCCGGATAATGCATCCAACTGTGCTGGGGGGAGCCCACGGGATCCCCACAGATCAGAAGCGGATGCATGCAGGGCGTTTGGGGGACGTCTGATTGGGCAGCCCCACTTGGGAGTCAAAAAGCATAAAGTTAACTCGAGGAGTATCATCGCAAGTCCCAGGTCGGTCACCCTGAGGTACAGCCAGTCATGATGAACGAGGTGGATGGGGTTGTCCTTCCACAGGACATTCACACTGCATTTTGTTTCGCCGGAACCTGCTAGGACCTGCGAGGTCCTGCGATGAGCTCATTCTGACCGTATACAGAGTATCATCTCCCCATGAAGTGGAATGAAAACGAAACATCAGGTGACTGTACCCCGCAAACCGGGGATCTGAAGAAACGGTGGAGCCGATGATCGCCACGGACCACTCTTTCACTTTCTCACTCTGCTCCCACATTCCCACGGCCAGAAAGAGAAGTGTAACACGGAGATCGTTTCCTTTCCTCGTGTGTTCCAGGAGGATTGACACGGGATCGGCACTCCCCTCCAGGCCGATGTGGATGACGGCCAGTAAGGGACCGCAGGATCAAACACGTCTCTGATCGCCGCAGGCCGGTGCAACCGAGCAGTCCTGTCCAGAATAGGTCCTAGTATCTCCCGGAACGATGTGAGTAGGACACAGCCGGGGCCCTTGTTCCGGCCCACGGGTCTGCTGTACACTCGAGGGGGTCTCGTGTGGACACGCCAGGAGCAGATGGTGGCGTCCAGTGAGATGACGCTTGCGGTTTTCAGTGCTAGCGGGCCGGAATGACATCCCAATAGGCTCCACGGCATGAAGGGATCGGGCCTGGGAATTTATTTTTCCCCCATAGCAGGAGGAGGCGGGGGATAGATCGGCTCCGGCCAAGGTTCTCCCCTCCCTCTTAAGGGAGAGATTAGACATATTTGAGAGAGCAAACAAAGGAGGCGCAGCAGGGACAGGGGTCCGACGTGATTACCAAGTACAAAAGTACGTAGAAATGCAAGCTACAAAAAAGTGGGATCCAGACTCGACGCCATAAAGTGTGAATTCTGTATAGCTGCACAACGTCATGAGCAAGGGCTCGGGCTCGGGCTCGGGGCCGACCCTACTTACTTAGGCCCCGGCAAAGAATGTGCTATAATGACCGTGGGCACTAGAATGCCCTAGACAGTTGCAAACCTACAAACTAGTAATTCGTAGAGACAAAACGAGTGGTGCAAAGGAAAGACGCACAGTTGACCCAGTTGGGCCCTCCAATCACCGCCCGCGCTGCCTCCCCCTCTCCCCGTTTGGCTTTCGCCCTCTTTTTTGAGTCTCCTGCCATACTCATCAAACGTCTTGGTCACTGATATTGTCTCCCTTTCTCCTGGGTCGGCCTCTGCTGGGCTTGACATCGATGATCTTGCGCGTCCTTCCTGTCGCGCCATTCCCCGCATATTCGCGGCTTCCGTGATCCTCCGTGTTTCAAGTTCGACCTGCCCACAACTCACGGCGTTTCTCCCGGCGATTCGCGCTCGACCGATCGAAAACCCCCCAGTTATCGACGACGCGACATGGCCTGTTGATACCACGGATGAATCGATAGCTTCAGCCCAAAGAGCATCCGCTCTGCCCACCAGCAGACGGTTCTGCTTGCACTCGACAAGCTGTTTGATTCGTTCTACGTGCCTTCTGTTGCTTGATTCCGACCGTACATACTTCTACCGGCGGTCATTCAGCCTGCTTGACGAGCCGAGACAGCATGGCGGACAATGGCTCTCCCAAACCTCAATTCCTCGCGCCTCCCGCCGTTACGGCCTTACGGCAGGAGGCTCGGAACATCAACCCGAAAATGACTCGGTCTATGAGCGACGATATGCGGGAGGAACGGGAAGACCTGAAGGAAGCGGCGGAACAAACGTTGAATACCATCGTGGATCTCGATCTTGAAGGCCGCATCAAATGGGTCAGCCCGTCGTGGAAGCAGGTTGTCGGATCTGCCCCGGAGACTGTAGAGGGCCATATGATCTCGGACATCCTCGTTGGTAACAAGGATGTCTTTCGAGACGCGATCGAGGCGATGAAAGAGGACGATTCGCGCAGTCGGTTTATTCGCTTCACCTTGCAAATGGGGTCGGACTCGGTCCTGAAATACGCGCCCGAACCGCGCCCGACCAATACAGTGGTTAACACGGAGGAGAAGACCGATGAGAACGCGGAGCCTTCGCAGGACGAAGGCGAACGGAGGAATGATGTCCTTCATATGGAGGGACAGGGTATTATGGTGTATGACCGGACGGACGACGAGGCCGGACATGTGAGTTCCTCAGGAGTCCATGCTCCCAACCAACTGTAACTAACATCTGTTCTAAATACAGTCTATGTGGATGCTCCGACCGTTGACCGAACTGCGAGAAGTCACAATCGATCTGCCGGCCCTTTTGGTGGAGTCGTTGGGAGTCGGTGCAGAGGTCCTGGCGAACTACTTGACGACACTGGCAGAGGCCGCCGCGACCGAACCCGATCCCTCCAAACACCCTGCTCCAAGCCCCGTACTCTGCCGCATTTGCGAACGCCAGATCACGCCATGGTGGTTCGAGAAGCACACCGACCTATGCCTCCAGGAGCATCGAGCCGAAATGGACGTACAAATCGCGCAGGAAAACCTTACTGAGCACCGGCATGCCATCGTGAAAGTGTTGGACGCGCTGGAAGCCCGACAAGGAAGACCGTTGATCGGTAGCGATGGCAACGTTTTACCGCTCCCCCAGCCAGAGTACAAAGGATTGCCCATCGGGCCCTCCCCTCTCAGCTCGCAGCCGTCATCAGCGCCCGTGTCGGGCGTGAGCTCCGCCCCGGGCACTCCTCCTCACTCGCGGGACCACTCGGCCTCTGGGATCGTCCCTGGGCGCCCGCGGGCGTTTACTGTTCGGCGACCGCTGGCTCGCATTGTGGAGCTGGTCCTCGACCTTTGCGATACTGCATCGGAAATCAGCATGCCGGCGTTGAAGGAATCCTCGCGGCCAGAGAATGGAGAGGACTTCCGAACACTATCTCCGCAATCCGAGTCACGAATCTCTCAAGTTCTGCAGTGGCAATCACCCAGTTCCAACACGCTCGAGCAGGAAGAGGGCCTAGCCGCTCTTTCATCGGACACGGAACAAGTGGCAAAGGCAAAGGTCGACGCCGTTGTCCGTCATCGAAAGATTGTTGAATACGCCGAACGCATTCGAATCGAATACACAGTGCTGGTGGAAGAATGCATTTCAGCTGCCCTAAGCAAAGCGGAGCGTATAGCTGCCGGCCAGCTTAGTGATTCCTCTTGTTCCTCGGAGGATGAAGCGGCCTCCCAGGCCACTCACATGGGCAGCAATTACGGCAGTACTGCCGATCTGGAGACTGCAGAGGCAGTGTCTTTGCAATCGAACGTTAGCCAAGAATCCCTGCCCTCGCAACCCCCACCGGCTTCACCTACACCAAGAAAACCAACGTCAGCCCTGACGATGTCCATGCGAAACTCCCCGGACCCGTCGATGATGACGCAAGGAGAGAACAGATCTTCATCCACTGCAGTTTCAACGGGATCTAACAGTCCTATGGAGTGCCCAACCCCTAGATCTCACAAGAGTGCAGCGGGGCTTTTGGGGACTTCGCAGCCCTCCCGGCACCGTCTGTCTTTGGCGGATATCGATGCGGGGGACAGCAGTGACAGTAGCTTGCCATCGTCCACGTTCCCTGGCATGCGGACAGACTCACCGTCGTCTGAGAGGAGCTTTGATCGAAAGCGAAGAAGCCTGGTGCTTCCCAACCTGTCGAGCTCTCCCCGTCGGCAGCCCTCTCCTGCTCGCGGCTCAGGCCCTCATTCTCCGTTGAGGATGCCCAAGCCTCGTTATTCCAATGGACCAGAAGGTCTTCCATCACCGGTTGTTTCCCCCTCGATCTACGCCGGCGAGCTGGCTCATAATTGTCGCCATCATCGTAGACAATCGTCAGCAACCTCTTCAGATGTGACAAAGCCACCGCCATCGCCGCGGCTCTCCTCGGTCAGCCAACAGCCGCGTCCAGCGCCGCCATCGATCAAGGATTTCGAAATCATCAAGCCTATTAGTAAAGGTGCCTTTGGTAGTGTGTACCTGTCCAAGAAGAAGTCGACGGGTGAATACTATGCCATCAAGGTCTTGAAGAAGGCGGACATGATCGCTAAGAACCAAGTCACGAACGTCAAAGCCGAACGCGCGATTATGATGTGGCAGGGCGAAAGTGATTTTGTGGCCAAGCTATACTGGACTTTTTCGAGCAAAGAATATCTTTATCTTGTGATGGAGTATTTGAACGGAGGTGATTGTGCCTCCCTCGTCAAGGTCCTCGGTGGACTTCCGGAAGATTGGGCCAAAAAGTACATCGCCGAAGTGGTTCTTGGAGTCGAACACCTACACAACAGAGGGATTGTCCATCGCGATCTCAAGCCTGACAATCTCTTGATTGATCAGACAGGCCATTTGAAATTGACTGACTTTGGTCTTTCTCGGATGGGTCTAGTCGGACGTCAGAAGCGGGTGCTTAAAAGTCCCAATGAGCCGGCCCCTGATCTGCTTAAACAAGGCCCTTTCCCGCGCGCCATCTCAATTGCCTCCTCGCGATCGGCCTCCTTTGACTTCCAAGCGGTTTCTTCCCCTGGATCTACTCCACTCATCACCCCAGAAGCAGCATCCAATGCCACCCAGCCGTCATATTTCAGTCTTAACCAGAGCACCCTGAGTCGGCAGAGCTCCCGACGGGCCTCTGGGTACCGCAGTGATAGCGCGGGCAGTGATAGTCTGAGCGGTATGTTCCGAACGTTCTCGCTCAACGATCCCGTCAACGATCCCGCGGCCCCTTCCCAAAGCATACTCTCCGGAAGTCTGGCCGAGGATGATGGGCAAAGCGACCCAGGAGAGTCGCCTCAACTTTTTCCTTTGCAACCTTCCTTCAGCAACCCTGTCGCACAGAACACTCCTCCACAGCAAAGCATGCTTCCTCCGGTGATGGCACTCTTCGACCCAGAAGATCACGACCGTCGTTTCGTCGGCACCCCTGATTATCTGGCCCCGGAGACCATCAATGGCGTTGGCCAGGATGAGATTAGCGATTGGTGGTCCTTGGGCTGCATTATGTTCGAGTTTATTTTTGGGTATCCCCCTTTCAACGCTGCGACACCGGACGAAGTCTTCGAGAACATCTTGCAAAGAAAGATCAACTGGCCCGATGAGCCTGAGGAATTCACCACGCCGGAAGCATTGGATCTGATGAACAAACTGATGACCTTGAATCCCCGTGAGCGTATTGGAGCCAACGTAGAGGAAAAGTTCCCCAACGGCGGTGCTGAGATCCGTCATCATTCGTGGTTCTCCGATATCAACTGGGACACTCTGTTGGAGGATAAGGCGGAATTTGTGCCTAACCTCGAGAACCCAGAGGACACCGAGTACTTCGATGCTCGGGGTGCCAGTCTCCAGGCATTTGCCGAGGAGTTGGAAGATGAGAATCCGTCACAGGAGCCTGTCACGACTGGACCCTATCCAGACCGACCTCATGATGCCCTGTTCAAGGTGCGCTCGCAAGTCAACTCGATGAAACGACCCTTGATGCCATTGCACATTCCGCCCCACGTTCGTGATGCCCGTGACTCACGGAGCCGGAGATTGAGCGAGCCCTCCCCGGCCGATGACTTCGGCAGCTTCAGCTTCAAGAACTTGCCGATGCTGGAAAAGGCGAACAAGGATGTGATTCAAAAGATGCGCCAGGAAGCCATGCAGGTGCAGCACCGGCAATCGTCATCTTCAGCCTCGGCCGTCCAGACACCTTTGACGAATTCTCAGCCTTCCCTGGAGGGAAGCCCGCTCCCAATGTCTCTGCAGCGTACGCTTTCCCAGAGTAAGGGCAATAACCGGCCGTCGTCCCCATCTAGTCTCAGCCAGGCAAATTCGTCTCCAAGCCGCCCGTCGCAGCCTTCTTCACCGCTTTTGGTTCAGTTCAGCACTGGTAACAACCATGAGCGACGCAAGACCTCTGGATCTTCGTCAAGTGCGTCGCACCAGTCCAGTGGCACTTTCCAACCGTCTTCGGTTGAACAAGGCCGCATGCCGAGCCTCCGACTTGGCTCGGTAGCGTCCTCTCCCGTCAAGGCCAATCGAATGCCTGCTCACTCCCCCGACAAGCATCCCTCCAGTCATAGACATGGCAGTGCGCCTGCTAGCCGAGCTCGATCGCAGACCATTGGCTCTCAAGATGGCGTCGACCTGGCCGGACTGGGCAAAGAGTCTTTTGTGCCTTCTCACCACAAGCGCCGGAGCCAACTCTTCGATATCTCGCCCTCCTCTTCTGACAATGAGGATCCTCGAACGAAAGCTCTTCTTAAGGTTCAACGTCGACGACAAAGCTCGAGACGGCTGTCCCAATTCAACTTCCAGGATGGGCCGTTCTTCCGCCCGCTTGATGTCCTCATTTGTGAGGATCACCCTGTCTCGCGGTTAGTGATGGAACGCCTCTTTGAGAAGCTGAGGTGTCGGACCATTACTGTCACAAATGGTGCCGAAGCTATGCGTTTTGCTCTCAGTGAAGTGCAATTCGACATTATCATGACCGAATACAAATTGCCCCAGGTCAATGGCGCGGACTTTTCACGCATGGTTCGTGAGACTCGCAGCGCCAATAGGCACACTCCGATCATCGCTGTCACCGGTTACCTGAAGGACCTTCCTGAGAACCATAACTTTGACGCGCTCCTGGAGAAACCTCCAACACTGTCCAAGCTTACAGAAGCATTGTGTAAATGGTGTATGTGGAAGCCGCCACCCAAGGACTACAATCCCTCCCAGCCCCAGCCAGTGCCCATACCCACTGCACGCCAGAATCCCCAGAATCCGCAGCCTCAGGATGACAGCCCCAGTTCGGCATCATCTGGTTTTGTCCCCAAGCCGCCTAGCTCCTACCGAGGCTCTAGTCGCGAGGATTCTGTCAGCAGTAGTCTCTTCGGTGATATGGAAAATATCAAATCGGACGAAGTTCCAGTGATCATCAGCCGCCACAACGATGATTGGGACCACGGCACTGGGGGTCTGGGTATTTCCGAGGACGCACATCCCGGTAGTCCAGACGCCAAGGCCGTGCCTATCCCCAACCTACTCCATGCTAGGACTGCCCCGGCAGCATTGGATCCAAACGGTGCGCTTACGCCTCGCAAGCAACGATCAAGTGAATCCATCCGTGCCAAGCGAGAGTCTATGGAGAAGAAGAGGTACGAGTGTGCCGAGTCGGGAGACGACGAGGACGAAGAGCTTGGCAATTCTCAACACGGCAAGAGCCCACCGTCCCGTAGCCGAAGACCCGGCTCTAAGCTGGGAATTGAGATGATGCGAACCAACAGTCGCGGTAGCGTGGTGAGCGGCAGCGAGGAGCTTCTTAAGAAGGAGCGGGAAGCGCTACGAAAGCAACGAGACAGCGATGCCGACTCCGACGGACCATTGGGATCCCCCGGCAGCACCAGTCTTGAAGACCGTTTCGAGGGACTCAGCATCCCGGAGGAGTCCGAAACCGAGGAGGATCCCGTTAGCCCTCGCGATTCACCCATGCAGTCCTCATTGTCACCCCAGGGCCGCCGACCTTCGCTTACACGCCAGGATACCTCGATCTACTCCGGGTCAACCTCCAACCCCTTCTCCAAGGGTAGCTTCGACCCCCTGAAGCACGGGCAGACCACGCCTCCGAGGGAAGTGGCCCCAGGCACGGCACCGAATCCCATTACACCCGAGGTCAAGATCTCCGACAATACGTCGACGGCCGATTCTGGCTCTCGTGATGACACCGACTGCAGCCCGACGCGAGATTCCGAGGCAACACCGCGACCTATGCACCCCTCGCCGAATCTCGATTCAGAGGAAACACCGCGTGCACCGGAGCGGTTCCGATCCAATCTGTCGCTTCAACGATGATGGGATCCTAAAATCTTCCGATACTCTTTTTCTCTTTGCTTTTCTACCCACATAGTTTGCATCTTCAACGAGTTACCATTTGCCTTCGTGTACACATCATTTTCGTTTGTTTTCCCTTGCAATGTCTAGCGGACATGTCATCATACGCGTTCCCTCACGTCTCTTATGTCTCTTTCTTGCCCGTGGCTACCGGAGCGGGGAGTTCCGGTCTATTTGTCTCTATTTTTACTCTTACTCTCATATGCGGAGTCTGGAATAACTGAAGAACTAGTTTTTTCGATCTCGCGAGATTCGATATCAGCCTTCGTCCTTTCAGCAGTAGAACGTTATTGGGCATCTCGGAACGAATCCTATTTGGCCAATGCCCCTATTTTCATCATCATCCCCGCAGCGTCAAAACCTGTCACACAGGTCTAGAACCCCGTCAAGCGATGTATCCAACCGTGCGCATTCGGCATACAAAAATAAAAACCATGGACCCACCTGCCTTCGTCTGGTCAAATCGCAGCCGGCGAGACCTCGGGCAAACAGCTCTTGGCAGCGTCGACGACCCTCCTCGCTCGACGATCCCTATTTAATTCCCAAATGGCGCTCGGAAGCAACTCCGCCTGCAAATAGAGACCCCATTAGCGGACCACATGCCAGCATGCAGGGTGCATGCATACACTCGAGACCGCGGCCTCTTGCTCTATCGTAATTAGCACACGCCCACACGATCGGCGCCAATCGATGCGGGTTTGGCGTGTGCATGCGGGGCATAGCATGCACGTTTTCTTTTTGACCCCGGTCAATTGATCTCATAGCGTTGTAGAGTATTTACTAGCAGTGTTCAATTGGTCTTTCGGGGAGCCGATTGCCGGCTTAGAGTTTGGGACATCCCCGATCATCGAAGTTGGCTCTGGCTCGGTGGTGGATGGTGACCCACTTGGTCGCTGGACACGTCGTAGGTGATATCACCACTCCAAGGAGCCGAAGGATTGTCATGGATAATGTCAACGATACAGTAGTATCAACGAGAGAGGGTACGGCTAAAATCGTGCATATATAGCTCGGTCACGATATGAAATCTTAAATCTCGAAAAATATGCAGTACCTGTTGGTCCCGATTTTTGTCCCGGTGGCTGTCGCCCCCGACGCCACCGGGTGGAGACTGGCAAGAGGCCGAGAGCCTGTCAGCCCGTCAGCGCAAAGATAGGCCGATAGGCCAGGGGTCCACCGATGGAATACTGGGTATTCCAGATGCACAATTCTATGTTCATTACGTAGGGCTCTTGGCACTCTTTCGGGGGAACTGTTGCACTGTGTACAGTTCTCCATGTAGTACGATCCCGAAGTATAAACGCGTGGGCGAGGGACGTTTCTACACAACGTCGATTTATTTCACGCACCGATATTCAGTAGATCAGATCTCGACCCTCGAGCTCGACCGTTGAGCCCAGAGCCCAGACTCTGCCTCATCCGTGACCCACCGCGGCCCACCGGCTTTCACTTCGGCTTTTACTCTGATCGTCCTCGCTTTTTTGTCCGCTGGTCTCTTTTTTCCTCCCTGTAACTTCATCCTCGAGCTCTGCTTTGCGCTGTTCATTCTACACTCGCTTCTTTAATCATCCTGGGGTGTGGCTACACCTGGGCTCCATCGCTACGTCTTCTCTACCTTGAAAAACCCACCGTCTTTACAGGTTGATCCGTAGACCAACTGACGGCTTCCCACATTCTTTCGATCGGCCTGGTGCCATCATGTCGAGCCCCGTGGACGAGCGCAAAACCTTCCACTTGCAAGAAAGAAAGCATAACAATGTCGACGATACATCGCCCTCGGACGACACGTACGTAACCGAACCCAATCCCAAAGACCACCTCAGGGTCGACACGTCCCACGCGATCGAAGAGGATGATGAAGAGGCCCGGATGCGCACTCCCTCGGCCCGCCGTGAGCAGGCCACTCGCCTCGAGGATGACCTCCTGCTACTTCAGGCGGAGCGCGTGGCGTCGCGCTCCACCCAAGGTGAAGTCGGCGAAGGTGAACACCATTCGATCAGCCGGGTGCGATCGCGTCGCGAGCCCGTCGACGAGTTTGACGAGGCCACCAACCCCCTGCACGAAAAGGCCGCCATCTACAAGCCCCCGGAGACCCCCAACACCAAGCTCTCGGCCTTCGTCAAGAAGCTGCACCAGTCCAGCTTCATCGTCCGCTACGTTACCTACATTGTACCCGTCGTTTTGATCCTCCTGATTCCCCTGCTGGTCGGAGCTCTGAAGTATCCCAACACCAGCGTCGGCGGCGTCCAATTGATGTGGTTTTCGATCTGGTTAGAAATCGTGTGGTTGACTTTGTGGGCGGGCAGAGTAAGTTTACAACGCGACCGAGGCTGTTCCGCACGGACGCTACTAACACGCGTCTCAGATTGTCGGCAAGTGCCTACCCCCGATTATCGGTGTCGGGGCTAGTATTTTCACCAACAATGCGAAGAAATGGCGCGACATGGGCAAGCAGCTGGAGCTGCACGCGGCGTTGTTCTTTTGGTGGCTCGGAGTCGAGATTTCATTTTTGCCGACGATGAAGAATCACCACGTCGACGGCGATAAAACCACGCGCAGCTGGGAAAACACACTCAACAAGATCATCATCGTCGTTTTCGTCTGGACCATTCTCAACTTGATCGAGAAAATCATCATCCAGCTCATCGCTATCAGCTTCCACCTGCGCACCTATGCCGACCGTATCGAGATTAACAAGTTCCAGATCGGCAGCTTGGTCAAGCTGTACATCTGGTCGCGCAGCCGCATCGAAGAGGAGGACGACGCTTTCCGGGAAAAGCAGGCGGATGAAACTCTCTCCGGCACCAAAACACCCCTCCACTATGCGGGCAAGGCTGCGGGTAAGGCCCACAAAGTGGCCAAGGGTGCATTGAGCAAGGTCGGCAACAAAGTCGGCGACGTCGCTGGCGCCGTCGCCGCTGACTTTACGGGTAGGACTGCCAAGAACAGCAGCGATCCTTACCAGGTCATTCTCACCCTTCTGCGCACTACCTCGGGCTGCCAGGTCCTGGCCCGTCGTCTCTATCGGACCTTTGTTCGTGATGGCTTCGACACCGTTTTCTCCGGCGATCTCAAGGAGGCATTTGACAATAATGAAGAAGCTGAAGCTGCCTTTGCCATGTTCGATCGTGATATGAACGGTGATATCTCTATGGAGGAGCTGGAAGCCGCTTGCGTGGAGATCGGCCGTGAGCGCAAGTCCATCACTGCATCTCTGAAGGATTTGGACTCCGTCGTGTCCAAGCTGGATGACGTCTTTATGTTCTTTGTCATTGTCATTGTGGTTATCGTTTTCTTGTCGCTGATTTCCACCTCCGCGGCCGGTGTACTCACTTCGGCTGGATCCAGTATTCTGGCGCTTTCATGGTTGTTCTCGGCTACGGCCCAGGAATTCCTGCAATCCGTTATCTTCGTCTTCGTGAAGCACCCGTTCGATGTCGGTGACCGTGTCACCATCTACGGAAACGCCGGTGACGCTGGTCTCGGTGACGACTACTTCGTCAAAGAGATTACCCTGCTGTACACCGAGTTCAAGAAGATGCAGGGTCACGTTGTCCAGGCCCCTAACAGCTACCTGAACACTCTCTTCATTCTCAACCAGCGCCGATCCGGTGCCCTGGCCGAGGCGGTTCCGATTATCATCAAGTACGGCACGACCATCGAACAGATTGACGGTCTGCGCCAGCGCCTATTGGAATTCTGCCGCAGCGAAAAGCGCGACTTCCAGAGTAACATCCTAACCGAGCTTCGCGCCGTCACCGAAAATTTCTCACTCACCTTGAATGTCGTGTTCTTCTACAAGTCCAACTGGCAAAACGAGGGTCTCCGTCTGCAGCGCCGCAACAAATTCATCTGCATGCTCATGATCGCCCTTCAGGAGATCGGCATCGAGGGTCCTCGCATGAACTGGCCGGGTGCCAAGCACGGCATGCCCTTCCACGTTGCATATGGCAACGGGCCCGTAGCCCCTCCCAAGGAAGAGGACGAAGCCCACGACGACGAAGTCGCCATCGAGGACAGCAATCTCCCCGAGAACAGTGGCTCCAGCACCGGCGTCTCCGGCCGCCAGCACTCCATCCTACGCAAGGGCATGAACACCGCCGCGGCGCGCGCCCGCGGGCAATCGACATCCCGAAAGCACGTCGATTTCTCCCTCGGCATGTCAAGCATGTCAAGCGGCGACATCATGGGCGATGTTTTCGAAGACCGCACCGTGCAGATCGAAGATATCGTGCGTACCTCGAATCGGGAGGCCGCCGAGCGCCGCATCCAAGAAGAAGCCGAGCAAGAAGAAGAACGTCGCAGCCGGACTTCCTCTCGGACTTCCAAGAGCCGCCGCCCCTCCCACCAGAGCGCGCTCTCCCCCTCCGGCCGCCCCTCAACCGACGCGCCCTCCGTTCGCAGTGGTGCCTCGTCCCTCTCCCGCAACCGCTTCTTCCGTCACCGCAGCAGCATGTCGCACAACCATCAGGATATGATGGAGCAGGGCAACGCGCCTACGCCGCCTCCGCCGGCTGCTGGGTCGGAGCACGACAAGCATATGTAATGAGGGTCCTTTGAAGAGGCTGGGTAATTCATGAGCATAATTTTGTGAGCTGTTTACATAAAGTACAATATTTCCTAAATCTACATGGCCTGCATTTTCCTAATCCTGCAGTTCATTGGCTGGGTCAATAATTTCAGTCTTCTATTGAGAATACAACATCTCCGTCTTCACCCTCGTTTTGTAGTACCACTCCAACGTTCCAAGCTCCATTATACTGGGCTAAGCACCTACGAAACCTACTGGTTCCAGCTAGATCCGCCATCCCTGCGGCGTTTTCTGATAGGAACCTCACCATTGATGTTAGTCCAACTGGCACAATTCCTCTACTCTGGAAATCGAGGAAGTTCTGGTGAGACCGAACATCGTGAATAAATTCGTACAAGTCCATCTCCTTTGGGCCTGCCAAAGTTGACTAATTTTCCCTAAGAACCAAAGAGGGTTGCTGGGCGAGGAAATGATATATTGAAATAATCAAAGCAAAGCACGATTTTCATGCGTCTGACTATCATTTTCAAGTGGATGAGGACCGAAAAAAACCCCCATCTAATGGAAGAATGAAGAATAAGAGAGGTCAAGTGTTGGATGGATGGTTCACCTTACCGGGTGGGTAATTCCCGACCGCCTTGCAGTGTAAATTTTCGGGGTTTCCCTACCGTCTCTTTTCCTACAATTCCAACAACCAAACATTGTCCGGTCTATGCATCATGTTTCAGTGCTTACATTGTGACAAGAACTACCAGAGGAAAGCACATTTGATTCGCCATGAAGCTACACGTGAGTCCGGGAAACTTCGACTACAGGGAGGAGAAGCTGACCGACTACTAGATAAACAGCAGCTCTCTTCAAGCTGCCCATTTTGCGGAAAATCTTTCTTGAAAACGTTAAGAGGCACATTATTTTCTTTCATGATACAACTCCGCTGACCTGTTCACAGAGAGGTCACCCGAAGACATGCCAAAGTATGCGCTAAGAAACACAACAGGCCCGTCCCCGAAGCTGGAAAAGCAGGGAGGAAACGCCAGTCGTGCGACTCGTGCTTCGAGGCAAAAGCGGCATGTGATAGGAAATCACCATGTTCACGTTGTTTGTCCATTGGACGGTTATGCACTTTCGCGGTCCGACCATCGCCTTCCCCGGGGGCAACGTGCTCTGGTGCTTCCTCGCCTTCACCGTCTGCAACAACAACCTCTCAACCCTCAATTCGACGCGTTGGACCTTTTTCTTTCCTTCGTCACTTTGCCAGTCCATCGGTTCAAAAGGATAGACTGGCAATTGGAGAGACCGGAAAACATTCTACGCCAAGGAATCTCGCAACGCTATACTCTCACATTGAGGATGCGCTTATCCCTAATAACCCGTTGTCAGCGTTTCTCGGGTTTGGTGAACATCCGTCGAATCTGTTATCCGGAGATGAAGGGTTCCTCTCCGATTACTTGTCCGACGCCCTTTTCCCATCAAAGCTCTCCAACCAATTGACAGAAATCACGTCGGAGTTGGTCGAAACATCAAAATCTATGAGGCTAGACAGTGACAACACGGAGTTGGACTTTATGCATCTTTCGACTATATTTGGAGTTTCGAACATCACGGGCTTCATATCCGTGTTCTTTCATGCATTCCATTGGCATTTACCTATAGTCCATTCTCCCAGCTTTGATCCTGGCACGGTTTCAAACCCCCTTTTACTTGCGATCTTTCTTGCTGGCGCAGCATACAGCACAGCCATGGATGACGCTACTACATCTTCATCGTCTTGGATCATTGATGTCGCGGAGGAGTATATCTTTCGACAGGTCTCACACCTCTCGATAGTCCCATCACCCATGGAACCGGCAAATCTTCTACCGACCGTACAGACATTACAAAGTGCTCTGATTATTGAAATGCTTCAATTTGCAAGAGATGATTTGAGCACCCGACGTCGCATTCGTATCATTCGTCATCCTTGTCTGGTATCAACTGTCAGGTCGTTGGGGATCTTCCAACTCAAGCGGAGTACGGTACCCAATGTTTGCGACGAAGGCACTTGGAGAAATTTGGTGGCTGAAGAGATGTGTCTACGGTATGTCGTTATCTACTGAATGCTACAACTGGCTATGCATATTCTTATGGGAACATATTGCTGATTATGTATCTTCTAGGGTTGCTTCCTGGGCATTCCTTGCAGACGGGTTCCTTACCGTCTGTCTCAAAAATCACCCCGCAATATCTATTTTCGAGATGAAATGCAATTTCCCGTGGAGTGCCGATTTATGGGAAGCTGAAAGCGCTTCCGCCTTTAGCAAAATCGCTGCAGCACACTCGACAGAGCTTCCACTTCCACCTTTGCGGGAGGTGGCCACGCAACTTCTCGAAATCCCCCAAACGGCCCCGATCTCTTGGAGTCTCTCGATATCCGCGGAACATCTCTTGATTTTGATTTATGGTACGTCAATCACGTCACGTTCTTTAAATGAACAGAACCTCCATGCTAATTGAAATAGCCATAAACTCCCTCGCCTTCCAGACTAGAGCAGGCTTACTTCCATATTTATCGGTCGAGAAGATCAGTCTTGCAGCCGAAAACTGGAAGCGAATATGGGATTCCGTTATTGGCTCCCTGGACGACGACCAATACCAGCATCTTGGATACCCCAAACATGCCGAGGAGCTCTGGTGGCTACTAAAGGCAACATTAGATGTTACCGAGCAGAGTGGCATCAAGTTCCCATATCTTGACAGTACTGCGACGGATGACATGGGAAGTCTCAATGACTTCATTCAATGGTGTCATCGTAATTTCTCATGAAAGGTGTATTATATGTACTATTATTATATAGTGTGAAATTAGAATAGACTTCTATCCGTTTACTCGGATTTCCCCACGATCTTCGTTGGGCCATGATTGTCCAAGTATGCCGCTCCATGACTTTCCATATAGCTATCACCCTTCGGCTTGCGGTATGTGCCGCCCAAGCGATCCCACAATGTGAGGTATTGGCCGTAGTTATAGTTGAAGTAGAGATGGTGCATAGTGTGGCAAGAAGCGTCGTTGATAACCTTCGACCAAGTCACGTACTCGGCGTCATCTGGAAAGAGTTAGAAACAGGACCAGCACGGTACGTAGTTCACGAGACTTACGAATTAAGACTGTCCACATCGTGACAAACATGAACAATCCCAAATAAGCTACCTTCTGTAACGGGAAGATGAAGGGGAAGACATGATAGGGAAGGCTTTGAGCCCAGCCGTCGAGTGGATGGAAAGCGTAACTGGCGAAAGGCGTGGGAACAACCCACTTGTGATGAGGCTTATGCAACCAACGGTAGAGGCGAGGGTGGTGCTCCCAGCGATGGATCCAGTAGATGCCGCTATCGGTGAATAGAATAAAGCATGGGTATTGAAGCAGTGTCCATAGAGAAAATGGAGCTTCACTGGCAAAGTCATACAGCTTGGACCATCCCCGGACTTCGGCGAGGAAGAAAGGGACCGTGAGAGCGGACATGACAGGAATTGAACTCATGGCATGGTTGATCTCCATTCGGATTTGGTTTTTCAAAAACCGCGGATGACGCTCTAGCTTTTTGTCGAATAACGTGTGGTACATTATGTAGCTACCACCAAGGTAGAGAAATGTGGCAAATGCCCTGTTGAGGCCTTGATTAGATATCTGAACTATGGGAGGTTACTGCCGAAGGAGCACTCACCATGAAAGCAGAAACAACGTCAGTGACTGTCTAGCCATGTTATCACGCTTCCATCGGCTCGCCTCTGCCCATTTGGACGGTTGTAAAGGATAATACACATTAACATGTTGATTCAAAAGAGGATCGACGACCCCGTCTTGGACGGCAGCGCCAGGAAGGACCCAGGCATAGAAACGATCGAGCACAAAGGTGTCGAGAACATCTAGAATAACGTCCATGGTGGCGTGGATATCGTCTTCATGGAAGATCACGTTGCCAAAAAAGGAGGCAAATTCGTGACTTTATATCAGGGAAGGGAATTCCCTACATCAACTTCATTCGCAGATCACCCACCGCGTACCCACATACCGGAATAATCCTACCACGGAGGCCCGGGACTAACCCACATCCATGATCAGGCCACTGGGAGCCGAGTACAATGAATCAGATGATTGTCTGGCCACTACGGCTTCAAGAAAGGAGCAGATTCACTGATACCCTTATTAAGTCTGATGCAATCAACTTTTTAATACAATGACTGGTGGTCACACCCGTCAGGCTAGCCCTTAATCGGGAAGAGGGGCCGAGAGAGAGATTCGGAATTAGAACTGCAGACTAAATTGGTAAGTGACATCTTGTAGAGTATTATGGCTCTTCGATTCGCCCTTGGGGCTAGAAGACTGCAAGAGTCGGCCGAGTCCCCGACTTCTGGGAATCCCCGCGATCGGTCGCAGTGGAGAAGGGGATCTGATCACTTGCAAGGACTCGGCGCACCTTAAAAAGCTGCAGAGAGACGCGAATTCTGACCCTTTCCCCTTCTTAGAACACCCATCGTAGAGATTCCTCGAAAATGAACCAGATATAGGATAAGGATGGGATTGCCAAGCTAAGAATTTGCAATTCCCGTCAGATTTGCATTCAGATACCTAGCCAAGGCAAGAATCCCAAATATCTCCGCCCGTTCTGAACAACTCTTCCTTGAACATTCGCCCCGGCGAGAAGGTCGCCATCTGTGGTCCGTCTGGCAAAACGTCCTTTATCCTCGGATTGCTGCAAAAGATCCACATCCAAGAAGATACCATTACAGTGGACGGCGTGGACTCATCCGCTCTCCTCAGTGAAGTGCTGTCCCGCGTCACGTGGTCCCTCAAGAACCATTCTTCCCGTCAGGAACCTTACGATTCAACCTAGACCTGAATATAGAACGGAACCCGGTCTCAGATCCACGTCTCGTTCAGGTCCTTGAGACAGTTGGTCTTTGTAAGAAGGACTGCAATACTCTCTCCCGCGGTGGAGAACTTGACCAAGAATTGATAGCATCGGACTGGTCCGTGGGTGAACGACAGCTTCTCGCTTTAGCGCGTGAGTCGGTTACGAAGTGTCTAATTCTCGTCCCGGAGGAAGCTACGAGCGGGTAAGTTAATCATAGGTCGGAATTGATTTGTATACTGATGTCTGTGGCGTATGTTTCAGTATGGATTGGAACACGGAAGCTATTATGCAGGCCATCATTGACCGGAAATGTGCGTATGACTATGATTTCTGTTATACATCATCTCTGTTACATTGAAAGGCTTGTTTCCGTTGCGCTGTTGAAGCATGGGCGGCGGATGGAATTTGATAGCCCGCAGGCACTACTTGCCCGGCCATATGAGTTCCGCTCGTTCTACCACGCGAAAAGGATGGTGTAAAAGAAATCAAAGGTAGTCTTAGGGATATACCTTAAGTTTTAGTTGGCTGGAGCCTTTCCAGCCTTGAAAGGCTATTCCAAACATGTGAGGATTATGAGCAATCTTTTCCGAATATACGGCATGTTTTTCTCATCGTTGTCATGCGTGCTTTCTGAATTCTAGAGGCTCTACACCCATCCAGGTGGGTATTCAGGAGGAGTTGGAAAGTGCATCTACTGAAACTCCGCCGTAACCTATCTTTGGGCTGTTCCTCGAGTCACCTCGCATTCAACGGCAGGCTCGTGTTGTTTGTGATAGGGGCCATAGCGCACTGTAAATTGCTTGGGTATATTCAGGTCGATGTGAAGATACCAAATACACCCAATTGAGCGCTTGCGGCCAAGCAAGCAAACGGTCTTCGTGTGCCGACCGCCAGTTTTGGCACCCGGTCGTGTCTTGCTGATCAGGGGCCACGGCCACTTATGACCCACTGCCTCCCACCTGGCACTTTCTGCTTCCCCAACTTCTCTCTGCCATCCATTCACGCCAATACTCTTATTCCTAGCTACAACTCAACTTTGTTCATCATGCGAGGTGAGGTATGTATGATCTACTTGCTGTCCGACCCCGTGTTTATATTCTCTATACTTGTTTAACCGAGCGCCCCCACTTATGCCCCTCTTTAAAGCTATCACGAGCATAAGCCCGATTATCCGGGCAACGCAAACAACAGGGAAACAGTACGCTAACGCGTCAATTGATCAGATCTGCCACATCCATATAGGCCAAGCTGGCGCGCAGCTTGGAAACGCCGCGTGGGAGCTGTAGGTTTACTCACCGCTTGTCATGCATGATCAGATGGATTGACCTTCGACATCACGCACGCAGGTACCTTCTTGAGCACGGTCTCAAACCCGACGGTCGACGTGACCCCGGCATCACCGACGAGGTCGCCACCAGCGGCATACACGAGACCTTTTTCACCGAGACCAGCAGCGGCAAATACGTTCCCCGCGCTATCTTCGCCGATCTCGACCCGAGCGTACGTCATTCCCCGAATAAAGACTTGCAGAATATCGATGAATGTTGATGATTCTGGGTTGTGTAGCCAATTGATGAGATCCGCACCGGCACCTATCGCCAGCTCTTTCACCCCGAACAGCTGATCAGCGGCAAGGAGGATGCTGCCAACAACTGTAAGTCTACGCAAATCAAGATGCGTGAACCCGGCGCTAATGCAGTACAGATGCTCGAGGCCACTACACGGTCGGCAAGGAAATGGTGGACGAAGTCGTTGACCGTGTGCGCCATGTTGCGGGTATGTATACGCCGGCTAGATCTGTATACTTCACCAGCTAATCTTCCTCCAGACAACTGCTCCTCTCTGCAGGGCTTTCTAATCTTCCATTCCTTTGGCGGTGGCACAGGCTCTGGCTTCGGCTCTCTTCTACTAGAGAAGCTAGCCCATGAGTACGGCAAGAAGGCCAAGCTGGAGTTCTCGGTCTATCCATCTCCCCGCGTGTCGACCGCGGTCGTGGAACCATACAACGCGGTGTTATCCACCCACAGTACCATCGAGCACGCCGACTGCTCTTTCCTAGTCGACAATGAAGCCGTCTACGATATCTGTCGCCGCAATTTGGAGATCCCCCGTCCTGACTTTGAGCACCTCAACCGCCTGATTGCCCAAGTGGTCAGCTCCGTCACCTCGAGTATGCGTTTCGACGGCGCTCTCAACATCGATTTGGCCGAGTTCCAGACCAACCTGGTGCCGTATCCGCGTATTCACTTCCCGCTGATCTCTTACGCACCGGTCATCTCTAAAAACCGCAGCTCCCACGAGAGCTTCAAGGTCCAGGATCTTACCTACCAGTGTATGTGACCAATCTCACTCTTGACCGCATCAAGCTGACAGTATTCAAGGCGCCGAGGCCGATAACCAGATGGTGGTCTGCGACCCCCGCAAGGGCAAGTACATGGCCGTGACCCTGATGTACCGGGGCGACGTCGTGCCAAGCGAATGCACCCAGGCTGTGTCCGCGCTAAAGACCAAGCCTTCCTTCCACCTGGTCGATTGGTGTCCCACCGGGTTCAAGCTGGGCATCAACTATTCGCAGCCCATGCGGGCTCCGGACAGTGCGATGGCTCCTGTCGATCGTTCGGTCAGCATGCTTTCTAACACGACGGCTATTGCAGAGGCCTGGGGCCGACTGGACCACAAGTTCGACCTTATGTATTCCAAGCGCGCGTTCGTGCACTGGTACGTGGGCGAGGGCATGGAGGAAGGCGAGTTCAGCGAGGCGCGGGAGGATCTAGCAGCTCTGGAGAAGGATTACGAGGAAGTCGCCGGAGACTCCATTAACTTTGAGGACGGGGACGGGGACGAGTACTAGGTCGACTCGTTTTTCGCTCCTGTGTTTACACACGCCCACGCCGTTCTTTCCACTGTTTGAATATATGCGCACCACGACACCCCCTTCAGTTCTGCACTCCCAGCGTTATTTGACTCGTGTTGGACAAAATGTCGGCACGTTTCAATATTTTCAATGACTTTCAAATTCAATGATCATTCTTTCTCAAAATCGCTTGCCCTGAGACCTAAATTAACCTTTTGTAGCAATGCAAAACGCCGTCCGAATGCCCGAATCTATGCGACCGATAATGCAAATATGTGTATGTTCCTCAACCCAATGCCTCCAATTCCATCTCTTGTAGCAACTTCAAGACCCGTTCGTAGGTCCACATCGTCACCGCGCTCGCTGGTGCCGCTTTCAACAAGCTGACCGTCAGGCCGCGGTATAACCCTCGCACGCCCTGTGTCCGCAAGATCATAGTGATAGACCTGATAACCCCGCTATATTCCGGAATATTACGGTGCACGTAGCGTGTGCGAGTCGGGCCCTGCACCTGCAGCCGCTTCCTCACTAGGTCAAGTGGGAACACGCCGGTCTTGGCGAGTACACTGGCCACCACGCCCGCCGCGGCATCGTTTGTGCCGAAAGGCAGGGAGTCAAAGTGCGCCATTGTCGGTCTCAATCCCTCGTACGCAGTAAAGAATAATCCCATGTAAGGGACGATCTGCGCCACGGCGGCGGAGCAACCGCGGAAGAAACCCGCCGGGCCTTCATGTTTCGCAATTTCCTTGATGGAGCCGAACAACGAGCCATAGATGCGTTCCGAACCCTGCGCTGCAAACCGTGTACGTAGGAGGTCGAGCGGGTATGTGGTAGCCGTTGCAAGACCGCCCGCGACGGCACCGGAGACGAATGATTCACCTGAGGGAGGGAGGCGATAGGGTAATTGGGCCAGCGCTTGGGTTGTAGCACGGTATGCGGTGAACTGAAGGGCACCATAGCAGACATACATCATCTCGGCGGGGACATTGCCTTTCCAAAGACCCTGAAGCATGCTGTTAGCTTATCTCGACCCAAGCTTCTGAATCACTCCGGTTCAGGTAACGTACCGTGATACCCTCCTCCCGCGCAATTGCCCTTAACGTGGACAGCGTGCCCTTGTAGATGGGCCCGATGACCGTCCGATGGGAGGTCGGGTCAGACAGGGAGTGGATCTGCAGCTGCAGTCGAATCTTGACGACATCCAGCGGCGCAATGCAGAAGCGGGAGATCAGCCCTGCGGTGCCGCCGGCCAGGACGACCTGGCGCCTTGTACCTTCATCTTTGAGATGGTCACCACCGGCAGACATTTTGGATAGTTGTTAGGAAGCCATTAGTGACCGAGGGGGATCCCCGTGTTTGTTGATTTTTCCTGGGGCAAAAACGTAATTGAATCCGCTTTCGAACCAAGGCCGTTTGCGGGTAAATTTGAGTCTGGAACGCGGTGGCCAGGGGCTGGATGCCTTGTAGCCTTAACCCCTGAGGAATGTGGCACTAAGGCAAAAAGGCATCAACATCTCGAGCCTCGGTTCCCGGTTTACCGCAACACGGGCAACGGGACCCCGGCGGACGATTTAGCGGCAATCCGGGGTCATCACATGTGCCCCTCTTGTCTCTCTCATTTCTGCGTATTTTCTTTTGTGCGAGAGCTTCCCCTGCAATGCGTCTTCTCCCGCCAATTGCTCTTCGACGACTGTCCCGGGTCCTAGCTGGCCCTGCCCCGCGGACTTTCGTCTCGTCGGCTACGCGGTGCAACGTCCAACCTTCCCCGAAAGTGCCTCCGGCTGGTGGATTACCTAGGCTGGCGCCGATTCCCCGAATTGGAGAGGAGGAAGTTTTCGTCCGCGATGGCGAGGAGGTGACTGTCAGAAAGTTCCAACATCCAAATGCCCGACGTGACACACGGCATCAGACCACTTTGGAACATACCTTGCCCGCAAGAGCTCATCTCCATAAGACCCAGTTGACTCTGAGTACGGGCAACGAACGGCCTATCCGTCTTCCATATTACTATCTCCGCGACCTCTGCAAATGTCCGCAATGCGTGGATCCGCACTCGAATCAGCGCTCGTTTCGTACCCAGGATATAAAGACTACTATTCACCCACGGCGAGTGGTTTGGGATGGCAGGAATCTGGAGATCAAGTGGAACAACGATATCGCCGGATATGACCGAACGCACACGTCGCGCTGGCCGTATTACTATCTCCGGAGGCCCATTAACAACACCCACGACAACACCCACCACACCACGAGGCCCTATCGTTGGAATGCGGCGGGGATGGAAAAGTATCAACATTGGATTTCATATGAAGACTATATGCACAGCGACACGAAATTCACACGCGCCATGCAGAACTTGGCCTCTCTGGGTCTAATCTTTGTCAAGGATATCCCTTCGTCGCGCGAGATGGTGGAAAAAATCGCCACGCGCATGGGTCCGCTGCGGAATTCCTTCTATGGATCGACATGGGATGTGCGCACCGTGCCAGAGGCAAAGAACGTGGCCTATACCAACCAGCACCTCGGTTTCCACATGGATCTTTTGTATATGAATGAGCCACCGGGCTACCAGCTCTTGCACTGCCTGGAGAACTCATGTGAGGGCGGCGAGTCACTTTTTGCGGACGCCTTCAATGTCGCAGACAGGATGAAGAGAACGCATTTCGACGAATACAAAACCTTAACGACGAAGGTACTTGGCTATGAGTATGTGCACGAGAGCTCAATCTACCACAACACATGGCCTGTGTTCGAACTAGACCCAAAGACGAATGTGTTGAGGAACGTTAACTATTCGCCGCCGTTCCAATCCGCAATTCCCACCTGGAAACGGCCGGACGGCAGCGGACAAACCCTCGAGGAATACAGAGTGTGGCAGCGAGCCATGAACCGCTTCTCGCGGGACCTTGAATCCAAGGACTCTGTGTTTCAATTGAAGCTCAACCCTGGCGAGTGTGTCATTTTTGCCAATCGCCGAGTCGTCCATGCGCGCAATAAATTCAATACTGCGAACGGTTCACGCTGGCTCGCCGGTGCCTATGTCGACCAAGATGCCTTGCTGTCTCGCTTTGCTGTCTGCAGGAAGAATGATTTGGAAACCTGGAAACAAAGTGATCCACGTGTTATCAGCCATGTGATGCCTTACAAGGCTCAGGACGAGCCGAGCGATTGAACGGTCGACGGCGAATTGTTTCATAGAACAAGGAGTTTTCCATTGGAGGTACATTGCACATAATGCCTAGGTGGTACACAGGTAACTTCACGCAAATAGAATGAAAGAGATGGAAGCCCATGGGCTCCAGGTTGAACTAGCACACCTCAAGTATGCAGAAATCACATCACATTCCTCCGAACAATCTCTTGCAAAGCAGCCTATCTACATGCCAAGAGATATACAAAGCATTAAATGGCGTCGAATTGAAATGTCTTTTCAGATCAAGGAAAAACGTTTATCATCACGGTAGATTTTCAGGCATCCAGCCCCAGCGTCATGGGTATCATGCAAGGACCATTTCTCCTAAGCCACGGGCTTGCTGACCGAGTACTGCCCCATGAAGTCGGGATCGGCGTTGATTTCCTCTCGGACCTAAAGCAAGCAATTAGCAACCATGTCCTGCAATTGGACAAATCAGAGGCACTTACAATATCCAACCCTCCAACTAGCTCACCGTCAACCCATAATTGGGGGAATGTGGGCCAGTCGGCGAACTCCTTCAGACCCTGCCGGACATCCTCATCGGCCAGGATATTGAAGAAGCCATACTTGATGCTGCGCTCACGCAGAATACCGACCAACTGCCGACTGAAACCACACTGGGGTGAACTAGGCGTACCCTTCATGAACAACATAACGGGGGCAGCCTTAACCAATTCGGTAAGACGGGCGACGAGGGCCTCCTTCGATTGCTCGGGGGTCAGAGCCGGGGCAGCGGAGACGGGGGTAGCATTGGCAGCCGGGCCAGTGGGGGCACCAGAAGTGACGGGCGACTGAGTAGCCATCACGGGGCCATCCTCTCGAGGCACGGCGGAGAGGGGCGGGGGAATGGCGGATCTGCTGGCACCGTCTGCCGGAGAGCCGCCGGCATGTCGCTCGAGAGCGTCGCGGACCTTGACAGGGTCGGAACCACTAATAGACTCAAGGATCTGGCCACTGCGAAGACAAACGACGAAGGGCACCGCAGACACATCGTATTCCTCTGAGATGTCGGGTAGCTCTTCGGCGTTGATGCTGACAAACGAGATGGTAGGCGGGGCAGTGGCGGGGTACTGCGAGGCAAGGGCGGAGAGAACGGTGCGCATTTGTGCGCAGGGCGCAGCCCATGGCGTGTGGAAGTAGAGGACGACCAGCGCGGAGGGCGCGAGCGAGGCCAGGTGCGACGAGAAGTCGGCCTCGGATGTGATTTCGGTGAGCGCCGACATGGTGCCGGGGTGTCTGTGGAGCGGTCTGGAGACAGAAAGAGGAGAGGGAGGTCAAAAGAGATGATGAGAAGCAAGAGCTCTATACAGGACTCCAGCTAGGTGAAAGGAGGGCAGCGACAATGACGTCCAGGAAGAAAGCTCTCGTGCCCAATCGAGGGGAATGAAGATCGATGGCGTGACGAGGGCGAATTTTCCGGGCGATCGCTGTTATCAGATGCGTATTGACGTATTGTTTTCCGGTACACGGCCGGTATTTCCCACCGCCGATTTTCAATACCTTATCGTTATCTCCTCGTGACCGGATTTTTCCATTTTCGCGATTTTCGATCCGTAGCTTGCACCAAGCTTTCAATCATGGCCGGCCACAACAAACGAAAGCGCCAGGACGAGGACCCTGAGCCCATTGCCGATATGGCGGGCAATGGCTTCGGCGTCGCCGATACCCTATCACGCCTGCAGGGTGGCTCTCCCACCGAGTCCAATGGAGCCAAAAGCCCCGAGGATGGACAGCATCGCAAGGCGAAGAAGAAGCGCGTGGATGGTGCAAAGACCAAGTACCCGGACATTACATATGTAGATGGGAAGATGCAGTCGTCCATCCGCATCGCGGACCTACAGGGTCTACTCCTTTATTGCTTTGCGGACGGTGTCGCACCGCAATGGATCTCTGTCAAACACTCTGGACATATGCGCAAGGTGGTTGTTCTGATGGTTCCCGGCCTGGAAATCGGAATGTTCGACGGCACGGTCCCATTAGAGCCCATCGAGGCTAGCAAAGAGCAAACAACCGAACGTTCTGAAGAAGCAGACCAGTCCTCCGAAGACAGAAAGGCCGCCGATTTCCAGAGATGGAAACAAGGCCTCGCACCCCCAGATCGATCGCATCTCTTCAATCCTCGGCCTCTTTCATCCGACTCCCTCCCAGAACCCCTGCAGCCAATGGCGGAGATGTTCCCGCATGTCTGGCCTGTGAAAGCCCCAGGTGACAACAAATACAACAAGGTGCATTCACCTTTACAAGCAATCCTGCTATCATCGCTTCCCAAGTCAAAGGATGGAGACTCGAAACAAAAGGGCCCGCGGGCGGCCAAGATTGAGAGGGGCTTTGTGGTTCAGCGAACGCCTATTACAAATTTCATCCACTCTGCGCTCGAACTGGGTGAATTCGAATACCCCTTACATCCTGCCCTTTTCCCGACAGACCAAGAAAAAGCATCTCACGCCGAGATCCGGCGTCGCAATGGTCAAACTGCAGAGAATGGATGGGTGGATACGAACGTCCCGAGCCTGGAGGCCGCCGATGTACCGGACGCTGAGATTGAAAAAGGCAGCATGACTGCTGGGAAGGATGTATTGGCCGTTGACTGCGAGATGGTGAAAACAGAAGGCGATAATTTCGAGCTCGCTCGTATCAGTATCGTGAATTGGGACGGCGAGGTCGTTCTTGATGAGCTGGTGAAGCCGTCGCGAAATGTGGTCGACTACCTCACAGCATTCTCAGGCATGACCGAGGAGAAGCTTCGGGATGTAACAACCACGATTGATGATATTCAAAAGCGATTGCTGGAGCTCATCACCCCTCGAACCGTGCTAATTGGACATTCCCTCAACTCCGACCTCACTGCACTACGTCTCACCCACCCGTTCATCGTGGACACCACGATCATCTACCCTCACCCGCGTGGGCCGCCTCTGAAATGTGGTCTGAAATGGCTCTCTCAGAAGTATCTTAGCCGCGAGATCCAGAAAGGCTCCAGCGGTCACAGCTCGGTGGAAGATGCTCGGGCCGTGCTCGACCTTGTTAAGCTGAAATGCGAGAAGGGTGAGCGCTGGGGCACCAGTGATGCCTCAAATGAAAGCATCTTCCGTCGACTCGGACGATCTGTCAAGCCGGGCAGGAACCCAGGTGAAGGACGAACGGGCGCAGTGGTGGACTGGGGCAATCCCGAACGCGGCTTTGGATCGCAGGCGACAGTCGCAATCGGGTGTCGTGATGACGAGGCCGTTGTCAAGGGCGTCTCGGCCGCCATTAACGGCGATGAGTCTAACCCTTCCATCCCAGGCGGTGGTGTCGATTTCGCCTGGGCGCGTCTCCGCAACCTCGAGCAGCTTCGCGGCTGGTGCACCCGTCTCCCGGACGCCAACAACGCCAACGAATCTACGACCGTACCTCAAGAAGAATCCTCCAATGTTTCAACTACAACACCCGAAGGCCTCAAGGAAGCCGTCACTCGTACCGTGTCCGACATTTCCCGCATCTACGAATCGCTTCCTCCCTGTACCATGTTCATTGTGTATTCCGGTACCGGTGACCCGAGGGAGGTGACCCGTCTCCAGGCGATGCACAAGACTTATCGCGAAGAGTTCAACTCCCGCAAGCCGTGGGATGAGCTGACTGTGAAGTGGACCGATACCGAGGAGCAGGCGCTGAAGAAGGCTTGCGAGCGAGCCCGTGAAGGATGTGGATTTATGTGTGTTAAATAGATTCAAGATACCTGATCCTGATCTCTGGGAATGTTAATGACAAAAATAATCTTGCATAAACAAAACTCATTGCTGGATAGAAAGATATCGCATGTTGGCCCGGCGCTATATTCAGTTCATTATTGTCCTGGATGCGCTTTGAGTATAGACGCATCTCAACCCTGCGCGTTGGGACTCGTACTGAGCGAGGTCCCATGGATACGGTTATTTTCCGTTTCTCGTCCTAACTACTATCATATCTACTTTGATAACCCGCGCAGATTTCTTTCCCCTGAGAACCTGACGGGTGCTGTGTCCAACGATCCAGCCCGTCTCAGATAGTCCCATCAGTCAGACGGTCGGGCCATATCTTCCCGCCCCGGAGCAGCAACCGGGCACGGCCACGAAATGTGGTGGCGAGGACATCGAAGCGGGGGCGGAGTGGATTGTGGCTTCGGGTTACGGGTGAGCACCCGAGATCGTTCGCAACGGGAAAGATTTATACGAGAAGGCCAAGTTCTTTGTCTGGAATACACCTCCATTTAAGGATGGCTAAGCTTATCTCGTGGACACGACTACCCAGTCTGGCTAAACTGGAAATCCTCCCACGCCTCAAAATGGCATTGTCGATCCCAGTGCGCATTAGCGTGGTCGGCCCAAATTGCCCGGCGCCGACGAAAGTCAAATAAATAGGGAAATCCACTTGAGGCTGGACCCGGCTGATTGCGTTAGAGCCGTGTAGAAGAAGAGATAAGACAAGGTTGCGCGAAGAAAAGTATCTCGCATTTCGCCTATCGCCATTGGATCTGAGCCTGGGCTAAAGTTGTCGGGTTAGTGTGGCCACGAGCTGGGACGAATAACGTCGGACTTGACCTTAGCCATAGTACACGGGCTTGAAAAAAATATAGAGGAAGGTTTCTTGCGCTTTTTATCGACTTCTCGTAATATTTAAACGGTGACATTGCCTCACCTCATGCTCTCGATTTACCATCCACACGCTTCTGCCGTGAGGATCATTTCCAACCTTCACAATGGCTCTCTTTGATAAGGATGAGACGAAGTATGAAGTGAAGGGAAGCCCTGACCCCTCAGCTGACAGCGCCGAGGACCATATCGGAACCGTCATCGACAACACGGACGAGCTCAAGCGGCACCTGGGCAATCGCCAGATCCAACTGATCGCCATCGGTGGATCCATTGGGACTGCGGTCTTCATCACTATCTCATCCGGTCTGGTAAAAGGTGGCCCGGGGAGTCTCTTCTTGGCCTATTTGATTTACTCGTGCATGATGGGCCTGGTCAACAACTGCATGGCCGAGATGGCGGTCTTCATGCCCGTCAGTGGTGCCTTCATTCGCATGGCTGGCCACTGGGTGGATGAAGCAATGGGGTTCTGGGCTGGCTGGAACTTCTTTCTTTACGAAGTTCTTTTGATTCCCTTTGAAATAACGGCCTTGAATCTCGTTTTGACTTTCTGGCGAGACGATATTCCCGTGGAGGCAGTCGTTGCCGCTTGCATCGTTCTCTACTTGTGAGTTGCACCCTTGACTTTGAAGTGCAAATGCCGACTGATTTTAGTGTTCTCAATGCCTTTACCGTCAAATGGTACGGAGAAGCTGAGTTCTGGCTTGCAAGCGGCAAGGTGTTGTTGATTCTGATTGTCTTCTTTTTCACCTTCATCACGATGGTTGGCGGCAACCCCAAACACGACGTCTATGGCTTCCGCTACTGGAACGAGCCCGGTGCTTTTGCCGAATACATCACCAATGGTCCAACGGGCCGCTTTGAGGGCTTCCTGGGTGCTGTCTGGAGCGCATCCTTCACGGTCGTCGGTCCTGAATACATTTCCATGATCGCCGGAGAAGCCAAGCTTCCCCGGCGCTACCTGAAGACAGCCTTCAAGACCACCTACGCCCGATTTGCATTTTTCTTCATGGGAAGTGCCCTCTGCGTGGGCATCGTCATCCCTTATAACGATAAGTCATTGCTGGCAATTCTCTCCGGCTCGGCTAGTGGTTCAGGCACAGCGGCCGCATCTCCCTATGTCATTGCCATGAAGAACCTCGGCATCAGCGTATTGCCTCACATTACCAACGCCCTGCTCGTAACCAGTATTTTCTCCGCCGGCAACGCCTACTGCTACTACGGAACTCGCAGTCTTTACAGCCTCTCGATCCAAGGCCAAGCACCCAAAATTCTCCGCAAATGCACCAAGGCCGGAGTCCCCATCTACTGCCTATGTGTCGTGATGGTCTTCCCATTCCTAGCCTTCCTGAACGTATCCAGCGGTTCCGCCCAAGTCCTAACCTGGCTGACCAATATCATCACCGCCGCCCAGGTAATTGACTACATCATCATCTGCACGACGTACCTCTTCTTTTACCGAGCCCTACGCGCACAAAACATCGATCGCCGCACCCTACCCTACTACGGTTACTTCCAACCCTATTCCGCATGGATCGCTCTTGTGTGGATGATCTTCGTGGTCACCACATATGGCTATTCGACCTTCCTTCCAGGGAATTGGACCATAAGCGGTTTCTTCACTTACTACACCATGGTTCTAGTTGCCCCGGTTCTGTTCTTCGGATGGAAGTTGATCAAGCGCACGAAGCTCATCAAAGCGCATGAGATGGATCTTGTCTGGGATCGCCCTATCATTGATGCTTACGAGGCTACTTTTACAGAATACGCACCCGGCTTTTGGACTGAGATTCTACAGATGCTTGGGCTCCGACGGGATCGCAAGGAAGAGCAGCATATCTAGGGGCAGCCTCGTGTGAGAGCAACATTGTATCTTCTTGAAACAAACACCTAGGATAGCTTTTTCAAATTGGGCTACAATATGTTACAATATCCTGCAGTCTTGGTGATTGTTTGACAAATAAAAACCAAACATGACGACGGTTTCCGGTACCTCGGTGATCCGCAAGAGCATGACTGCAATCCTAGTCTTTTCTGTAGACTACTCAATGCCTGCAGTGGCATGTCTAGAAACTCGCGGGGGTTTCCAGACTACGTTAGTCAAAAACGGACCAACCACGGCGCATTTCCACATCCGGGGATCTGCCCCCACTCGGGCGGATGTCACAGGGCGCACGTTTTTGCGGGCCCACCGCCGTGTTAAAATGACTTCCTCGGGGAAGGTGCTTCTTCACTCAGTCGTTCACCTTTGGAATTAGCAAGCATGGAGGAGTTTGAAGTGTCTTCTAGGAACAGTATCTCCGACCACCACGAGGCCAATTTACCACCGGTCGACAGAGGCAAACATGCGTACCTGTTCCTCGCCGCCTGCTTTATATTTGAGGCTTTGATCTGGGGTATGATAAACCCCGATGAGTCTTGGAATGTTTCCGGGACAAAATACTGACTTGATATACGTATTCGCAGGGTTCACTTTTTCATACGGAATTTTCCAGGACTATTACAGCACCCATGAGCCATTCAAGAGTTCGGGAGACATCGCCGTTATCGGTACCTGTGCAATGGTCCGTTGTGAATCCAGCATACTCGTCTCCGCCCCCCACTAACATCCAATAGGGAATTTCGTACATGCTGCTCCCCGTAGCCTTCATACTGCTTCAGGCATTCCCCCGCATGAAGCTGTGGGCCGCGCCGGGCGGATTTCTTATTATGTGTCTGGCCCTCTCCATGAGTTCATTCGCGACCAACACGGGCCACCTTATCGTGTCGCAGGGTGTTGCATATGGCATCGGAGCTAGTCTGGCCTATGCGCCAACCATCGTTTTCATGGATGACTGGTTCGTGCAACGAAGAGGGCTAGCATTTGGGATTATGTGGGTGAGTATTCCGATTGACATCTACATGTTGACGATTTTTATTAATATTTCGCAGGCTGGGACGGGCCTGTCGGGTGTCATTCTCCCCATCGTCATGCAATGGCTCCTCAACACCTACGGCCACCAAACCGCTCTGCGTGTCTGGTCAATTGTCCTGATCATCATGGGCGGGCCGCTGCTTTTCTACGTTCGCCCTCGTCTACCAATCTCCCGGTCTTCTCGTACCCGGCCGTTTGATTTCCGCTTCTTGTGGGATGCGACCTTTTTGATCTACGAAGCGGGCAACATTCTCGAGGCGATGGGCTACTTCCTCCCGACTATTTATCTGCCTTCCTACGCACGGAGCCTAGGCGCAAGCAGTCTTGAAGCCACACTCACGGTCATGCTATTCAATCTTGCATCCGTGTTCGGCTGCGTGATCATGGGCTCAATGGTCGACCGGTACCACGCCACCACCTGCATCCTGATGTCCACGATCGGCAGTACCGTCGCTGTCTTTTTGATTTGGGGATTCTCCGTCAGCCTGGCGCCGTTGTACATCTTCTGCATTTTCTACGGGCTGTTTGCGGGCTCTTTTACCTCCACCTGGCCGGCGGTCGTCAACGAGATCAAAAAGAAGAATACCTATGTGGAGCCCAGTATTATCTTCGGTGTCTTGTCGACTGGCCGAGGAATCGGAAACATCGTTAGTGGACCGCTTAGTGAAGCTTTGCTTAACCATCGCCCTTGGTAGGGTATTGCCGCAAAGGCCTACGGTTCGGGCTACGGTCCTCTGATTGCTTTCACTGGTGTTTCTGCATTCCTGGGTGGTCTCGGGGTCGTTGCGAGATCGTCTAAGCGTTTGAGCTGAGTAAAAGTTTCGTTTTGTCCGTCTGTCTTTATGCATCGAAAAATTTGCATTTTCATCACCGGGTCCCCGGATGTTGGACTATAGATATTTCGTGGCTGAGCATTGCTCGATGCACAATAGCCATATATACATAACTAGGCATTTGAGTAGGAAAATGGAATTCAATATCAACAATAGAATGGAAGCTTGCATATGTACAGTGTTGTATATAATGTCCGTCATCGGACACTTGAACCAGGCTTTCGGAAATACCGCCCACCTCGTGCGATGAATAAAGGCTGAGTAGAATTTCTCCCCGTGTACATAGGACACTATACGTACTTTCATAAATACCAAACTTGGAGCACAAACTTTGCCTAACTTGGATTGCCAAGATTGGCGTCACGCTAATCGATACTGAGCCAGATAAATACCGAGACATTCCCGCCTGAGTTCTCAGGGTCTCACCACCAGTGTACAAAGGTCCTTTATTGTCCCACAGACTCGGGATGGATCTGTACATACTCTATTATCTCTTATAGTTATTGCTGTTTGGATACTTCGTGGTCTTTCACTATCCAAATATGACTTCCGACGCCCCTGCTTCTTCCCCGCCAACTCGCGATCCAGCTGAAATCAACGAATTAGTGACCGAACAGGATAACTACTCTTTCTATCATCACCCTTTATGGTCGGAGCGATGGTCACACCCTGAGTTCGTAGGCCACTACTGGAAAAATTGAGTCAAAGCTCCCTGGTTTAAACAGACTAAGCGTTCAGCAACAAGGTTTCTGCGCCCCGCGGTAGACTCTAGATTCCCCTGGGGCTACATCATATACCGAACAATCTACACTGCCGAATCAGATGAGCTATGGCCTATTGCCATGGATAATCTGGCTAAAGTCATGAATTACTCTATTGACTCTGAGCTTCACGCCGAAATTGAATATAAGGAACCCGAGGAGCCAGAGCCAGATACAGACGCAGAGCGATTGGTGAAGGACACGCATAAAGACGTCATTTTCTCAGACAAACAGTTCTGGGATGGTGCAAGTATCGAGCAAGTTCGCCAACACTTTTCTGAGTACCGTCGTGCAAGCAAAGGCCGAGGAACTGGTCGATTCGAAGGCTGCCTTCTCATTGATGAGCGATCACTGAAGTCAATCGTTGCCAGTCCCGACCCCCAGTCCTATTTCAGGGAGAGGGGGCCCAGTCAACCTTGGGGATTTGTTGGTATGATCGATGGGCGGTATCCTGAGAATCGGTATGAGCCGCGCTATACCGGCTACATGCGGGTGGAAATTCTTTCCTTGTGGGATCTGTATAATGCGTTGACAAGTCAATACATGCAGGAGCTCTGCCCCTCTGTTTCTGATGAATTGATTCCGGTTTATGACAGTGGAACTGGGAAAGCGCAAGACGAGGAGGGAAATGATTTCCCAACTTTGGCCGATCGGAAGGTTCGACTGTTTTGACGAATTATCGCCAGCCGACACTAAGAATGCGTGCTAGCTTGCGGTTCTTCGGCATCGTCGTTCTTTGCGACTTTATGTCATTTCCTTCATAGCCGTTTTCTGTGGGCTTCGTGGATCATTATTGAAAAGAGGGGTTTCAAGAAGTTTCAAGAACAAAGCGGTTCTTGGATATGTGCCTAAAGATGGGATAGGATAGGCTCCTGTATCACAAAGAATTACAATGTGTTCCATGAAGTGAAGTGAAATTAGAATGGAACTCTGCGGTGACGTGATAAGTGGCAGCTTGCTGACTGCTTCGGTGTTTGAAGGGTTTGCATTTCTATTACAGTAACAGCCTATAGTGAGAGTCTAGCTACATAGGTATCGCGTACCACGTATGCAGGTAACTTTCAGCTCGGAGAAGCAGAAGTGGAACACAATATATATCGGGTGGACTTAGTCGGATTTGGAACTCTATTCACATCATCCACTTATGGTCTAACTTCAGCTTCACCATGACACCCAATCTCTCTATTGTACAAAGTTTAAAGAAGAACGGAAGTCAACTTTCCATTCCTAGACACTCCACCATAATTGGCACTCATCGCGATTCTTCCGTTTCCATCGCCTCTTCTCGCTGCATAGCCATCTTGGTCATTACGTCCCGCGCCGCGACCTTGGCTTTGCGCTGCTCTTCCAATTCGACCTGCTCAGTGCCATTCACATCAATGTCTTGATTTCCGTTCGTTGTATTGCTCGAGTTATCTCCAGTCTTCTGTGTATCATAGCTGGTCCCATTCTCCGTGGAGTCCTGGGTAGCCTGGTCCGTGCCGCCGGCTTCCGTTTGACCCTTGAATTCTGAAGGACCCATAGAGTGCGGACGCACACTGCGCCGAGGACGACCACGACCTCTGGGAGCAATAATCGGACTTGAGGTAGAGGCATCGTTTGATTTGCCCACTTCGTTCTGGATTGAAGGTATGGCGTGTGGTGTTTGAAGGTTAGAGTGGCTGATAGACTTCCTAGGCCGACCTCTTTTCCTCTCGGTGTTCGGCGCTGGGTTGGGCGCTTCGCCTTTCGGTTGGGTGAGCCGCTGTCGTTTGGCTGGGCTCTGATCTGGGTTGATGAAAGTTCCATGCTGTGTATTTGATGCGGTGCTACCATTTTCCTGGCGGCCTTCTATGGACAGAGAAGGCGATCCAGAGGGGTACGAAGCATTCCTTGGACCCTCTGGGATATAATGAGAGTCGTTGAGCGGAATCCGGGCCGGGTGAATAGGCAGTTCTGAAAGTGACAGATCGTCCACCATTTCCTCTTCGTCGAATGAATCTGCAATCTGGTGCGTTCGTCCATTCGAAAAGGCGTCAGGCCAGGCGCGCTTTCGTCCAGCCTGCAGCAACCCAGGGCTCTTCACTTCTGGCAGTGTGCCATTCATTTGTGATCCGTAATGTTCAGCCGGTCTGCGGTCTTCCATGAACCGGTTCTTCAGTTTCAGCGCCTCGATCTCCAGTGTCAATTTCTCAATCTCCTCCGATTTGGACTTCAGCTCTTTCAAGACCGTTGCGATCATATCAAATCCGGGTCCACTATTCGGTCCATGGTCTCCAATATGTCGATTTGGGCCATTCAGTTCGATGCGGAGGGAAGTAAACGAGTGCTTCAGGTCGTTCATGGTATCCTGTAGGTTGTTCACTGAGCTCGATATTTGGTCGATACTTCGTCCTTGGTGTTGCATTTGTTGTTGCGTCGCCGGATCCAGTGAATAAAAGTCCCGAGAACCAGCAGGCACTAAAGCTCCTTCTTGTATGGGCATGCGTTCTTGGCGAGGGGGTTCTTTCGGGGCTGGGCAGAGACGCTCGAGTGCGTCGTCCTTAAAGAGGGGCTCTGCCGTCCGCATCGTCACAATCTCCCTAAAAGATACCTTGGACATTTTCCAGAGGATATTCGGCCTGTCGCAAGTTAGCGCACTGACTTATGGCACATCTGACCGTCCCACTTACCCATTATCCAGACCGCAAAGAACACCTAGTTTTTGCTGGCACAACTTGCAGGATATCTCCTGGATAATGCGCCCCCGTAGAAGGTCCATGTCAGATGTCTGAGGAATCTGCTTGCGCTCCGAGGAGACGGAGATGCGGTGGAGGTTGACACTCTGCCATGCCGCCGCAATGGAATACGAATTGGACAACTTGGCCCATTCGTTCTCCAGAACGGCCAGCGAGCTGGAGCAGCGAAGACACTGGGTCAAAATCGCAGGTCTCGTGAGATTGGAGAGATCCATTTTGTATAATGCGACAAGGAGACACCGATCCAACTTTCCCGGGGAATTCACATCGCAATTGATGAGTCAGCGGTCCAGCCAAATAAGTACACGCTAAGCCGCATTTGGCTATCGATAAGCCCATCAGGAACTACGTCATTTTAAGATTCAGGTTCGAGAATGTCGTATAGCTCAACGATCTCGAACTGCGTATCCGATAAAGCACACCATGCTCTGACTGTTGCAGAAGAAAACTGAGCCGTGTCACTCAAAAAGTGCAACTATTCCCCGCAGTCACGTGATGTCGATTCCCCGCGCATCTTCGCCGAGGATCCAGCGTTGCAATTGAGCACGAACCCATGAGTCGCTCACTAAGCTCCTTATCGCGGCCCCTCGTGGCTTTCAGACAACCTTTATCACATTCGTTGGTGTCTATAATACGCACCTTCCCTCGAGCGCATCTCAAGACAAACGCAATGGCGCATACCTCTTTCCCTAATGGCCAGCCCAGTACCTGGCATGGCGCTGGAGCCGCCGAGTTCGACTTGCGAAGTATGGCAATCCCCAGGCTTCATTGATCTTCAATATACTCACACCCGCAATCTCAGGCGATACGATGACCAAGCCGACGCCGTCCATGCTTGACGCGATCTGCCAAACGACCTTGTTAGACGATGTCTTCAATGAGGATCCCACAACCAACACCTTACAGAGTTACGTGGCAGAGCGAACTGAGCATGAGGATGCTCTCCTAGTCCTGTCAGGTACAATGGGTAACCAAGTCGCTATTCGCTCACACCTGGCCCAGCCACCGCATGCCGTCTTGTGCGACCATCGATCTCATATCATCTGCTACGAGGCCGGGGGTGTGAGCGCCTGGACCGGAGCCACAGTCCAGACCGTTGTACCAAAGAATGGGATTCATTTGACCCTCGAGGATATTCAGAAGCACGTAGTCCTCGATGACAACATCCACCATTGTCCTACCAAGCTGATCAGCTTGGAGAATACCCTGGATGGTATGATTATGCCTCTGAGTGAAGCTCGTCGCATCGTTGAATGGGCTCATTCAAATGACATCAAGGTGCACCTGGACGGTGCCAGGCTATGGGAGGCTGTAGTGTCGGGCGCCGGTAGTCTGGCCGAATACGCGAGTATCTTCGACAGTGTTAGTCTGTGCTTCTCCAAGGGCCTTGGAGCACCAATTGGCAGCATTATCGTTGGATCCCAGGCATTTATCAAGAAGGCCCGCTGGTTCCGCAAGTCCATTGGCGGTGGCGCCCGCCAGACCGGCGTTTTTGCTGCAGCTGCCCGAGTGTCCCTCGACGAAACCTTCGGAACGGACAACAATGGTCAGACCGGCAAGCTGCTCGCTACCCATGCAAAGGCTAAGCAGGTCGCCGACCTCTGGACCAGTCGCGGGGGCAAGTTGCAATATCCCGTGCATACCAACATGGTGTGGCTGGATCTGGAGGCGTCCGGGGTGGGTCCCAACGACCTGACGGTGATTGGAGAAGAGAAAGGATTAAGACTACTTGGAGGACGAGTAGTCGTCCACTACCGTAAGTGGTTGTGCGATTTTTAGCAGCAATGACTCAGAAAGCTGACCTATCACAGAGGTGTCCGACGAGGCGATTGCGCGCCTCGAGCAGGTCTTTGACATTGCCTTGAAAGGGGGGTATCAGCCCAGTGATGATACGAGTAAGCCGTATGGCAGCAGCAAACGATAGTAGAAGTACATTAACCTGTCAATAATAGCTTTGTACATAGAAAAGATGGCAAAAAAATAAGATTTAAGATCGAATCCATGGAAAAGTACAGACGACCAGCCAATCACGGGACTAGAACGTGCTGAGTCATGCCAGGAACGCGGTTTCTGCCTGAGGCGACGCGAGATGTGCGGCTCGTTCCTTCGTTCGTCCTGTTTCTCGGACGACGACCTTGCAGTGTCTGCGCCGGATCCTCCCTTTCAGTCCACCGCGTCAATATCATCGGTCGTGGATGGACTCAGAGGGTATCTGCCAAGCTGTGTAAGTTAGCCACAGTCGAGTCGTCGAGTACGTGGGAGTTGAGGTCTAAACAAAGGACGTCGTCATAAATCTACGAAGATCGGCTACTGACTTTGCTTCGATCTCTTTAGAAATATTCCGCTATTCCTCCAACCTGTACAATCGCCGAAATTTCTCGGATCGGATGATTCGATGGACCATATCGCTGCATAGCTTCAGCCTAGCCTAGCCCACTTACGCCGTCGCCTGCCTACGGGCCTTGGATATCTATCTTTCGGAATATTTCGTGATACGCATCGTCTCCCTTACGGAAGTTACTGCTAGGCACTTTGCAAAAGCTTGCCGGGTCTTAGCTGACACAGGTGCATGCGCGTGGAGCTCAAAACGCCCCTCCGTCAAGGACACCCACGTCCACGTCCACGTCCACACCCCATCAAGCTTCTGTCAACCCTTTCCCGTTGTGTTGATAACCTTTGGGTCACTTCCATCTTTTTCGTCGTGTGCTGGCATTTCCATCTCTTTTCCTGTGTTTTCCCTCTGTCGTGGTTCACCCGGGTGAATATCTCGGTGACTGTTTCGTCCGAACCCGCACCCTTTCAAGGTATATATGCCCTGTCCCCTCAGGGCTTCCATCAATTGACTCACAGGCCTCTAGGCCCATACGTGTATTCTTCCCCCTGTTATGCAAAAGTTTCCCATACCCTTCGCTATTTGTCGCCAGTAGTTTGCTTGATTTTCCCTTCATCTTAGCGCCGCATCTGCATCTGCATCTGCTTTCACCCTTTTTCAACCATGGAAGCTACACAAGAATCAACTCAGCCATGTGCTGACCCCCGTCGGGTGGGAATGAACAACTCCGGTCTTCAAGAGCAGGATCTGGCCGACATCATCTGTATCCTCCATCCGAACTCTCACGCGGCACACAATGCGGTGGCAGCGACGGCGAGCTTGGGTGACCAGCACATCCTCCAGAAAGACATCTTGGAAATTGAGACTTCGGAGACCGCTGCGCTGGACGTGGCGCTCCGATTGTCCTCAGATGTCCACGACCTTGGCGCAGGTTTTTGCTTTGGTCGCAACAAGGCACGATGTGATGTCCTTTTGGCAGTCAACGATGAAGCCAAACGAGTGTCCAACTCTCACTTCCGCATCTATCTGACGGGAGATGGCATCATTATGCTACAAGATACCTCGACCAACGGCACCATTGTAGACAATTGCCGCCTTCGCAAAAGCCAAAAGGAAAACAGTCGCATGCTCACCAACGGCTCTGTCATTCAGGTTGTTACGGGCAACCAAGGCTCAGACGAGGTTCGATTCGTGGTGCGGATTCCATCTCGCGAAGGATTCGCCATGCAGTACACGCAGAATGTCCTTCGATACTTTGAGCGAGCCCAACAGGCCGTCACTGCTGCTGGTCATCACAAGACTCGCCCTGGACCACCACCCGTCCTCTCTTGGTCAGTGGCTAATAGCCATGGCATGCATTGGACAGGTGCCCCGACGTACAATGTGACCGGGCAGATCGGTAAAGGTGCATTTGCTACGGTGTACAAGCTTGCCACGAAGCAGCATGGTGCAATCTTTGCAGCAAAGGAGCTGGACAAGCGACGCTTCATGAAGAACGGCATACTGGATCAGAAGGTCGATAATGAGATGAAGATTATGAAAGACCTGACACATGTGAGTGGTGTTCACTCGAAACCACATAACTCCTCGTGGTGCTAACATTCTATTCAGCCGAACATCGTTCAATACATCGATCACCACGAGCACGACCGATGGATCTACATTATCATGGAATACGTCCCCGGGGGCGAGTTATCGACCTACTTGTCAAGTCACGGCAAGATTCCCGAAGAGATGGTGAGAACGATTGCTCGCCAGGTTCTTCGTGCACTGCATTATTGCCACAAACGACGAATCACCCACCGCGATATCAAGCCTGACAACATTCTGATCGCCTCTCTGGACCCGCTACGAGTAAAATTGTCCGATTTTGGGTTGTCAAAAGTCACGCAGGAAGAGACCTTCCTCAAGACATTCTGTGGCACGCTGTTGTATTGTGCCCCAGAGGTGTATCCTGACTATGAGACATACCGGCGCGGCGAACTTAGGAAGCGACGCCGCGTTGGAGATCCGTAAGCTTTTCCGTATACATATTGTCGTGGACACTTTGCTAATGCAGATCATGATAAAAAGACCGCCCAAAACATCACCATACAGCCAGTCCGTCGATATGTGGTCTCTTGGCGCGGTACTCTACCATGTCCTCTCGGGTGTACCGCCGTACTCGGGGCGTGCCGAAGATCGAGGCGTGCACATGCTCCGTAATATCATGGAATCGGAAGCGGACTTCGACGTTCTGCGCCGCGAAGGCGTGTCTGAATCCGGTGTCAACTTCGTCGCTCAACTGCTGAACAGAGATCCTTTCTGCCGGCCAACGGAAAAGGAATGCTTCCAACATCCGTGGATTGCCGAGGTGCCTGATGTTGATGAGTATGAAGATGATGACATCCTTACTGAGCCCCACGAGGGACTTTCGGTCATCGGTGAGGCTGAGGAAGAACTCGATGCCTCGCAGCTGTCCATCCGGGATGATCATGCGTATACATATGGTGAGGCGGAAGAGTCGAGCAGTAACGAGGCACTCGCCAAGAAACCACGCATTGAATACATTCCAACTGATGTTCGGTACCCCTCGCTTCCCAAAATCGAGAGCTTTCAAGACGGTCAAGTGGTTGCCGAGCACCACGCCAGACGACTCTTCGGTGAAGTCACTTCTTCCGCCCTGCGCAGCTCCCACGCACTGGGTAACACCGGCTCGTGGAATGAGGACGAGTTTGACATCGAAGATTTTGCTTCTTCTGGTGAGTCGATCAGTGATGAGCGCAGCGTCTATTCGATCATTTCTCTCCCAGAACACCCGTTTGGCGGCACCGCGCCCAGCTTGATGGGCGCAGAGAACCTCGTTGGACGACTGAACATGAACTCCTCGCATCCTCTCCTCTTCCCTCAGACCGGCCCGGTTAACGTGATCTCGACGCGACAGACCAGCCCTGGACAAACCAAGGATCCCGAGCTAGCAGGTAGTATGTGTCGCGAAAATGCACCCTCCAGCGACAACGTCGACATCACCCCCAAGGCACAACCACGTCAACGCTCTCGACGTATCGAAATAGATTTGCCCGAGACTGGCAGTGAACGATCCAGTATCAACGCCGCGCAGTCCACCACTTACGATCCCACTTCACCTCCGGACGCACCTCAGAACGCAGGCTTCGACCCTGAACTCGCAACCACTCTCGACGCTCAAACCGGTCAGGCCGTCATGGAACAACTCCGCACGGCCGAGATCGAAGTATCTGAGCCGATTGTTCACCGGCCCGATTGGCACGCTATCCCGCCCAGCTTGTCAACTGAAGAGTTCACCAAGCCGCCCAAGCTTCTGGGCAGACTGAAGAGCACCCCAGGCTCCATCTTTGACCTGAATATCCGCCTTGAGAGGCGACTGACCTCGTGGGGCCGTGGATCATCCGCCACATTCCAACACCCCGATCCTATGGACGTTCGAATCCCGGCATACGCCCTCGAAGTCACATTCTGGGTGAAAGGTCTCGAGAGCCGGATCGCGGAAGGGAAGGACTGGACGCAGGAGCCTGGTGTGACGGCCATTCTCTCGACAAAGGCTCGCAAAGGCATCTGGGTCAACGGCATTGAACTACACAAAGCCGGACCGGAGGGCTTGCAGTTCGGCAATCTTTACGACGGGGACATTATAACCATCTACAGACACAAGAATGCCTATCTGGACCTCCAATGCGAATTCTATCACGGCGAAAGCGCGCAACCCCGTCCGGAACACGAGGCCGGGTTCGTGGTCCGCAAGGCGCTCCTGGGCAAGTCTGGCGAGGCCAACCGGATGCCCGTCCGGGCGAACCAAAAGAAGGAAGCCGAGGAATAAAGGAATGATAGATTGATAGTACGAAATTGCATCATTAGGTGTGAGACCGAGGTAGTACTGGCCATGTGGCTCCAGTATATCATTGTAGATGTCCGCATGCGGACAAATATGTAGAGGTCGATGTGCAGATCACGAAGGTATCTCTCCCGAGCCTCACTCGGGTATCCGGCTAAATTAAATCGTAGATTGCTATTTCAAATGAACCTAGCTAACCTTTTTGGTGAGATGCGGAACAATTGTGAACCGACGCCCTCATAGTCAGTTGTTGGTCCGACACCACGACAGCCCTTTGCTTAGTCTTACCTCGACTGCATCCGGCGTCTCATCAACTTCAACCCACGGCCCGGCCACAATTTTCTTATCGAGATCCTGGTCTGTGCGAGTCGGGAATGGAACCACCGTCTCATCTTGAGCTGCTCAATCGGTGACGGTCCCTTAATTTCTTCATGTCTTAATTTCCGCCTCCCCCTTTCCTCGTCATCCTGACCTCAGCGAACTCTCAACCTCAAACCACATCAGTTTGTCCGGCCTTTTTCTTACACGCCTCAGAACTTCCACATCACCTCCCCGATCACGACATGTCCTTGTCGCGATCACCCTCTCCCCACCCGGGCGGAGGGTGGTCCAGTCCAGGCCTCACTCCCGGCAGCGGTAACTCGACTCCGCGCGGCTATTCGCCTTCGCCCGCTTCGCTGGCTCCCAGCGGGATCTCGTGGGCTGCCGCTAAAGCTAAAAGTGACGAAGTGCGCGGATACCCGTCCTTCTCGACACGCAACTCGGGCTTTTTCTCCCGCCAGAAACACCGGATCTCCGCGCGATTGCCCAGCTTCCGAGGGCAGCAGCATGGCTACGTTGATAAGGATCACCATGGACGCGCACACCACCGTGCTCGCGGCTGCGGACCATTTGGGATACCGTTACGGCGGGGCCGACTTCGTTTCTTCTTTGGGTTGTTCTTGCTGTGGATTGGATACCTGTGCTTTTGGTCCAGTGAGTGGTGACACGCAGCGCTCCTTTCGTCTCATTCTAACTTTAATCCCTAGCAATCGTCCACATATACCGACGGTCGCCTCTCGGCGGAGGGCGCAAATTTGTGATCATCCTGGGCTCGAACGTGGAGGGTGGCGTAATGGAATGGAAAGGCGCGCGCGAGTGGGCCATCGAGCGCAACAGCATCTGGAACAAAAAGCAATATGCCAAAAAATGGGGCTACGAGCTTGAGGTCGCCAACATGCTGGCCAAGAAGCGGTACTCGCACGAATGGCGCGAGAACTGGGAGAAGGGCGACGTGATCCGCGAGGCCATGCGCAAGTACCCGCATGCCGAGTGGTTCTGGTGGCTCGATTTGCACACCTGGATCATGGAGTATGACACATCTCTGCAGAGTCATGTCTTCAACCATCTGGATCACCGTGTCTACCGTGACATCAACGAGTATAACCCCATGAACATCACACACCCGCTGCCGGAGTTCTATCTGGATGACCTTAGTCGCGCGCTAGAGGGCGACGAAGACCCAGATTCTCTCAATATGCTTCTGACTCAGGACTGCGCCGGGTTTAACCTGGGGTCTTTCTTCTTGCGACGATCCGTCTGGACCGACCGGCTCCTTGATTCATGGTGGGACCCCGTCATGTATGAGCAGATGCACATGGTCTGGGAACATAAAGAACAAGATGCCTTTGAATACGTCTACCAGAGCCAACCATGGGTGCGAAGCAGCGTTGGCTTCCTCCCGCAGCGCAGCATCAACTCATTCCCACCGGGCGTTTGCGGCGACGAGAACAACCCGAGAGTACATTACCAAGAACAGGACCGAGACATGGTGGTGAACATGGCCGGGTGCATGTTCGGACGTGATTGCTGGACCGAAATCCACGACTTCCGCGAGCTGAGCAACAAATTGAACCGGGGTATCTGGGCGCAGCTCGTGGATAGTTGGCGCGGCGCGTACAAATCGGCCGCCGACGCGGATAGCGAGGACGGACAGTAGCCTTGCCAGCTCAACCGTTTCTTCCTTTTGGCTTTATGGGCTTCATGTTCTCTACTCTTTCCATGCATCCTAGACGGCAGCGCATTGTATGAATAAAATTGTTAGGCGTGTATATTGGAAACGGGTTGGGTTCTGCATGGGATGGTCGGCGTTGCACATGATATTTCTAAAATACTACTTGAACTTGAACCTTCTCCTTTTGAATATTCAGTAGAACGGAGTCCATTCCATTTTACCAATATTCTTCACTGTAATCTTCGCAATCAAGTGTATACAAGTCACATGACCTTCCCTGAACTGCACACTCGGTCTCAAAGGTCAAACGCGCACACACCGCCCAATTTTCACCCAATCACCGCCCCGCTAATCCAACCACCTTCACATCGGATTCGACCGCATCAACGCAACCTCAGGACCTGTCCCTCCCTCTCCACGCCCTCCACCACCCCAATCAGTCCTAGGACACCCTTCCACCCTCCACCCTCACCGGCAACAAAAACCACAATGCCAACCCCCGAATCCGCAGCCTTCCTGGCCAAGAAGCCCACCGTCCCCCCGACCTACGAGGGCGTCGACTTCGAGGACAACGTCGCCGTCCACAACGCCCGCGACGCGGTCATCCGTGAGCAATGGGTTCGCAGCATGATGTCTCGTCTGGTCGGCGAGGAGCTGGGCAAGTGCTATAGGCGCGAGGGCGTGAACCACCTCGAGAAGTGCGGTGCTTTGCGGGGTGAGTGATTTTCTTTTCCGAGAGCCCGGACGGTCCATTGAGTTCCTACTCTGCTCTCTTGGGAGGCTTTTGAGTGGATTGGACTTGTTTCCGTGGCTTTGAGCATGGTACTTGGACATGGTGACTAACACGCTCGTTCAGAAAAATACTTCGAGCTCCTCGGCGAGCGCAAGGTTAAGGGATACCTGGGCCAGGAGAAGAACTACTTCGAGAAGTCCGCATAAGCATTTTCGGAAGATTGAATCTTGTGGTTGTGATGGGAATCGGGCTTCTCGGCCGTGGGCGATGTCCGGCCGATGTGCTCCGGGATCACACGGGACGACTCGGACATTGCGACTCGCCGGATGGGACCAATCTATTTGCCAGACTTGGAGGTCCTTTGCGAAGAGTCTGATACAGCCAGCTGCTCTACGACCTGCACGGAGAAGGATGTGAGGGAGTTGCTCGCTCTCTCTTGTACTGTACATATACGATATCATTGTCTAGTCAATTTCATTTTGTTTGAGGACATTCCATTTGCCTTGGAGGGCAATGCAGTCTCAAAGGACGCACCGAGTTGGCGGAGGTAGATTTTTGGGTTCTAGAATGTGTCCGTCCATACTGGAGATGGACCGATTACAATCTTTTTCTGCAAGACAAAATGTATTTGCGGGATCTCGAGTTCTCCGAATGATTTTGGGTATATCATCAATAATACGCGCTCGAGGCTGTTTCTCTCCGATCCGGGAAGCTACCCGGTGGTCCTCGCGCCTCCGTCGGTAGAGTATCCTCATCGCTGTCATCTGGATCGCTCCCGAAGTGCATTTGCTCAGTCTCATCTGGCGGAGCCCTCATGTGCGCCAATTCGTCCTCTTCTAAGGATGGAGGCTTATACGGTGCCGGAGGTTGGTGGATATCCCGGCCAGAGGGAATGTTTGTTAGCAACGAACCCGGGGACGGGATGAGCTGAGTGTTCATCTGGGGTATGTCAGTACTTGAAACGAAACTGACAAAAGGAAGCTCACCGTATCGTTCATGCGCACCCACTTCGTTTCGAGCATGTCAATGACTCGGCCCTCTTCGTCGCGGCCAGCATCGTCTCCGGGTGCCAGAGGGCCCTTGTCGCCACGTCCACCACCAGCATCCTTGCCAATTTTCTTCTCTTCACGACGCTCGGTCCACTCACGCTTTAAGCGTGAGAATCCCCCCATGGGCTTCTCGGCAGCTTCATCCGAGGCCGCAGATGATGAACCCGCACCTCCACGGAGCGCGAGTGTACTTCGCGCACCACGTAGCCAAGCAATCCCCTCGCCCACTTTACCTGCCAGCTCAGCATCGATACCGAAGAACCGACAGCTGCGGGCACGAGCCACTCGTTCAAGCACACTAGCATATCGAATGACCTCCTCATCCACACGGCAATCGCGCCCAAGGCCAGACGATGCTCCGACAGCCCCAAGCCCCGCAGCAGCCTGATTGGCATATTCCGCAGCACGAGTACATAACCTCGCAAATATGAGAGCCCGAACCTTCGGAATTTCCGGTGCGCGAACCATCCATTCTTTATCATTCGGATTCCGTGACTGGATACAAGCCACAACATAAGCATCATCCTTCAAAACAGCCAACAGCGTAGCTTCCGACAGCGCCAGCTTTGCCAACGCTGACTGCGTTGAAGCATCAATATCCGGCACAGCAGATGAAGTAGCTGCCGCGTAAACAGGAGACGATGCAAGCAAGTCATGCACGGAGCTCGCCTGCAGCAGATACTTTGTTGCGGTCTGCATAGCAGCAGTTCGTTGCTCGGCAGTAGGTGTCGTAGACGCATAGAGCGACTCTACGACTCCCATCCGCGCGAGTCGGCTCAGTACGCAGCAGAGCGTTGTGAGGGTGAATGCGATTTCGAAGTCGATGCCTCGACCGGCGATGCGGCCGCCCCGGGCGCGGAGCGGATTCTTTCCGGTACTGGAAGAGCCTATGCTCAATGCATTGCCAGCGGACAAAGTGGGTTTCCAGGCTGATTCGATCTCCGAGCGGATCGTTATTTCGATCGTTTCCCCGGATGGGAGTTTCTCTGCGAAGACGTTGCCACCGGATGTAGAGACGGAGGCATCATTTGCGACAGGCCGACTGCTGAGCACGTGTGATATCGTAAATAGGAATGGTATGTAGTCATTCAACGCGGACAGGACGGTGGCTAGGTGGGCATCCTGGCGTGCGCCGCGGGGTAGACGCTTGTGGGCCTTGAGAGCGAGGCGGAGGGCATGTCGGGCGGTAGAAGCAGCTTGTGGGAGCGACGGATGAGTAGAGGAGGATATGAAGGATTGAAAAGACAGCGGAGAGGTGGTTGGTAGACTAAACGCGTAGACCATGTTGAAGCGCGGGGAGTTGGAGAAGCAAAGCGGGGCTGATGTCACCGAAGGCAAAGATGCGATTTGAGCCAAAATAACTTGGCGAAAGCGGTATTTTTTGTCTTGCCAAGGTCATTTCTTGGCTCGATTCTGTAGTCTATTTACTTTCACATCTATGTAGCGATACTATCCTACCAGGTAAATAGAGTTGTTATGTTCAGTTGTCACGCTGTCGGGCCCGAACAAGCTTAATTCCCCAATATACTGTCTACGGATGCGAATATCGGCCACGAGGTATCCCAGTTTATCACAAATTGTCTCGATCTTCAGACTCCTCTTTAATTCTTTAAACATCTTCCTATAGGAGCTAAGGATCCATCTTTTTTACACCTTTTCTAAACGTCTTTCTGAACAATTAAACGTCTCTCTAAACATGTCTTTCTTACATTCTAGCCCAGGGCTGGAAAAAACAGTCTATGGCTTTCTATCCCAATGGCCGCAATTAACGAGGGTAAATCTTCACCACAATGCTGGGTTACCTCTTCTACGTATCATGGCTATACCACCTCTTCCCCTGCCACTGCAGAAACAGCGTTGGGAAAAAGCCGGCACCCATGATCAAAGCTGCCACCACGCCGGAGCTAGCAGCGATGCCGACATTATCGAACATGGGGGTGAACCTAACATTCATTAGTAGACGTTCGTGCAACAAAAAGTAGAGCAACTCACCAGAAAGGTCCAATGAATCCCCAAGTCGAGCGAATGAAGTTAATAAAAACACCCACACTACCCGCATCCTGCGGGTATGTATCCACGGCATAGGTAGTCAAAACGGTAGTAACGACCTGGTTTCCAAACGCTGCAATACCGGTTCCAACCACGGGCTTGACAGTCCATTTGCCGGGTTCAGCCTGCTCTGTGCAGACCAAGAACACAACGCTACCAGCAATAGCCAGCAAGAACCCAATATAGCTCAACCACAACCGATATTCAGGCGCGGGCTTGTGGCCGATACGTCGCGCACGGGCATTCATCCACATGTCGGACATGAAGCCGCCCAATTGCTCACCGAGGAGAGAGCCGATGATCAAGCCTAGGAACTGGAGACCGAGCTGCTGGGCATTGAGCTCGAACTTGGTTTGTAGCAGTTGAGGCACTTCGACGGAGTTCAGTACTGAGGCGAAGAGGAAGACCATGGAGTATGCGACGGCTGCAAGGAGCACGGGAAGGTTGGTAACGAGGGTCAGAGGATGAGTGAATTCGGTCCATTTGATCGGAGTCGGGTCGATTCGGCGGAGGGACATGTATTGGTGCTTGAACGCAGACGATTGAGCCTGGACATCGGACCCGATGTAGCGGGTTTCGGGGCCGAAGAAGATGTAAAGGATAAACTCAACGGCATTTATCTTATCGAACGTTAGTTTGCACATTGTTCGGGGTGTGGACGAAGGGGATTCATACAATAGCCAAAATCCAGTAGATCCAGCGGTAGCCAACTCTCTGGACAACGAAGCCAAAGATAAATGGCCCCGTTGGAACACCCAGCGTCACCATGACGGTCCAAATGCCCATATACCGCCCTCTCTCCTTCCTGAAGAATGTTTCCGTGACGACTCCGCTGCCGATAGCCATGGCAGGGGAAATGAAAAACGCCACCAATGCACGGCACGCTGCCATGGATGCATAATCGGGGCTTTTTGCACATCCGATATTACAAACACAGCTCAGAATCAAGGAGAGAAGAAAGATCGGGCGGCGTCCAAATCGATGGGAAAGCGGCTTCCAGAACAATGGAGCTCCACCCAGGATGGCAATCTGGAGGGATGTCAAATACGATACGCGTTGAAGTGAAACCCCGACGTCTTCTGCGATGTCTTCGTAGGCACAGATAATTGCAGCGGCTGTGAAGGTGCCCATGCAGGCGTGGAAGGCGACCAGACTCAGATTAGCCGTTTTCTGTGTTGATGTCAGCGACATGTCCATCGAGTACGGCATTCCATCTCACCTTCCAGAGTGGCCAATTATATGGATCCGCAGGGTCCATACTAGGAATGGGATCAAGGTCCAGGGTGCCATGTCGCTCAACCAGGTAGGCCTTGTGTTGCTCGGAGAGAAACCTGGTGGGATCGGCGCTGTCACCTAGACCCTTTTCTTCAACATAGTCGGCGCTTGATTTGGGAGGTGTTGCTCCGGGGAGCTCATGACCCGTTGAGGACATAATTGCAGACAGATGAAGCAAGTATCAGGCCACGGTCATGCAACAGAGGGACCACCGGGGAAGAAGTCGTACAAATGGGGGTTTGGGGCCCCGGACTTTCTAGAGTGGGCCAGACTGGGGAGAAAACGCGGAGTCATCCGGTAAGGGTGCATTTTTATGGAAATTTATGGAGTCAACAGAGACATTTGCATCCATTCAACATGGGGGTGGAGATCGATCCGGTAGTTACACACCGTGTAGTTGCCGGGAAACGGGGGCCGATGGATACTCGGAGCCCGTTAGTCTCGTGGGGACTCATGCTATTCTACTGGAAGTTCGGCAGCGAGCGACCCGGGCATGGCGCACCGACCGAGATACCTCGCTCCGTCCGAGCCAACTGCCGATGAGACGACCCAGGGCTTGGCGGACTGGAGATATCGGGCAAGGCCTGTGCCAATAGGCAGCCGAGTCGGAATCCGGGTGGTGCCGTAATTGTCTGTTTACTGTTATCTTGGAGTCTTCCTTATCTCGTGGCTTATTTAGTCGAGGTTCACTGTGTTGACGGACAACCCCAGACTGTCCGTGGGGAATCAGGGGCTCCCCGCATAACCAGCAGTCACACTGAACAACTGGCATTCTCTACACGCAGGCTTGTTTACACATTGATTTCAAGATACATAAAAGCCTATCCCGAGACAGGCAAAGTGACGCAGCGAAAGATATTCTGTGAGATGTTCTTTTTTTTTTTTTTTTTTTTTTTTTGAAAAACCACGGTCAAGTCTGGATCCACTCAGCGTGAGACGCAAGCCATAGCCCGCTTAAAATTCTTGATCATTTTCTCTCCTTTCCGGAAATACTCCAGAACTCATATAGTACTTGGATCAAGTGGAGCCAGTTCTAGCCTGCCTAGGCGAGGAATCAAAATCCATTAAAGGATGGGCTTGGACGATCAGACGCCAATGCAATTTGCCAATGACCCGTGACGCCGGGCCAGAACCGGGGAAGCAGTCGAACGTTCGGCCCAGTCGCATTTTCCTGATAATGTCTTTGCGTGTGACTTGAGGAGTTTGCTCGATATCTAGTTGCTTGAACCGGACGTTCCCCGATCATTCCTCCTTCCCCAGGAATCGGAGCGACATCCTGGAAACAGTCACCATCCCCTTATCCCGAATTGGTCTCGAGTACTTTCGTAATCTTCTAGAATTCTCTCATGCTTGGATGGAGAGTTGTCCATGGCTAGTTTTGCGACCCCTAGCCCCAGTACATAGTGTCCTGGACTTGTCAAGCTCCCTCGGTGCCCTGAGCGGGGCGCTATCACGATAATTGACTACTAGCAAAGTTGGGGGGTACTTTGGGAATGGTAGATCGCAATGGTAAACACATCAAAGCACGTTGTGAGACGCGTGCGATGGTTTGGTGGGGCGTATATGGAGGAGTCGGCAGTCCGGGGTATTCACGCTTTTGCTGCGTTACCGTAGACTACAGCCCTACGTGGTAGTAGCATGATTACAGAGGAGCCATCACATACGGAGATCATACATTTCGGTTGATTCATATTTTGAGATTGTGTCAGAAAGACCACAGTACATTGCAACCTGCAGATGCAAAACTATGTATGGAGTGACGGGACGCGGCGCAAATGCATGACACCGATCTGCTTGTATCCTTTTACCCTTCGGGTGGCCCAGTGCCGTAAACACGAGATAAGCCTTCAATGAGATGTTGACGGACGGCGTGTGGACAGCATGATCTAATTCGGAGTCGGGGTGGCTCGTCTGGCAGGTGATTTTGTGTCAAGACAAAATGGGGGTTTGCCTGTGTCAGGTCTCATGTCTTCGGTCGGATCAGATGGAGTGGTTGTTGAGGTCTCCGCCGTATATCGGTACTCCAAAACAGTCTTCTTTGATTGAAAGCATGAAGAGGTCCCATGGCAGAAATTGGGCCACTTGTAAATATCTCATGCCTGGGTCTCCCTGTGGTGGTCGGGTGGTTCGCATGGGGTTGAGAAACCGAGAAACCGTGGTCTTCACACCTCCATGCCATCGTCGTGCTCTGACATGTTGCTTGGCGCACTGCTGACGCCAGACGTATCGCTTGCCGGGCTGCGTGGTGCGCGAGATCTGACCTGGGCACCCCATTCGCGGATACTAGGTGCGCCGCCCTCGATGACCAGGGGGTGTTCTTCGGCGTGCTTGCCGAGCACTGTACCAGCGTACCGAGACTCTTCACCGGTCTTGCTGTGCTTTTTCTTGAGGGCCGTCAAATAATCCTCCTTTTCAACTGCATCGGGGTCGATCATGTCACCCTCGCTGGGGACGAAGCCTGCAATGCGGCGGATCTCGCGGTGTGCAGGGCCGGTTATCCAACCAATGAACGAGTCAAGTCCGCGCATATCCTCCTCACCTGCCCATTCTTCTTCCCATTCACGTAGCTGTGGTCGTAAAGCACCTGCGTCCTGTAGCGCTTGGTAAATGTCTTCGAGGACTGGAGACGGATCGTCGGGGTGAGCATTGGCAGCATGCGCAGCTGTGGAGGAGGCGAGAATCATGAGGTATCTTCCAGTCAGGTCGGCCAATGTTTCTAGGACAGACGGGCGCGTTGAGTGGAAGCCCTGGGCACGGAGGATCTGGATGATGGGAGGGCGAAGGAGAGCATTGTGAAGGTTGTGCCCGGACATGGCGAGATCAAGGGCGGATGATCATAGGGCGAGAAACGGTATTCGCCGGCAGAGAGCGAAAATATAGCGGAAGGACAGCGACTTAATATTGTGAGATGTAGCTGATATGTGAAGAGGTTATGGGAAGAAGTGGATATTGCAGCTTGCGCGCGGATCGAAAGCGGAGCGGAGAATTCGGGCCGCCGCGTCTTCGCATCCTACGGTCTCCTCCCAGCTTTCCAACTCACCCTCGCCATCTCCCTGCTTTAACAGGAAGTGGTATTGACTGAAAGCGACGCGATCGTCATTCGGCATCATGTCTGATGCTCCGCGGCCAACCCTTAAGCTCAAATTCGGCAAGAAGCCATCCCAACCCCCGGCCGAGCCTGAACCGGCACCATCGCCAGCACCAACTGAATCCTCTCAACCAAAACTCACTCTAAAGATCGGTCGCAAACCCCAACCTCAACCAGACGCGCCCGAGTCGAAGCCAAAAAAGAAGAAGCCGTCGAAGAAACGCCCTGCCGAGAATGTTGCGCAACCCGAACCCGCGACTGTCCAACAAGGCCCCAAACGGCTCAAGCTGAACCCATCCAAGAAACCTGGACTCCAGTCGATTCGCATCAAGAATAAGGGAGTTGTTCCCAACCGCCCAGTCGGCGTGGGTTACGACTCGGAAGCCTCGGACAACGAGGTCGATCCGTCTATCGAAGAGCAGTTCATTCTGCGAATGCTACCGGGCGAGGACTGCGAGTATCTACGCCAAGCGATCAATGAACGGAGATTTGACAAGTCGGAGTTCTCATTCAAGCCCCTCACGCGAGAGGGACGACGCGCAGTCTTGAAGATCCGAGACAAACAATATGCCGCATCCTTGGTGGATCTTCCTTGTATTATCGAGGGCATGAAGAGTTGGGATCGTCGGGGTTGGTACAAGTCGGCGGATATATGCCAAATGCTTTTGGTATTGGGCCCTGTTGCCAATGACCAAGAGGCTTTGGAATATCCTCTTCCCCCAGAGGTCGACCATGCGGATGACAAGACATTACAATATCCCCACGGTCTCGCACCCCCCTTGCGCTGGGTTCGCAAGCGGCGTTTCCGGGATCGTGTCAGCTCGCGCACCATCGAACAAGTTGAGAAGGCAGTGGAGGACCTGGTTGCACAAGACGAGACATCCGTCTTCCCGCCTAGGTTTGAGTTGGTGGACAGCACGTCTCTGAATCGCGCTGAAGGTTTTGTTCAAAGCGGGGATTACGACGAGCAGTACGATGAATACCAGGATGCAGAAGGCGAGATGGAGGACATGTTCGACGACCTCGAAGACGATCTTGCCGCTGAGATGGAGGCAGCCCTGGCTGCTGGAGACGACGAGCCCTCAGCTGCGCCTGCAGAGCAAGCAGGGACTCCGTCAGCGAAACCGTCAACCCCAGCCGAAGCGCCAACGCCTGCGGGTGAGTCATCCGATGATAGCGACGATTCGGACGAAGATGATCTCGACGATGAGCAACTCGAGCAACAGCGGCAGATGCAGCAGCACCGTGAAGAAATCGGCGAATTGGAGACTCTCATTCGCACCGAGACTGCAACATGGGAGAGGGTGCAGAACAACATTCTCCGCAACAAGATGGGCCGGCGAATCCAGGAACTTAAGAAGGATCTGGAGCTCAAGAAGGTTTCTATCGGAATTTCGGGCGATGCTGATATGTGATTACGCATTTGATCAAACCATCTACTTGATCTTAATGAATTAATAATTCACATTCAAATGTGTATTTGAAACAAGATCCAGAACCTCTATTCCTCAATCCTCAGTGACTTCCCACCACTGGATCTCCCGTTGCCTTCTTGACGGCGGCCTCCGCATTCACGTTCTCGTTCTGCTGCAACTTGCGTTGCCTGACAGCCTCTCTCTCTGCAACATCATAATCCGGAGGCGCAGGGCTCTGTCCTACTCTTTCGCCCAGGACTCGGTCATGCTCGGCTCTTTTCTCATCCATCCTCGCTGCAAGATCTGTTTGGTCTCCAAACCCAGGGTGTCCCGGCCCCCTTGCACTGCCGACGGGACCCGCATGGGCGCCAGCTTGGGCACGATGCTGTCCCTCTCCCTTCCGTTCGACGGCATCGGCAATGTGTCCCTCCGAAGGTTGCTGTTCAACCCCATATTCCAAATCCACTGCGTGGTTTCGCACTTCGCGCTGTTCCTGTCTGCGCTGCTCCTCAAGACGAGCTCGTGCCTCGTCGCTCGATGGTTTCGAACTTGCCCCGCGTGTGATCGAGGGGACCGCGTCTCCGTACTGATGTGTCTGAGTGCCCGATGTCCGTTGCTCTTGCGGGGTGTGCTCGACGGGATTCGAAGCTTGCGCATAGGCAGCTTGCTTGGGTGGTTGTGAGGGCTGTGCGGCCTGCGCAGTCCGCGAGCGAGTTTGGCGGGGCTCCATTTTAAAATTGAAAAGACCTGTTCAGGCCGGTGCAATTTAGATGCAGTCTGGGCTTGTGTGAAGCAATTTGTGATGGCAGGAGTATGGGGTTCAAATGGAGTCTATTTGATAGGTGCATCAATGCATGACGTCAGGGCATACAATATACGTCAGGGCCTGAGAGCCGGTTTCTGGGGTTCTTTCTTCGATAACCCGGATAACATAATTCATACTAATTTTTGGTCAATGTAAACATGCTCTCTTGGGCGGAGTTATCAATTTGTACTTGGGTTTACACTGCGGATTATCGTAGATGCTCAGTGTTTGTGTCCGGCCTGGGACAGTGAAGCCTCCCCATTTCCCCCTTCGAACGTGAGCATCTAATTATCATCAACGAGACCAACTCTTCGTCGTCCTAATAACCACTTTGATTTCTAACTCCACTCGAGTCCTCAAATTCACATCCATGGTCATATACTTCTCGCCTTTCCAAGTAACCCATATCAAATTTCTTTTTCTACAAGGTTCTGCAAAGGATTGCTCTTTCCTTTTACCGTCTATTCCAGAACTTCCCTTAGCTTCAATTACTCTTTTCCCCGACTATCTTTTTTAATGTGTCGCGAGACTTGATTAAAACTTCTCTGTAGATATGTTCACGTAGGTGATGAGATTTTTGTGACAGTCCTGAGACGCACCATTCTAAGCATCTTTCTGGATATTTCCTAGGTAGAATTATATGAAAGACTTGAGTTTTCTTTAACCATGTTAAACTAACATTCCAGGTTTGCAAGCTCCACTATATAAACAAATTCGCCTGCATCGGTTTGGGTTAGTGGCCGCTATTAAACGCCACCAGTAGCGAAGGCGGTGTGAAGCAGCTAGTACTGCCGAGTCGAAGGTATCGCCGTTGCGCGGGCCGAGGCTCACATGTCGGATTACAATTCGAGAATACCGAGTGTAGCCCATCAGCCCCGTATATTCCGAGTGCAGCCCGTGAGCCCCGTATATTAAATTCTTCACCATTCGAGATTTTCAACCGAGTTACCAACATCACCATGTCCGCCCTCTTCACCGTCCCGATCGCCTCGACGGGAGGCTCTATCGTCTGCACCAACCCAACAGCGGGCCAGGGCCAAGAGCAACAGAACATATACGTGCTCACATTTACCTCGCCCAAAGACAACCGGTTAACGCCAACTTTTATCGATGCGCTGGTTCTGGCGCTGGACATCATCGAGCACCGATACCCGAAGGGCGTTGTCGTTACCACGAGCGGCATCGCCAAGTTCTACAGCAATGGCCTGGATCTGGAGCTTGCCATGAGCACGGAGGGCTTCGTGGACAAGTGGCTATGGAAGCTATTCCGGCGCTTCCTCACGTAAGTTCTACTCCGAGGCCCATCCAGGCCTTTATTTGCGGATAACCAGCTAAAAAAAGTATTCAGATACCCCATGCCGACGGTGTGTTTGCTGAATGGCCACGCATTTGCAGGCGGCTTCATGCTTGCCATGTACCACGACTACCGAATCCAGAACCCCGACAAGGGTTTCCTTTGCGTCAACGAGCTGGAATTCGGAGTCCCCCTCCAAACACCCATGATGTCGATTTTCCGCGAGAAGCTCTCTCCAACCACCTTCCGGAATGTGGTTCTGGAGGCGCATCGCTTTGGCGGGAAGGCGTCACTGCAGGCAGGTATTGTTGATGGGCTCGGTGGACTTGATGAGGTCGTTGGGTTGATTCGTGATCGGAAGCTGTTGAACAAGGCTGCGACTGGCATTTACGGTGTGATGAAGGAGGAAATGTATTCGCGGGTTCTCAACGGTCTTGATGATCATGAAGGAAACTTGGCATGGCGGGACAAGGTTGAAGAGAAGAAAGAGCTGCTGCAAAACAAGGCCCTACGGGATGTGGAGGAGTTTGAGAAAGGAAGCAAGGCGAAGCTTTGAGCGCCAATTTACGTAGATCCCATTTCTGTATAGATACTTGAATCAATTTTGTATATACAGCTCTCATATACTCATATAATTCTTACCATTATATTCACCCTTAAGAAATTGCGGAAACAATTTTGCCATTTGCCAGCACCCTAGCCGCTGAAAACTTCGTTGTGTCCATTCTCAAGAAGTAATTTGAGGCATCCATGTTTTCAAGTTCACACCGATACTACCTTGGAAGAGTGCTTACTCCTGCGATGCAACGTGGCTGGGCTCGAGCAACTCCAAGGGCTATTTCACCAGTTTGGTTTGGAAGATCAAGCTGCATACCATTTTCCATTTTTGACGTTCCTATTCACACTGAAGATGGACAGCAGTGTGCTATAAGGCGGCCGTAATAACGGTTTGAAAGCAAGCAAACAAGAAGGCTAAATGCTATACACAAGTCTCTAGTGGTAGCCTCCCCTTCCCTTCCACTCCCTTATTGGACTGTCAACCTCAGATCGTCGATGCATGACCGGGATTGTGAAATTGTAACTACCCAAGAACAACCCGAACTTGCATGAGACGACATGCTCAAATTAGCCCAGGACCTCAAACCAAGATGCATAGATACACTCGAGGCCTCGCACCACGCGGCCGTGTAACGTGTAGCGTGATCATTAGCGCCTTTGCTCGCGGAGTTTTCGGCCAGCCCGATCTCCCCCGTCCAGAAAAAAGCAAAATTCGAATCCACAGGGGCATAGTTCGGCAGGGTTATAAACTTGACTTTCGACGCGCCAATGTGACTGGCTTCGAACGTGAAGATCCTCGAGCATATTGAAATGTGTTCGCCGAGTTTCTGAGCTGAAGTTGAAGATTTGCTCTGGCCATGGAGATCTTTCTATGGGCAGGAGAAGGTATAAAAGGGTTGTTTCCAAGAGTTGGATTTATTCTTCAAGCATTCAAGCTCTTCAATTCTTCAGATCCCTAAGAGTCCAAGTCTCCCTGGTGAGTACTGTGTTGCTCTTTAAAGGTTTGTGGCTAACCGAAAGGCCCGTTTGAGTCAATTAAACAAGTCCGTCAACATGCGGCTGAACTACATCGCCATCCTTGGGTTGGCTGGCGCTACTATTGCTGCTCCAGTAGCCGGTTCGTGGAAGTTCATATGATGCACAATATACTGTTATCTCTAACATTGTGGTAGGCACTGAGACTGGTGTCGGTTCTGGCCTTGGCGGCGGCGGCGGCGGAGGTGCTGGTGGAGGTGGTGGTGTCGGGGGTGGTGGTGGTGCAGGCTTTGGCGCCGGCTTTGGCGCAGGTATTGGCGGAGGAATTGGAGGAGGCGCTGGCGGTGGCTCGGGTGGTGGTCTCGGCGGCGGCGCTGGAGGAGGTGCTGGAGGAGGTGCTGGAGGAGGTGCTGGAGGTGGCGCCGGTGGTGGTGAGGGTGGTGGTGAGGGTGACTTCTGATAAGTGGATCTATACGATTAACTCGAAATAGGGCTAGGAGGAAGAGATAAAGCATGCAAGATCTGATGAAGACCTTTCTAATTGGAGTTTCTCATAATAGGTACATGACGTCGTAAGATATATATAATACTGCTCTTTTGAGCATGTTCATGATCATGACTTCTTGGTCTTGCTAGGCCGGGGCAGCCGTGCGGGAGTGTCCAACTGATCAACCAACGGGCGATAAGGCGAGGCCAACACATGCTCTGGCGCAGGTTCTCGTCTTGGCTCTCCAGTATAGGGCCGACGCAACTGCTCCTCATGCATGCGATCTAGCGGTTCTCCCACCACCTGGTACTTGGCCCAGTTGATGGGCGGCATTCGAACTATGTTCTGCGGCGGTGGTATGCGGCCAAATCTCGATGCAGGTGATTGGTCACCTTCATTTTGCTTCAAGCCTTCCTTGCTATCCTCATCCGTCTCCATTTCGTCGTCGTCCGCGTCGTCTGTAAACTGGATCACAGCCCCGCGATCTTCGGTGCGCAACCGGCCCGCTGCCAACTCGCGCGCAAACCCCTCGGGGTCAGCAGCGGCGGTCTCTTTCATGCGCTCCAATGATTTTAGATCGCGTAGACTTTGCTGTTTCTGCATTTGCAAGATAGAGATGGCGGAGCGGAGTGCGATGGCATCGGGGTTTTCGCTCTCGGAGATAGGGACGGGTGGCGGTTCAGGCTTGAAGACGGCTGGAGTTGCTGGCGGTCGCGGAGGTCGATAACCGGAAGTTTCTGGAATGCGACTTGTCGGCGACAACGACAAAGGGGGTGGCACTATTGTTGCGTTGTTGGATGCGACAGGGTCGAGGTGGGCGAACACCGGTGTCACCGGGGAATAAGGCGGGCAGGGCGGAGTGCCTGGCCGATCATCCTGGATCATGGCTTCAGGGCCCTCTGGTGCAGGTGCAGGCGCAGGCACAGGCTGCATGGCGAAAGGGGAAGCGACAAGATCCCACACGGATATCAAAGGCCTGGCGCAGTGTCTAGAGCCAAGTGCAGAATCGGAGTCAAGGCTGCGTTCCTGTGGTTCCAGGCTGGCGGGAAGTGACGACACCGGGCTTGTGGGTGGAGTATGTGAACAAGAGCAAACCAAACGACACAAGTTGAGGCAATACCAAGACCGCTCTTGGTGAATAAATAAGCAAGTCACGAGGCAAGTCCCGGTTTGGTTGAATGAGGATTCGCCCGTTCCAAGGTGGCGCGCAAACCGGATGTTTCCTGTGGCGACGATTGAGGCTCTGCCAGGAACCAGTCTCTCGTATAGCCACAACAAACACGAGAATCAATCGACTCTGCCCGTATCTGTGATAGAAGGCCGGATATATATCGATATATGAAAACTGCGCAATGGTGTCTGTCCAGCAGAGAGGTATAGGCGCGCCCGTACCTGATCAGGTACTGATTTGGAGTCGTGGATGAAACATCTGAATCAGCTTTTCCGGGTCAACGAGGAGACAGAAGGTGTTTTACAGAATGGCGAGGACTTCTGAACCTCAGAAACAAAGAAAGAGCGTTGACTGAGCGATCGTCACATCAAACGAAAACACCCCATTGCGGAGACCGTTGACCGCCCAGTTGACGGCGCTCACCGCCTCCGAAAATTTTATGATCAGGCCATTGCTTGTTGGCATTGCACTGCTCATACAACCAGCCAAATGAAGCGCACAACAGAAGAGAGACCGTCAATTGACGGCAATGGACTGCCAGAGTCCAAAAAGCGCGCTCTTTCCAGCGAGGAAGCTGCGGCGCGGTTCCGCGACGGTTTGTTCGACCCCGCGCAGCAGAAGCAGTATACCGATTCCTATGCTAAGTCGAGCCCGTATGTCTTCTTCTGTCACCAAATACCCCAATGGTCCTGGTACTAATATTGATTTGATCTATAGTTACTACCACGGCGTCATTCATCCCTTGATCGAAGACTCGCTACTGCGATCCGTCCGCGAGGAGATTCAAGAACACCTCCACTTCACCGAGAAGGAAACCGATATCTACAAGATCTTCCAGTCTGGTGATCTGGCCAATTTGGATGGCCTCGATGACTCCTCGCTGTCCAAGCTGCCGTCAGTGCTCAAGCTGCGCGATGCCATGTACTCGGCGCGCTTCCGTGAGTATTTGTCGTCCGTGACCGGCTCCGGCAAGCTCAGTGGAAAGAAGACTGACATGGCCATCAACATCTACACCGAGGGATGTCATCTTCTGTGCCACGACGATGTCATTGGCAGCCGTCGACTCAGCTATATTCTCTACCTTACCGACCCCGATACCCCATGGCAAGCCGAGTGGGGTGGCGCTCTGCGTCTTTACCCTACCAAGACGGAGAAGGATGCCAAGGGTGAGGACGTCAAGATCCCCAGCCCTGACTTCAGCCTGTCCATTCCACCCGCCTTCAACCAGCTGAGCTTCTTCACCGTTCAGCCCGGCGAGAGTTTCCACGATGTCGAGGAAGTGTACCACCACCGCGACGGCGAGGACAAGTCCAAGAAGCGAGTGCGCATGGCTATCAGTGGATGGTTCCACATACCCCAAGAGGGAGAGGATGGATATGAGGAAGGATTGGAGGAGAAGCTGGCTGAACGTAGCAGTCTCGCACAGCTACAGGGCCGTGGTGACATGTACGATTTGCCTCAGCCCCAGCCCGTGCCTTGGGAAGAGCCCGAGGTGCAGGGCAAGGGCAAGGGCAAGGTGGAAGAGCAGGCCGATGGCAACGAGTTTACCGAGTCCGACCTCGAGTTTCTGGTACAATACCTAGCGCCGTCGTACTTGACTCCCGACATTGCGGAGGAGATGTCAGATACCTTCTCGAGCGAGTCTTCGCTCAGTCTCGAGCGCTTCCTCAATGAGAAATTTGCTTCTCGGGTTAGCGCTTACATTGAGGAGCAGGAGAGGCAGAAACTGCCCGCCTCTGCTCAGGAGATCAAGGATCAGACTGAGTGGACTGTTGCTCAACCTCCGCACAAACACCGCTACCTTTATCAACAGGTCTCGTCCGAAGACAACAGTAACCCCATTAAGGAGTTGTTGAATGTCCTTTTCCCTTCTCAGCCCTTCCGCAAGTGGCTGGCGCTTATCACTGGTGTGGATCATCTCAAAAGCCACAATTTGCTTGCCCGCCGCTTCCGCCGCGGTGCGGACTATACCCTGGCCAGCGGATACGATGGTGAGGAGCCGCGGTTGGAGTTCACTCTCGGTCTTACACCGACAACTGGGTGGGAGAAGGAGGCCGATGAAGAGGAAGACGAGGAGGCCGACGAGAACGGAAACTCAACAAAGCCCTCCGAGTCCAAGGAGAAGTCCAGCGGTGAGGCTGCTGAGCATCCTGCTGTTGGTGGCTACGAGATCTACATGGCCGGTGACGAGGAGGAAGACGATGAAGAAGAAGATGAGGAAAACGCGGATCAAGTCCTCGGGCCCAAGAAGAAGAAGGCCGACCCCGCGATCTACCGAGCTTCCGGAGACGAGGACGATGGAATTCTCTTCAGCACACAGGCCGGCTGGAACAGACTGAGCATTGTGCTTCGGGACAACGGTACTCTGAAGTTCGTGAAGTATGTCAGCGCCAACGCCAAGGGTGATCGATGGGATATCACCGGTGAGATTGGAGTCGAGTTTGAGGACGATGACGAAGATGACGAAGATATGGATGATGAGGACGAGGATGAAGAATAAACGGACCGTATGGCGGTATATTGTGATTTAGCATTTGGCACATTTGACTCGGGAATTCAAAAGTATGTAGGTACGCTATTACAACTTTGAAAGAGAACTGGATGCCCAGATACGTAAGAGTAAACCTCAATACTACAAATAATAGAAGGTTGAAGATAGTAAACAAATACCGAGAACACTAATCCTTGCTTGGCTTGTCTAGAAACTGGTCATAAAAGTTCTGGGCTTTGTTCACCATCCTCTGGTTCATGATGGTCTCGGGCAATAAGTATCAGTAGCTAGTCAAGTGATCGATCTCCTACATCTGGTCCAGGTTTTCTTGCGGAGATCTTAACTTTTTCTGGAACTGCGCATGGAAATCAGGACCAAGCACCTACCGAAGGTCCTCTTTCCCAGTGCCCCAAGCCAGTTCCAACGATAACTTCGAGGATTCTCTGAGTCACCTTAAGATCGCCTTACTAGGTCACATTTCAGCACTTGAATGCCGGCAGAGCAGCGCTGGCAGGTGTTTTAATGTAATCCTTAATCCAGCGGCGGGCCTCACGAAAGCAGAGAGGAATTTCGTTCTGAAGAGACCAGGCTCGACAAGCATGACTCTAATGGCGAGTGGCTGTGGCTCTCTTGCAAGGCATTTCGGCATGGCTATATCCAATCAGTATGAATTCAATTGATATCAGTGGGGCAGCCATACCTTCAAGAGTGAAATCGACCCAGCACAGATAACACAAGATGGACCCGGATCCATACCGGCAATGCCACTAACAATAACCACAGTTACGGGCCTCTGCGCTCACATTTGAGGAAGCACGCCCTTCAAAAAGCAAACCGGGTCGAGAATATTCATACTGAACTGCACCTCAATTTCCTTTTCACACATATGCCCAATACTGCCGGGAAGTGAGTACGTCAATAGCGCCGCCAGCCTGACAGATGTTGTGGAAATATATCGTGGAGGCTACAGCTGAACTTTAAGGGGAGAGCAATCTCGCAAGCTTAGGTTGGAAGGTGCACATGCGTGATTATATTTCAAGGTCGACTCACAAGAGATGGAGTCGAAGTTTGAGTACAGAAATGTTGGACAGCTTGTCTGGCTTTGGGGTGGTCCGGTGCTTCCAAGGTTATAGTTGGATGGAACGGAGATAGACTCGGACTTAGCTGGAACGAACTTAAACTCCAAACCCTCTCAACCTAGCGAAACTGCCGAGATAGCTGACGACAATGGTCCTATCCCATACTAAGATTTGCTATTTAAGAGGTCTTTTATCCGGCAAGATTATATCCACAAATTCGAAGGTCGATGAAGGCCCACATGGGCGCTATGTTTCTCTTGATTTGCTCTCTATGATCTGGAAGCCAAAAGGCAGATAAGATATATACCTACAGAGCTCAAAGGAATACTCAACAATGAGCACTTGGGCACTGGAGCCTTCAGTCTTCAAAGTTAACCAAGTTTGCATCGCAGGTCCTCGGGTGTAGAGGTTTCCTCGGTTACCTTAGGGTTTTCATTGCAGTGCATATCTCGAAATAAACCAAACTCCGGGCCTATGTGTCTGGTGGCGAGTCGCCAAATCGTCATTGCAGATACTAAATTCACCACTGGCTCTCAATCAATCTTGGCAGCGACCGACGATCGAATGGAAACCCGGGATGCAGCAGCAACCTCGACATGACGCATGCGTACAGGAATCTAGAAACAGCGAGAACCCTCATACGATACGCGTTCAGGCACAAGGTGCAGAACAACGGGACGATAATTGCAAACCTGCCGTCGCCCCTCACATCCCAAACACGCAATTTCCCCTCCGGCGCTTACTGAACGGACAGGACCCGAACCTCATGACGGACGGGAAACGACATCAAGGCCGGCGGCAATTGAAACCCATGAAACAACGATATCCTGGGGCGCGACGCAAACGAATCAAAGGTTGGGCCACTGAGTCACCGGTATGGGGGACAATCAATTATTGGGGTGTCTAGTGAACAATCGCGTACAAAAGAAACGTCAAGTACGTAGGGATGCACATGGGCCGACACAGGACCAGTGAGGGGGCGGCGTGGAAGAACGGGCGAGCGTTCCGGCATCTCAAACATGTCTCTTATCCAGGTGCCTGGGCAGGGTACGAAATGACACGCGAAGCAGGGCGGGACTCCAAGGACACCACGTAGTCAAGGGGGGGCGCCATGAGAAAGGGAGGATGATAGCATGGGAATGATCAGCCTGATGCACTCCCCCAGCATCGGGGAGAAAGGGCCGTGGCAAGGATCGACGCGACACAAGGCAAGTGTTTCTCTGCGACACAAGAGCCGGGATGATTGGCGGGGAAAAAGACGCCAGCTGAATCATGTGGAATGGAGAAAAGCCTACCCTGGGTGGTGGTATCGTCGCGTGTTCAGGGCGTGAGACTATTGGGGAAGGGCAGCAAGGACTGGACCACGATACGGGAGCGTGGGCAGCGGAATGGGCTTCATGGCTTGCTGAGCGCATGGGCCGTGGGCCACACTATTAGCATAGCTAACTCTATCTTGAAATGCCATCCCTAGGAGTGGGAACGGGTAGAGTCGCATTGCACATTCCAGAAGATTAAGCTATAGCCATGAGCGCGGCCGGGGTCCCGGTATGGAAGGCTGCTACGGTGTCAAACAGGACGTATGTACGGCTGTCGATCGGGCGATCTCCCCAAGTCAAGAAACATTCTGCAAGGCTACGGGAGCCATGTGGCGAGCGAGCATCGGGTAGGATATGATAGGCAGCAAGTCCTGTACGGAGAGAATACCGTCCGTGTATGATCTGTATCGCGGTGGAGTCTAGTTGAGTACCTGCAAAAAAGGCAGAAGGCCTGAACGTGAAACACCCAAAGACAGCCACAGACGCTGAAAGTGGCGGTGCCTGGCCGATCCCGGTCCTTTTTTGGCAGAACGGATATTCTGTTGCCTATACTCCATATGCACCGGCTTACCCGTGTACATTTCGGTGGAGCCAATGGCGCAAACTGCAATCGCTCTCGGGCAACAGAGGCCGAGATCGAATCGACACATCAAAACCAGAGCTGCCGGTTACCGTGTCAAAATACCCGACAAACCGACAGGTACATAGACGAGTGGCCCGGGGGTGCTGATGAGGGCTCGGAAGGGCCGAGAAGGGCTAGGGAGTGCGAAGGGGCGGGGGTGGCTGCCGCCAGCTTCTGACCACTCCGAAAGCTCGGACATCAAACCCTAGATACAGATACATCGCAGAATAAGCTCTTGTATCGTGCCAAGACTACGGTCGTACAGGCTCCGAGCGCCAAGGGGCTAGCAATAAAAAAGAAAAATTGAAAACACAGGGTAAAGAGCAGAGGGTACTAGAGTAGACGCGCGGGTCTCGAACGAGACCGACCCTGGCTACGCGCAGCTCCTTGAGTGACCGACACTCGCGGGAGAGCGCAGACATCTCCGGCCCAGTCGGGAAGGGTCAAGCTTCTGGTCAAGCCGGCGCATGCGCCGATTGGAGCACGGTGTCACCGCTTGGCGTTCCGGTTCTGCGCGAGCTGCCCGTGTCCGGGGTGGTACGAATCAGAGAGCAGTTCGGGCCATCCCGTTATAGACCTCGGATGGAGCCCACGGTGCTGTAAGCTGTAATCGGGCTACCGGAGGGCGAAGGTGAATGCATTTGCCATGTGTGCGGCACGGAGTGCAGAGTGCAGCTCGAGCGTACTCGTACCGGTACCGGTTCCACCGAGGACCACGCCGGGCAGACAGAAGTATCTGATACATGATATCCCTGCAGAGCTGCAAGTCTGCAGTCCCGCCATGTGTCCAACGTCGATGGGGTTTAGCGCGTGCCCGGCATGCAGCCGCCTTCCCCCCGGTCGCATTGCAGTTTGTCTCCTTATGGACCCTTCCCTATCACTGCAAGGAGCCGTCTCCCCTGAGGTCGATCATTCGCCACGTGAAGGTGTCGAGGGCGACTCGCTCACATTAGTCGGGTCGAACGGCCACCACCGGTACCTACACGGTGAAGGTAAAAATAGCAGGCAATGGCGAGGTATCTAGACGGGCAGCACGGCGGGTCGCACAACCCTCAACCACGTTCGACGGACATCGTGACGTGAAGACTTTTGTGGTGATGTAATGGACGCGCTGGAATAAACGTGGCTCCTTGCATCGAAGGGGGAAGAAGGAAGAAGCAGATCCCGAATGCCACATTTCTTCAGAATGTCACTAGGAGCAGCTCCACCGCTGCCGAGTCAGTAGAGCGTCTATCCTACGGGACGGCCGAGGATAGGCTGCATCGCAACTAGAATCCCAACGGCCCCTCGGGCTACGGGACGGTCCTGTTGGCAACCCGGATGGAAATGTAACTCTGAGGGAATTCACCCTTGCCTCTTTCTCTCCCCAGGGTCAACCTCGTGGCACACGGGTGGAGATGTGGTGCGCAGTAGCGCCCATCCGGGGCTTGGCGCATGGTAACAATACACGCATTCCATGCGGGATTGTTTGTCGCTGGATTTGATATTTGCTTCCAGTTTCAGGCGATCGTCGGGTATAGAGCATCTGTCCGATACCAGTCGATCGATCTGTCTCAGGCGAGAGATCTACAAGGTAACATAGACGCAAAGAGGAGATCGTCCTTGCCCTTCAACCGTTGCAGTTCCCCACTCCGTCACTGTCTTAACTTTCAGACTTTCAGACTTTGGGCTCGGCCGTGTTTCCCCAAAAAGGCTTCGACCCCAAGTCCACCTGCTTGTGCCACGTTCTGATGCTCCCTTGCGCTCCGTCATTACCGTATCGCCCGATACTTCCTCCTTCCCCGGTTTAAAAGTCAATAACTGAAAAAAGGAAAAAGAAAAGAGAAAAAAGAGAAAAAAAAAAAAAAAGGAAAAAGAAAAAAGAAAAACCGGGACTCGACCCTAAATCTCGGCGATCGGGTACAATACTCTTCTAAACTCTCGCCCTCTAGCGCGAGATCGTCTTCCCCCCTCCTTGTATCATCCTCCTTCTCTTTCCATTCTACCCGACTGTACTGGGCTTCTCTCTTTTTTTGTTATCCGATTTCCCGCTCGTTACCTCGTCCTCCCAATTGATCCCGGCGAAAAGAATATGCGATAAGTGTGGAGCTATCCCCGATCGCTTTCTGACACCTACGCTTCCTCAACCCTCTCGAGAGTCCGTGGAGTCCGCGGTCTCACTCTTTTCACCATGGAATCCGTCGCTCATCGGCCATGGGAGTCGGCGTCGGGCCCTCAGACGCCCGCCGCTTCAAATCAGACTCTGCCGTCCATATCCACCCTCACCGCAAACATGAACGGCGTGAACTCGTCAGAGAAGTCGCCCGGCAATTCATCGTTGAACACGATTGAAAGAGACTCGGGGAATTGGTCCATGCCCCAAAGCACAAGTAGGACCACTCCCCCCGGGGCGCATGAGGTGCGGCGGGCTGACCCTGCAGGATCCTCCACCTACTCGACCGCGACCAATGGCACCGGCAACAACTATCCCTCTCTCACCTTCTTGACCTCGACCTCGCAACCTTCGCCCACCCGAACTCACCCTGCTCCTGCTCCAGACCGTTCGCCTTACGCGCACGACCAATCTACCACCCCTTCCTCGGCCGGTGCCCAACAGCCTTCGCCCAGCTTCAATACTTCTCAGCCTAATGGAGCGCTTCCCTCGATCAATCAAAACTACGACGCCTCCTCTCAACGGGGGAGCGTGGCTGAAGTATCCGAATCTCGCCGCAGCTCCATCGACAGCCGCATGAACCAGGGTATCAGTTCGCTTGCCATCAACCCGGCGTCGCCCTACCACAGTACCAATGCATCGCAGTCCTCGATCGTGTCCAGTCTGCAGCGGGAGAGAGGGATCAACACCGATATGAATTCCTACCGGGGACCCCGCTACTCGGGGGGCAGTCAGCCTCTGTCCCCCTTGGGACCACGGCCGGGTGAGCCCCGAAACTTCGCAGCAGGGCGCAGCGCTCCTCCGATTTCTTCGAATCCGCGGTCAGAGATCTACAACGCCGAAGCACCGACGGCGGGTATGGCGTACGCCTTCCCCGATCCAGACGTTGCGCGGTCTAGCTCTATATCGTCCAATGAAAACACCAACCCTCCATTCTCCCGGAAAGGCAGTACGGCGGAGTCGCTCAGCAGCATGTACTCCGAGTCGCGGATGCCGCGCGGACAACATGGTAAGTTTCATCTTTTGTCGTCGCGCCTGACGTCATGCTCATCAAATGTTTCAGAACTGCCACAAAACGTACACCATCATTCACTGCAGCACAAGCAGGTTCGGGAGTTGATCGGCGAGGATGGCGGCAACACGCCATACAGCCGAACGCCGGAATTGCGCGTCACACATAAGCTCGCCGAGCGCAAGCGACGAAGCGAGATGAAAGACTGCTTCGAGGCCCTGCGGATGCGTCTTCCCCAGGCCCAGAATAACAAGTCCAGCAAATGGGAAACACTCACCCGGGCCATCGAATACATCAGCTCACTCGAGAAATCGCTTACCCAAACGCGACGAGAGAACTCTCTCATGCGTACGCAACTCGAGGAAATGCAAGCGCAATTGAGCCAGCAACAGGCCAACGGACCATCACGGACCCCCTCGATCTTCGAACACCACATGTCGTCTACCCCGACCAACAACCAAGGTCCCGTGTTCGGTGGATTCGGAAACGGGACCAACATGGCCCAGGAACAGCCTCGCACCCTGCCGCCACTGATGAACGGATCCGTGGCCCCGATGCAGGGGATCCAGTATACAGACGAGCGACGGTAGAGACTTTTGCCCATAACCTCCACGTGCCACGGATGAGAAATGACTAGTCATGCCGGGATATACATACCCGCGAAATGTCCGCGACTCCTTTTCACATTGTCATTCTATATATCCCCTGTTTTAGATATGGACCTCAACGTTGCCCACGGCGTGTTGAGTAGCTTCCCTTTTCTTTGTTCAGGAGTCGCTTCCTTTTTCTTCTGTTTTGTTTATGCCATCGATCATACCCGCAATCGCTCTGATGTTCTGTTATATCTTTCTTATGTTTTCTTTGTGGGGCTCTCGCCTCGACATCATCGGTCCGACTGCATGTTCACATTTGGGGTAACTGGGAAACGGGATTATCGATTGTCGGCATGTGGGAATGACGGGTGTTTTCTGTACCAAATATCCAAAAGCGAGAGCTGCACGGATTGTGCTGTTCCTATACATGGAAATGAATATCCGACGAGGCCTGGCCCGTCCATTGCTTGACACTCTACTTCAAACTACTGATAAAAAGTAGACACTAACGACTTGATGTAACAAGCAAACAGAGCACTTTAACTTGGAAGCAAAGCCAGTCAGTGCAGAACTAAAAAAAGGCCAATCTATTTTGAGAATCAAGCTCTCTCCTCCATGATTGGCCCCTGTAAGCGCCCGCCCACCACGGCGCGTAATGCCGGCCCCAAACCGCACTTGCATCCAAGTACCACTCGACCCCTGGTGATCTCCCCCATATGTAAACCAATAGAGGGCTTCAGGATGGGGGCTACCTGGTTCCAGTGTCTGGGCTTTCTGCAGAAAATCAACTTGAGGGGATGTGATTGGATCTGGGGATGTTGGTGACACTGCCGGATGAGATCGCCCAAGCTTCATGCAGCAGTAGCAGCTGCACCGATGCAGCGTTAGGTTTTGTTTATGAGTATGGATGCTGCCGAGTCGGAGTTTTCTTCTTCAACTTTCTTTTCACGTTCGACGTTTCTTCGAGTTTCAGTCTTTGTTTACTCTCGTTCTGCATGAGTGAATGACGGCGTTTCTTTGAATGCATTGTTTCAGGCGTCACGGTTATTAATAACTCACTCTTTGTTTGCACCGTTCAAGATTGATGCACGTCTCCTGCACTGTTATCTATTCATCTCATGGTATGTCGACAACATCAACCTCCGAAGGGTTCTCGCTAAGCCAACGCAGTTCTACACTGAAACATCACGATGGTCTCGAAGCGACAAATGCCTCAGCCAGAGCTGCAAGTCCCAGTCCCGAATTTCCCACTATCGTCGCCCATCAGCGAGGAAATCTCGAGTCCGTCATGTTCATCGGCAGAGGATCGCGAGTTGGAGCGGAATAGACCCTTCGATTACTTGGTCAAAGCGACCCGACAAAAGCTCGAGACGAGATCTGGCTGTGGACGAGATGGACTCAGATCGCCCAACCTCTCGCATCGGGATAGAATTGTACCGGAGACTCCGGTCGCCCCGAGACTGAGTATTCGAGGCATCACAAAGAAGAAGAAGAGCGCAGCAAAACCGGTTGGCCTCAATCTCGTCACGGACTTTACACTTGGGAATCCACCTAAAGGCAACAGGAAGTCCGATGATACTGTGGCTGCGCCGTTTGTGGATTTGAACGACCTAAAGCTCTTGTCAAAGGCACGAGAGAAGGAGCGGGTTACCCAGAAGTCAAAGACAGTTAACAAGAAGAACTTGGACACTGCGCCGGCTGCTCCACCACGCGGCTTCCAACTGCTGCCGGAGATAATAGAGTCAAGTGGAAACCCATTTCTGGACCCAAACCTCGAAAACCCCTTCAGCGACAGAAATGACCATGGCCTTTCACCCTCAGACCGCCATGTCATGATCGGCCTCACCGTACCACGCCACGAGTCCTCGGACCGGACAAAGGAACTCGACAGCGCAGGCGATCAACATACACCCGTCACACCATCGATCATCGTCACCCCAGCCCGCGAGGATGCACCTTGGTCCTCATACAGTCCCGAGATACTACGGCCCCGAGCTACATCCAGTGTATACTCCCAGCCAACACCCCGTCTATGGGCAAATGAGACCGACATCCCACCTGTACCTGCAATCCCGGCACAGCACTCCTTCAAACTGGGCTCTTATTTCCTGAATGCGCATGCTATTGCCGCGGGACGAGAGCAGAAGCGTCGGTCTGTATCTGCAAATACGATTATCGAGGATGACAGTCCGGAACAAGAACACCCCCACTGCGGCGCGTTAGAAGACGATGATCAAGCACCTCTAACAAAACAAGGACTGAGTGTCGATACAGAAGCGAGGCCGCAATCCCAGGGATGGTGGACGTACCTACTATCTCCACTACTCGGCAAGAAGTCACCGTTGAGTCCGAACTTCCCTCGTCAAAGCCCTTCATCTCCGGCAACGAAAGGAAAGTCCAAGGAGTGGTGGGAGAAAGAGGTGTCATGTTTCTCACCAGAGACTCCCGACACTACAATGACAGAGTGGTGGAACGATGACAAAGTTAAAGATCTGAAGAGTCCCGAAGGAATTGAGCAGTCTCGCTCGCGTGGAGTCGACGATGACGCTGCGATGGTCTCCAAAACCAACAGACAAACCACTCCGTCTTTCATGCTGGGTGGTCGATCTATTCAGGGTGAAGCGGCGGAGTATTTTCAGGCATGTGCGCATGAGCTGTTCAGCAAGACTCCCTACTTCGAGTGCTACAATCATGTTTGCTCCATTACACCGGCTCATGTCATTGAAAGTCGACAAGTTGCTGAGACAAACGCGACGGGTGATCGAGGGTTAACTCTTCCCGGAGCTGAAATTCAGGATGCTGGTATGCCAGTAGCACAGGAAAACGCAAATGGTGGCACTTTTACAGGTCGAAGTGTCCTCATTGATGTGGATTCCCCAAACCGCGAAGGCTCAACCCATGTCGACCGTGATAAGAGTGCACAATCCCCAACATCTAGTTCCGATTCGGATGGCTGGACCTCTTCAATTTCTGATAACCATGAGAAAAACCTGCCAGAGCCGCCAAAGAGTGTATCCAGGAAAGCCGTCCCTGAGCCTCAGTCCGAACCTGTACCCATGCCGGAGCCTGTTCCTGTACCGGTTGTTCAGGAACCAGTAGCTCCTCCGCCACTGAATACGCCCAGGGAACCAACGCCAGCCCTAGCCCCAGCCCCGGGCACGGCTCCTGCTGCTTCTCCTCCGCAAATTATCAACAATTACCATTATCCTCCCGCACTAGCTGCAACCCCGCCTCAGACCGTCACAGTGGAGCGAGCGATACCTCACTATGTTCCGGTTTTCCCTCCTCATAACGGCGTGCCAGAGCCGCATCATACGCTCCAGGAACAAGTATCTGAAGCATCAAAGGAGCCTCCTGTACTGCAGCGGCAACTGAATCGATCAGAACGGCCGTGGCAGAAAGGAGGTGTCCAAGAGCAACCTCACGAACCAGAAGGCCAGGTACGCGGGATGCCGCCTGGAGATCCTACGCCCATTTCCCCGGCATTTCAACGTGCTGCGGGAGGACCGGGCTCAATTGCACTGTCCGAAGTAAATGCTCCAGCACCCGCTTACACACAGTACCCACGAGATGTTCCTCTTCCGCCACGATATGACCATCATCCTGCTCCAAGAGCGGCGATCATGAACCCAACTGGAATGCCCGGTCCAGGGGAAACTCGGCGTCGCAGGATCGAGCGTGAAGATGCTGCTGGTAGGAAGGTTGGGGGCCTATGGCGTGGAAGAGGATGCATCAGCAACAAGGGCTGCTTTGGGCGTCCAGGGCGTGAAGGTCGACTTCGTCGGAGATGGTATTTTGCCATCTGCTCTATCTTTTTGATCCTTGTGATCCTAGCGACCGTTCTTGCTATCACCTTGACACACAAAGGAGATAGCACGCCCGTTCAATCTACATGGCTCAATTTGACCGGTTATCCGCCCATGCCAACAGGGATTGCGACAATCGCCGGTTCAGAAACACAGTCCGCAAAGTCGACGTGTATCAGCCCATCGACGCTCTGGAGCTGCTCTCTGCCGCAAGATCAGCAGTCTGGAAATGAGCCTTACTCGGCAGACACCCCCAGCTTCCGCGTCGAGATCCGTTTCCGCAATGGAACATACGCCAACGGAACTGATACTGTCAACTCGACCACAATACGCAAGTTCCGAAGAGACGACGGCCTGTTTACACCTGAACCAGCTGCACCAAGTGTTGCAGACCAAGCTTTCATTGGCAACACAACCGACGGCAATTCAGTCCCTTACGCCGGCGAAGAAACACCTTTTTATATGTCCATCCTCTCACCCGTCCACCTGTCCTCAACAAGTCTCTTCCGCCGCTCCACCAGTGAACCCACGTCTATCAACCTAACAAAAATCATCCCCGCGCCCGACGAGAATTCGGACGGTACCACGGCGGCCGCCGAATTTTACCCACTCCCCAGTTCCCAACCCGTACGCCTCTACAACCGCGGCCAATCAGACGAGCACTACGGCTTCTACACCTACTACGACAAATCAATCTTCCTTGCATCGCGCGCCGCCCTAAACGGAAGCGTAGTCGACACCGACTCGAACGACCAAAACGGTGGCGCCAGCAAAGCCGCCGCCAAAGTACGCTGCACATGGTCCCAAACCCGCTTCCTCGTTCAAATCTGGACTCAGCCGGGTAAAATGGGCTACAATCTCCTCTCGTCATCTAATGGAACAAGTACAACCTCATCCGCAACGCCTACATCTACCTCCTCGGCAACATCATCCTCGTCCGCAACAGATTACACCAGACCAGGCTCATTCCCGTACCCGGTTACCATAACCGTGGATCGACACGGCGGCGAAGCAGATAAGAAACTGGTCTATTGCTACGCTGTCGAAGATGAGCATTACAACATCACGGACCGGAAGTTACAGGCTGAGTACCGGGGTGTTGGTGGGACATGGATCAATCCCGCGAATGGGGACGATATTAGTCGGAATTCAACGTATGGAGGTATCGATGGGGGCACTGGAGGTTGTGGGTGTCAGTGGGTTAATTGGGTATCTACTTCGTGACTGTACTTGTGGGATATTCCATTTGAAGGCTTTCCTTTCCTGTCTTTCCTTTTTGCTTTGCATCTGGGTGGTTATCTTGCTTTTACTGGCGTTTTGGTGTGGATCAAAATCAAAATCAAAAGTAATGAGACCTTACTTCTCTTCTTCTAAAGCGTTCCCTTTACCTCGTTTTAAAGACCCTACTTCTTTATCTCATGGAAGTAGCTTTTTCACCTGATTTCCCTAAAGATTTATTAGTCGCTCTTTTGATTAAGCACTCCGCGCGTAGGAGACGCTCAGCATTGGAATAAACCATTCTAAGTAGTCTCTGTGATTAGTGCTGATATGGGCGCTTAGGACCACCCACTGGCCTGTGGTCACTAGGTTCACAAGAGCAATCGTACCCCGCCCCATAAGTATATTACGCTCGTCACTTTTTCAACTTCCGATTGCCTAACAATCACATCTGCCTTCACCATATCCAAACAACCTCATATCCCAACTCGGCTTTTGTTTGCCAAGAACCTTGTCCCATCATGAACGCCGAAGACCACATTGATCGTGGATCTGTTGAAAATTCTGAGGAGATCAAAGCCATTCATTTTAAATGGACCCCTGAACTCGTGAGGCTTGCTACTTCCCGCTGCCAGATACATCCGTTTCTTGGACCCTTAGAACCGAGCAATGAATTCCCGTATTACGTCTACCGACCAGACATCGCTCCTCCAGACCCAGCAGATACACGTGAGTGCCTGAAGTGGTTTGGGCTTTCCGACGAGAAGATCATTCAGGTTAAACGAAAGTTCAATGAGCTGTATCCAAATTTCCAAGGACCTCTCTGTGGATACGATGAGCAATACTCCTCTAAGGGTTTCAATTCCATCACCTTTCCGGTTCTCGACAAAATGGTGGATGTGTACCTAGGCATGCTGGATCACTTGACCTCCGACTATGAGTATACTCATGGTGAGCCTTTCTATATAATAAAACTAGCCAGTATTTACTAACTTACTAAGAGGGATACATTAAAAAGGGTATCCAACAAGGATTACGGCCAGAATTCGCCGTCTTCTGTGGAATGCATGAGGACAATCCCCGCTGTATTGACGACCCGTTACTCTTCAAAAGAGACTGGTTTGATGCATCTTGCCCAGAGATCATCAGCTACTTTACTATATCATTTAGGACCACACTCAAGAGATTCCTAGTGTGCAAATTGATCCACGAAGGGAAAGCATGGAGTGATGACCATGGGCAATGGTTAGTCCACGAGGGAGAAAATATAGATCAAGCGAAAGCGAGGATCAGTGATCTAGACCTCCAGCAGCTACGCGAGCGAGATGTTAAGAAATACAGGGGCTGATCAGATGGAAGAGGATGGACGCAGTAATTGGAGGTAAAATTCTGATACTATTTTCTAGTTGTTCTCTGGAGGATATTTATACCCTTCTCTCGAGAACTGTTTTCTAAGGGAAATGTATACAAAACTGCTTCTTTAGACCGCTACTCGAGGGTCCATAGAAGAATCAGGTAGGAACCCGAGGGCAGACGCCGTAGATAGGCAAACTATATAGATGACGGCCTAGTTCTGAATAGCTTCAGGGGCTCTGGCCGACCAATCAGCAGCTATCAGGGTAGAGAGATGCCGAATTATGTTGGTGCCTTAGGATGAGGGCTCCAATCTTCAACACGAGCTACCAAGGAGGAGGGCGAAAGGGTGGAGCGAGAAACGCAAGGATGGGCTAGATTGATTGATTTAGAGGTCGCGGAGGCTGAAGCGGAAAACAGGAAGGCCAGAGGGTAGTCAGGTATTGTGTTACAGGATATGTCCCAGATTGAAGGAGTATATTATACCCTTGGAAGGATTTAGAGAGGGCCAGAATGCTGGACATTAAAGGAGGAAGGCGTTCTATCTACATAGCGATGTGTTACAAATACTTGCCATCAGCGAAATAAAGTTAACCTTGGAAGTTGTACCTAGCCTATTTGTGTTCCTCATGATGTTCCTCATGGCTTAGAGCGTCTCGAGAATGGGACGTTCTCCTTCAAAGTAGATGAAGGAGCTTCTTGTCGCTGCTCTTGGCCGAGATATTTGCGGCGGTTTGGGCTTGTCACATCCGAGATAAAGGTGACACCGGGATACCCAGCAAGATTCGTGAACAGCGCATATGCGCTCTGGAGTATGAGGAGAGTCGAGGTTGTCGAGTAGATCCCGTCAAGTTCCATAGCGAACCCAAGCGGGAGGGTCTCAATCCAAGTGACGAATCTGTCCAGCTGTTCCCGGGTCATGTTTTCGGCAATGCGAACTGAAAAGACTGCACGTAGCGAAGGGGCAATCGTGTTCGGGTCAAACCGTGTGACGCCAGTGAAAGGGAAGCAGACAGACACCCCTAACTTGACATGATGCGTTGGCTTGACAATCGAACTATTCCCTCGAATAGTCGCCATTACGTCCGAAAGTATCACAAAGTGGTGACCATCTCGCTTGCGCCGAGCAATCTCGCCCCGCAACTTTCCAGTTAAGGTATTGCGTGGTGGTGCAAGGACCTCTGGAGTGTGATCATCGTTCGCAGAAAGAATTTCGACAACGCGAGTCGTGGGATTTAACGCTCGCGTTACCACATGTGAGTAACAGCAATCCAGGACGAAGACAGCATCTGTATCTGCGATGTCGAAGTCCTGGATTTCTCCGGCCACCACAGTATCGATGAATCTTTGGAGGTTTATGCTTCGGCGGGATAGACCTTCGACAGCAAAAAGCTGTTCCCCTCTAACCTCTCCGTGCCCGGCATAGTGAATCAGAATGATGGATTTGCCGGGTGCGTTTGCTGCGAGTCGGAAAACGGACCGAATTTTATCATTAAGTGTCCAGCCTGGGGTCCGATCCTGTTCAGCCAAGATCTCAACTTCAGCTTGGTCGAGATTGAGTGTGCTCAGGATCGCCTGAAAATTCTCGATGTCTGCAGACGCATTCGTGTTGTCTCGCTCCCATCGAATACTCAGCGCGAAAGAGTTGTTGTACATTCGGCTGCGATTATTCACAGCGCGAGTGATCGCGTCCTCAAACTGTGCCCGAGTTATTGCATTCATGGGTTGGTCTGCGCTGATGGCTGCCATGGTGTATTTGTGGATTTATTTTGTAAAGGGAGTGAGGTTTGAGTGCGTTTGGACGATTGCACGAAGAGCTTGGCGTGGAAGGTACGCAGTATAGCGAGGTGGCTACATTGGGTTTAGTAACTGCCAAATGAGGACTACGGTGGTCGATTACGGCCGCCTTTGTCATAGGGCTTTACAATAGGCGTCAGTCTCCCCGTGTCGCTTGAAATACTCTAAGGATAAAACGGCTTCGGACTCGCCATATTGAAGAATAGAAGCGATATTATGGGACGCAATATAGACCGCGCGTTGGTCTCAGAGCTCTAGCTGGCGAATTCCGCGCCGTAAAAAAAGCCAAGAAATGATTTGCGAGAGTGATAACTTCACGACGAGGAGCTTGCATGAATAAAGTCCGGTGCGTCGCAATAAAGGCTGTGAATATGGCATACCGCTGACAACATTCGCAGTCATTTCAATTTCTCGTCGTCCTGGGTAGCCCCCAAGTCTCCCCGTCGCATGATCCTTAAACGGACGGAACCGGACTCCCGCGGTACAACTGCTACTCAGCCCCCGGCTTAGTGTTACGGCCCCCGGCTTAGTGTTACGGGCCTCGGTTTCTGGGCGCGGGGTAAAGAAAAGAAATATAAGCCAGAAATGTAAGCCGAGCTGGTTTCAGCTTCGACATTTGCAACGGTTTAAATAGACTGGCTTTGGTTTTTGACCTGCCCGCGGCCACCCCGGTTTAATCCAACTCCGAACTCTCCAATACACATTGTTGTCCGTCATTTACAGCATGGGCAGTAAAGAAAATGCCACTCTATCCGCTCCCAACGAGCAGATTGACCCAACCCAACTGGGCAAACTGAGAGCCCGCTACGAGGAAGAAAGAGAGAAACGCCTACGCGACGACGGAAACGCGCAGTTCATCGAAGTCGCAAACTCAGCTCAGTATGAGCTGTTCGCCGATGATCCGTGGGTTGAACCGGGAGTAGTCCAACCCCTCCAAGCCAAATTCCCCGATAAGCGAAGTGAAATGCTCATCATCGGTGCCGGATGGGGCGGGATACAAAATGCCGTCCGCATGGTCGAGGCTGGTATACCGGCTGAAGACATTCGCATTATCGACCCAGCTGGTGGCTTTGGTGGCACCTGGTATTGGAATCGGTATCCCGGACTTATGTGTGACATTGAGAGCTATATCTATCTCCCATATCTGGAGGAGACGGGGTACGTTCCCAAGCACCGATATTCGCAAGGCGAAGAGATCCGGGAGTATGCCAATCTTGTTGCACAGAAATGGGGATTGATAGATTGTGGGGTTTTCCAAACCCAAGCACAGAAGATTATTTGGGATGATGATGCCAAAGAATGGTCGGTCAATCTAATCCAGCGTCGTAAGGGTCAATCTCCAGAGACTCTTCAGGTTCGCTCCAAGTTTGTCACTATTGCTGCTGGTGTGCTTAACTGGCCCAAGCTGCCGAACATTCCGGGGATCCTGGACTACCAAGGCGATATATTCCATTCTGCTCGTTGGGCATACGATGTCACTGGTGGATCTCCCAAAGACCCGTCGCTTGCCAAATTGAAAGATAAGCGAGTCGTGATTATCGGCACAGGAGCGACAGCGGTGCAAATCGTTCCTCACGTCGCAAAATGGTGCAAGCACCTCTACGTCGTACAGCGGACGCCGGCCTCAGTGGATGTTCGTGATCAGCGAGAGACTGACGAAGAATGGTTCCATAAAGAGGTTGCACGTTCGACAGGATGGCAACGAGAGCGAGTGCGGAACTTCCACCAGCATTTCACTCTTGGAGAGATTCCAGAAGTCAACTTAGTTAACGATGGATGGACTCGCGCTCCTGGCTTGGTCGGTCTAACTGGGTGTACAGGGGGACCTAAACTACCCGAAGAAATTCCAGCATATACGGCAAGATTGATTGAGATCGATGCTCCCCGTCAAAAGCACATTCATGCTCGCGTGGATGAAGAGGTGAATGATCCTGCCATCGCAGAGAAACTGAAACCCTGGTATCCTATATGGTGCAAACGTCCTTTATTCCACGACGACTACCTCAATACCTTCAATCAAGACAACGTGACTCTTGTCGATACGGACGGCAAGGGCATCGACCGGATGACATCAACCTCTCTTGTTGTCGGCGACAAGACCTACCAGGCCGATGTAGTCATCTTTGCGACAGGCTTCCGTGCACCTCCAGCCGGCACGCCAGCCGAGAAAGCAAACATGTCAGTCATAGGCTTGAATGGAGTCTCCATGAGCGAGGAATGGCCTCGCTTTGGCCCTACAACCCTGCACGGTGTCATCGATGCCAAGTTCCCAAATCTCTTCCTCTCTGGACCTCAGCAAGCGTCCACAAGTGGAAACTATCGCTTCAACCTCGACGAATACGCGAAACACGTATCGTACATATTGGCTGAAGCGAAGCGTAGGGCCAACGGTGAGCACTTCGTTGTCATGCCATCCACGGAGGCAGCAGAGGATTATGGCAAGCACGTTATGATGCATTCTGCGCCAATGGGGGTTGCAATTGGATGCACTCCGGGATACTTCAATCTAGAGGGTGACCTTGCTCGTGTGCCACCCGAGCAACATATGATCTTAGCGCGGTCGGGTCTTTGGGGCTTGGGAATCGAGCATTGGCTTGGAGTTATTGAAAATTGGCGAGCTGACGGTGACATGAAGGGCATTGTAGTGGGTTGAGCAAGGGCCTGGATGCATGGAAGAGATTTTGATTCGTAGGTAGTGTATAACGCTTAGTAGTACAACCTTAGCGGGGTATGTGTACCCGAAAATAGATCTAGTTTGGTCCATTCGAATGTTGATTATATAGCATGTACTAGTACTTGAAATGATCGCATTATAGTTATAAAGTGGCTTTGTCTCTTATTTTGACTATGTAGTATATTAGGTAGCGTTGAATTAGATAGCGATATCGACCAGATATGCATTTATGGTGTTTCTCTTGAGGTCAAGCTGGAAGAGTGCAGGATTGAGGGTATAATATGGTAATTCTTATAGATCAGAGGATATCGAGAATGTCTTGTGCTGCAGCTAAGTCACTTAATCTCCATATTAATAGTACATAGGGCAGATTATAGAATCCTGATCTTCGATTCTGTGCCCCCGTGCAAAATTCCCCATAAAGGGGGCCGCAGACGCAGATGCAGGGAGGGGTCCAAGCCAATCGTATTTTGCATAGGTTGGGGCGGCATGTTACTATAATCAGTAACATGCGAAATGCAAGCTAGCCGCGTCCTAATGATAGTATCACTTCGCGAAACTACTAGGTTGGTGACTTTGGTTTGTCCGGGCACCTTCTTACCAGCAAATGGCCCCTATAATATGCTTGCAGGGGACTCACGGCCCCTGCACATTGCCGTCATCGGCGGTGTACACTGCCTTGATGTCCAGTCTCATTGTGCCGCAATTGCCGGTGCACGTCCCCAACGTCCCGCATCGTGCGACGATCAATAGCCCGAATTTGGGGGCCAAACTTGGTACGGCGCAAAACTGTACATTCAGAAAGAAATCCATCTGCTGCATTCAGCGGTCAGAACGCGGCGAGAACGAGGACATAGGGCAGACGAAAGAGTCTCACAATAGTTAATCCCTTATTTAACTTCAAGCCAAACTAAGAGACAACAATAACGCCGGGAGAAAATACACAGGTCCTCACTGCACACAGCCCCAATCCATCTCGGCAAGTGGATAAAGGGACTTGAGCCTCAAATCCCTGCCAACAAATGGCCCCATTTCTGCACCAGCCATCTTGCTGTGGATACCATAATGCTTAGCCCCCATTCATCTCATATTAAAGCTGGTGTCGTGTAATTTCTTGCTTGCATCTTGTCATTGGCCCCCGTATTCACTGTGGAGATGATTTCGAAAGGGTTAAAAGCCTGCGGTTGTCCCTGTCGGCTCTCTATTCTACTCAAAATCGAAACAACTTTGATCCGCTGAATTTCCTTACGATTTATTCATAAATTATTTACATAATATCCAATATGCGCTTCGATTCTTACGCAGCCATTCTTGTCAGCCTATTTGGCATGGCTTTCTCCCTAGACTCCAAATTTGATCCGATCACCCGGCCTACTAAGGGTGAGACCCTTCATGCCGGCACCGTTTACACCATCGAGTGGGATACCTCAAGCCAAGGCTTTTCAGGCCCGATTGATATTCTGCTAAAAAACGGCGACCATTCTGATAACACAGAATGGTTCAACGCTATCAGTAGTAAGTACCTTTCGCCCATTCCATTCGGTGTTGTATTTACGACTAACCTTTCTCTATAGCCAACACCGAGAGCAGCGGCGGAAAAATCAGGTGGAATATTAGCAGTACTCTTCCAACCAGTGACAAGTACTACATCAAAATTGGCGATATCGACAATGCTGCCATTTTCAATGAATCCCCGTATTTCAAGATCAAGGGCTCTAATGACTCAGCACACGCAACTGCCACTTCTACAACACTGAGTACTACGGGGTCTGCCACCATTGCACCTACGAGTTCGAATAGTACAGCCAATCATAGTGCATCTACGACTACTTCGACATCAAGCGGCGACGGTAGTGTGGCGACCCCTATTGTCACGGCTCGGTTTGCTTTTGTTGGTGTTGTGGTTGTTGGCATGCTGGCTTTCTAAACGAAAAGTGAGAGTAATCGGCTCTGAAGATATTTGGATTTCCAACGAACTTTGTGGAATTTATGCGAGTACGAGCAAGACTCTTGCTGCAAGGGAGGAACGAGCCTTACGATATTTTCTAGTTACTGATACCCTTACTAAATCAACACTGTTTTGTTTCTTGTCAAAGATAGGCGAATCGGTAAGGTCTTGCACGGAGCAGATGATTAATCAGAAAGTAGCTGTTTCTTCAAGTTTGTCTTCTCTCTGCTCTTCATACATTCAGGGCATCGCTTCTTTATTAAGCTCTGCCGAGTAAATCGTATCCGAAATGGGACAACTTGCTTGAGTCTGTTACCAGTATCAGAGCCTCATCGATTAATTAGTCTTCCATATACTTGAATAACTGCCACATTAGCCAATTAGACTCTACATGGGAGTGTGAGTCTGATTTGATGCACCATGACGATATTCGTCATTACAGGAACATTGAGCCATAGACATCACTCATTTCGTACAAGATTTACATAAGACCTGCTGGTAATTTGAATCGGGAGAGAAACTATAAGCACTGTTAGAATATTTAGCAATAAAGTACCTCTCTCTATCGCGGCGGCGAAAGACACACTTTTTCCTTAAGGCTTTTTATTATCCACCATTTATCCTATTACCCGAGTTAAATAACTACTAGTCTCTAAATGGTAGACCTCTTTAAGTGTTGTAGAACTTTCCTCCGGGAACCTAATACCCTCTCTTGCTTGTTATAGTAGCCTCGAAGGTCTTTCTGAAGTGTTCGATAGTCCCGACTGTAGGCTTTTCTCGCAGATCTCGAGAAAAGTTTTGCATATTCTAATATGAGGTGGGTTTTACACCTGTAGGTGCTTCTTAACGAGTCTAAATAATGCTTAGCCAGATTTCGGTCTACGATAAGAGAGCGCAAACCCACCGATCGGAAATGGTTAGCGCCCGATTGCACTCTTTTTCTGTGCGTTGAAGGACTACTCGCACGGTCGTGAAGTTATCGAGTGCACTCAAATTAACGACGGAATTACTTTTTCTATCGGGTCGTAGGCCTTCATGTTTGCTATTGCGAGAGACTGAGAACAGACAGAGGTTGTGGAAGAATGAAAAATCAAAAGAGAACATAATTCTACGTAACTTTTTTTTTTTTTTCGGTAAACAATTCTTGGAAACAAAATGTGAAAATGGTCCTTTAGGACTTCCACGCCGAATATTTGGGTAAAGAATATTTAGATAAGTGAATCATTGCCAGATTTACCTGAAGGTGGCCTAAATAGGGCGGGATTGGGTGTTGGAGTTTTTTTTTTTTTTTTTTAGCTTTTTCTTTATTTAACCTTTTATCTTATCATAAAAAAAAATAGAAAATTCCCACCTTGCGACCAGCAATTACCACCCGCCAGTCTCCCAGTCTCGAATAAACCCTGTCGAACTGATTGAGTGTATCCCACCTTCAGCTCGCAATGGCCAGTCATCTCAAACACATCTTACTGCCACATGGCCGCCCAGAGCTGTGCAATTCGGTGCTACCAGCACTCCTTGACTGTATCTCCGATATCGCGAAATCACTACGCGAGTCACAGCACGTCTCCCAAGCTGGCACCACAAACGCATTTGGTGATAGCCAGTTGAATGTCGATATTGCAGCGGAGAACCTTATTCGAACATCGCTTGCAAAGTGCCCCTCCGTACTGACTGCGAGCAGCGAAGAGGACCCCGTGGAGCGGCCTGCTAGCGACGGCCGAGACGTGGAGGACGTGTATCCCACATCGGAAAAATACACAGTCGCCTTTGACCCTCTAGACGGGAGCTCGATCATTGCGCCTAATTGGGCTGTGGGCACTATTATAGGCATCTGGGATGGCGCGTCGGCCATCCACCAACAGCCTTCAGAGAAACAAATTGCCGCCGTCCTAGGTATTTATGGGCCGCGAACTACGGCTATTATTGCCCTGAGGGTCCCCGGTGGCGAGCCCTGTTGTATTGAGATCGGGATTGGAGGTTCTGGGGAACAGGACCATCAAGTCATTCGGTCCAATGTACAGCTCGCGGGCCCGCCATTTAAGGCACGCTACTTTGCCCCGGCCAATCTCCGGGCGACGGCAGAGAGTGAGAATTACATGCGCCTGATTACGAAGTATATGGAGAAGAAATATACATTGCGCTATAGCGGTGGATTGGTGCCAGATGTGGTGCACGCGCTGGTGAAGGGCCACGGCGTGTATCTGTCCCCTGTTACAGGCGCGAGCGAGGCGAAGCTGCGCCGCTTGTATGAGCTGTTTCCTATCGCGCTGGTGGTGGAATGCGCTGGAGGAAAGGCCATTGATCCTGTTGATGGGGAGGATATTCTGAGTCGACCGTTGGAGGATTGCGATGAGACAGCGGGTTTGGTCTGTGGAACAGCCGAGGAGGTCGACATTGCAAAGAGCGCACTGCTCCATGCATGAGATGTAGCATCAATGTCCTTATCATGTTGAACGCAAACCCATAGAAGATCCTCCAATTGGAACCAAGCTAGACAGGCCACAATATGCCAAAAATTGTCCTGCATTCCACTTAATTGAGTTTGAGACAGCCTCTCGACCACTCAACGTGACTTTGTTTTCTTTGGGTATTGTACAATCTCGGGAGGCCTTAAAACGATCATCCTAGAACATTACCACGACTTCCAGAAAAGACAGCGGACATCCCAAACCACAGAAATACCTGGCGCCGACCGTGCGCTCGGCCAACCGGCAAACGTGACGTTACCATTGGCCCCGCTCAATCTCACAACCACGTCCACCTTCATTGACGAGGCCCGAGCGGTGTCGATCGCACCGACTCTGGCAGCTGCACTAGTGCGGACGTACTTTAAGTCAGTCAACGTATCACAATTGCGAACCACGAGGAGGCCTGACTCGAGTTTCTTCGTCGCAAGGATACCGGGGTGGTACAGACTTCAATATGTAGTTGCACGGCGTGCAACGCGCAGGTATGGAGTTCTTATAGTGGGTCTCGACCGTTAAGGGGCATAAAACCGGTCAATCAGACAATCAGATACTTTCAGTGGAGGAGATTTATAAACTCTGCTGCCCCGGTTTCCTCCTTTCCCATACTGAAACCATCATGGAGTTTCGCCCTGAGAATGAACTCCTTCCTCATCTTATCGATCATTATGCCCGCATGAAACCAAATCAGATCTATGCCGAGTACCCCAAGTCGGCTGTGCACCATGCTGAAGGTTACCACTCGATCACCTACCGCCAGTTTGCAAATGTCATCAACGGCCTTGCTTCATGGCTGACGGAGACGTTTGGACCGGGCAATGGTGAGATCCTGGCTTATTTCGGTGCCAACGATGTGCGGTATCCTGCATTGGTACTGGGGGCTGTCAAGGCTGGATACTGCATCTTTCTGACGTCGCCGCGGAACAGTATCGCCGCTCACGAAAGTTTGCTAAAGCATCTCAATTGCTCAAAATTTCTATCCCCAGCCCCACAGCCACCGCCTGTTAAAGCAGTGGTGGATGCATTGCAGCTGGAAGCTTTCGGTGTACCTGGTGTTGAGGAATTGCTCTCGAACGAATACCCGCATTTCGAGTTTAACAAAACCTATCCCAAGGATTCTGGTGACAAAATGGTCGTCGTGCACACGTCTGGCTCGACCGGCCTCCCGAAGCCGGTTACTTGGACACTCGAGACTGCAAATGCCCACATGCGCATGGTAGCATTGAATCGTGTCGATGGACACGATGACCAACATGGCTGGCTGAAAGGGAAAAGACAATTCCTCGCCCTGCCGCCCTTTCACGCAGCAGGCTTGGCCAGTGTACTCTTCTTCAATGCCCCGCTCGACATGACTATCATTGTGCCCTCGGGAGGTGGGCTTCCCACAGCCTCAGCCATGGTCAAAGCGCGGAAACAGACACCGTTCGAGACCGCTTTACTGGTGCCTTCAATTCTTAATGAGCTAGCCGAGAGCCCGGATCTCCTGGACTATTGCAGCAAAAACATGGAGTACCTCATGTACGCGGGCGGCGATCTGCCACAAGCTGTCGGGGACAAGGTTGCAGCGAAGATCAAACTGGCCAACCAGTACGGAGCAACCGAGATGGGCTTTTTGAGTCTTATTCACTTTACCTCCAATCGTGACCCGCTTAAGGACTGGAGATGGATGCATTTCCACCCAGATCTGGGCATCGAGCTTCGACGAGTCACGGAAGACGAATATGAACTGTGGATGGCTCGTTCGCCAGAGAAAGAGGCACATCAGTTTGCGTTCGCTGTGTTTCCTCATTTACAAGAGTATTCCACGCGAGACCTATTCGTCCGACATCCAGATAAAACCAAAGCAGACCTTTGGCGCTGGAGTTCTCGTGCAGACGATGTGATCGTCTTTCTGAATGGCGAGAAGACAAACCCTGTGTCCATGGAGCAGCACGTTACTTCCGCCAACACCGAGATTACTGGCGCTTTAGTCGTTGGTGCTCAGCGCTTTCAAGCCTCGCTTCTGGTGGAATATGGCGATAAGACACTGGACCCCAGCGAGCGAGCGGCAGCTATAGAGAAGATCTGGCCCAGCATCGAAGAGGCAAATCGGGATTGTCCCGCTCACGCCCGAATTACCAAAACACATATACTGTTCACGACTCCCGAGAAACCAATGCTGCGCGCTGGAAAAGGCACAGTTCAGCGAGCTGGTACTATCGCACTCTATGCAAAGGAGTTGGAAGCGTTGTATGCGGATGCAGATAACTTGGCAGCTCAGTCGGAGATGCCCGGACCTGGGCGCGTGGACAACGTGCAACAAATAACCGACTTTATACGAGTGACCTTAGCATCGGTTACTGGCTGGAGTCCCGATACAGTCAGCGACGCCGAGAACTTCTTTAATCTCGGTCTGGATTCCCTTCAGGTCATCGTAGCTACCCGTTCATTCAAGCATGGCCTTGATCTTCCGTCTATCACTCCAAATCTGATATATCTCTATCCGTCGCTGGAGCGCCTTTCACAGGCGATTCTACAGCTTATGTTGGATGATAAGTCCTCGGACCGGGCGTTGAGAGAGGAACAGCTAAGAGAGAGAGATGACCTTCAGAGGGAGTTTGAATCCCAGGTGGACAATCAAGGCGAAAGCCCAAAAGAAGCTCAGACCGGGGTTATCGAAGATAATAACCAGCTCCAAACTGTCATACTAACAGGTTCAACGGGGAGCCTGGGCATTTATCTATTGGACGTTCTCCTGAAGAATCCATCAGTCGGATACGTTCATTGCCTAAACCGCAGGAAGGATGCCTCAGATATCCAACACCAGAAGAGCGAATTCTACAATCTGTCTTCATCGTTAGACTCTTCCAGAGTCAAATTCTGGCATACAGATCTGTCCCGGAAGGACCTCGGACTAACACCCGACTCCTTTAAGCATCTTCAGAACACTGCGACCGTCATCATCCACAACGCCTGGAACGTAAACTTCAATCTCTCGCTACCATCCTTCAAAACCGACCTACAGGGTATGGTGAACCTAATCAACTTTACGGCCTCCGCCTCGAAACCGCCACACTTCTTCTTCATATCTTCCATCAGCTCCGTCATGAGCCACCTTACTGAATCCCAACTCACACCCGAAGCCACCGTGACTTCGTCACAGCCAGCACCAAATGGCTACGCAAACAGCAAATACATTGCCGAGAAACTACTAGAGAATGCGGAGCGAACAAACTCGATTCGAACCTCGTTCGCCCGAGTCGGACAAGTCGCTGGCGCCGTTAAGACACCCGGTCTCTGGAACAAGACCGAATGGTTCCCGAGCCTAGTGATGAGTTCGCTACAAGTCGGCGCCATACCGTCCAGTATAGGCCCGACACTAAATCATGTTGACTGGGTGCCAATCGACCTGTTGGCAGAAGTACTCGTGGATCTGTCACTCAGCCAGCCCTCCGAAGGCTGCAAGGTCTTCCATCCTTTCAATCCGCATCCGACAGCATGGGAGGAAGTCATCGCGGTTGTGCTGGATGTTCTAAATAGTCATTCGTGCAAAGCGATCGAGACAGTGCCAATCTCGGAATGGATTCAGCGAGTGCGTCGTGATATTGAGACTGGGTCGGAACGAAGCGACCTGCAGGTCTTGCTGGAGAAGAATCCAGCTGCTAAGCTTGTTGAGTTTTTCGAAGAGATTGCGTCTGCTGGTGGTAATAATTATTTGGATACGAAGCAGACTTATAAAGAGAGTGCAAGATTGAGGGATATCCCCGGCGTTAAACCGGAGTGGATCCAGAAGTGGATTGGAGAGTGGATGGAGTCAGTTTCTTGAGGCATGGCTGGTGGTATGAACAAGAATAATGATAGCACGACATGGAATTCGGAGTATACGACGAGAAACTATCAACGTAAATTTCTTCTAGAAAGTACTATTTCATCAAGAGAGGTCGTACTCTGGATAGCGGAGAACCTACTTACTCAACGACTGCTGAGGACGCCATCAAGATGACTCCTATAGCGGTGTTATACCGGAGCTAATCCAGAAATAGAAATAATCTGGATGAAAACTCCAAGCGATCGATGATGACATGTACATTGCGTCCACCTCATCACCCAAATCCCGATGTTGCATGGATATCCAAGGGACAAATTCAATTTCAAACTCTAACTTTGTTCCTACGGTAAGCTCCTGCAGGGTCTAGAGGCAAATTTGCTCTTCCCAGCCCTAAAACTGTAAGAGGGCTTCTTGGCATCGCCATGTACTATTAATAGTCGTGGTGGCAGGCACGAGGTTGCATTCGCCACAGTTGAAGAATTAAGGTTTGAGTCCACGATATCATGACTCCCCTTCCAAGGCATGAGGCTCGCGATGCTGGCAAGATTTTGCAGAAGCTACAACGGGGGCAGGATATCTATCTCCGTCCAAAATACTTCAACTATTCAGGTTAATTCTGAGTTGGCAAGCGGCTATCAGGAAGAGAAATCTGGAAAAAGCAAGATATCCATCCACTATTTTTTTCGAATTAGAATTGTATTAGGTAGATATATCCCAGTACAAACACCACCATCTAAAAACCACCTGAACGCCGTTCACCTCGGTGATCCTGTATCTTGGACCCCTCTGATTTCCACAAGATCCAAACTAACATGCAATGAACAGCAGTCATTGATCAAATCAGAACAGACGCAAGTAGAAAACAAAGAGAAGACAACAGGGCCGAAGGCGAAGAAAAAAGCACCCATGAAATCAGAAAGCACAATTATTGATTAAGGCGATCCTCTTATGCGAGGAAGACGAGAGCACCGTAGGCAATGCTGCCAATAGCAGCGCCGGCCATGGAGACAGTGACCTTGGAGCCGGGGCTGGAGGGAACGAAGCCGGAGGAGCTGGGGTGGGCACCACTGGCAGAGCTGGAGCCAGAGCCAGCACCAGCAGCACCAGCACCAGCAGCGCCAGCACCGGAGCTGGAGCCGGAGCTGGAGCCGGAGCCGGAGCTGGAGCCGGAACCGGAGCTGGAGCCGGAGCTGGAGCCAGCGCCGGCGGCGGCGCTGCTAGCAGCAGCGGCGGGGGTGGAGCTGGGGACGACCACCGGGATGGTGCTGCCGTGGTTGGGGGGGCAGCTAGGGCAGAAGCTGCTGCTGGAGGTGACGGTGACGGTGCTGTTACCGTGGGTGCCGTTGTTGGGAGGAGTCGGGACACCGGTAATGATGGGGTGGGAGCCAGTGCTAGCACCAGTGCCAACAGCCTTGTTCATACCCTTGCCGTGGTGGGGAGCGGGCTCGTGCTGCTTGAAAGCACCAGCCTGGACGCCAGCGGCGAGGGCAATGATGGCAACGGGGGTGAACTTCATTTTGATGGAGTGGATGGAGTTGAAGCGAGTGTCTCAACGAATGACGGCTGTAGAATAATTAGACTCTTGCTCCGATACATCTTCTCTTGAAGAATACATACCTAAGGTAATGTTTGATGCGATGGAACGAACTAAGGAAGAAATCGAAGTTTGGTTGAGGGCGATGAGAAGCCCATACTTATAGTTCATCGAGGCGTCCAAATCCGGCCCATGTTGGTTGAGTTATGGGAAATGTATGATGACATGTAACGGCAGACCGCGAAAAATTTTCTTCTGCATGTTCCTCTTCGTGATTCTCTGTGCCTCAGCGCCCTCGACTGGAGCCTTGGTAGAGGTGTGGGACGAGATTTACGTGGCGCGAGTTTCCGCATCCGGGGGTGGACACCTCGATGTCACACTGGGCCGCCGGCCGAGCAGGATCCGCCGTGCAACTCTGGTACGGGTCCGTCAGGACCAACGGCGTCATGATTTCCGCCGAACTGTCGAGTGCAGTGGTGGTGGTGTCGACGGGCGCAGGTGATGATCACGTGATCCGATTTCCCGAATAGGAAGGTTGCTGCTTCGCAAGCGGAAAGACGAGCGTTTCTGTACGGCACCACTGCACCACTCTGGAATTCCTCGTCGATCGCTCAATGGACGGACGCATGGACAATGGCCTTCTCTCCTTCGAGAAACCCCGGTCGTGGTAGTCGCTTCCGGGGATACCGTCGATCGCTGGGCTCCCACATCGAGCTCGAGAGAATGTGGAACGTGTCACCCTAGAACAATGGGCGGGACAGTCAAAGCACGCTCATACGCTCTGGCTGCAAGGACAAGACATCCCAGGATACGGTCCCAAGGGCGGCTGTGTAGCGGTACCACCACCGGGATCGTGGTGCCGTCGCATGTGCGTTGACCGCGGCAACGTATAAAGAGTCGATATCCCAAGTGCTACAACCACTGAAGGCGATTTGGCACAGTAGCTCGCCAAAGGCATACAGTATGATGGATTTCGCTGCGATACTGGACAAGAAGTGCGGACATACATCTGCGACATCCCGGCGTCCATCTCACGTCGACCAAAGCAGCAGACTCGTCTTCACTGTGTAGAGAACTGTATCAGTCAAGCATTCAGTCCCACTCAGCGCGAGTCTCATACTTCGTCCGGGAAAGGGAATTCTATCTGCGTCGTTCCGCCGCGCACAGGAAGCAATGCCAAGTGATCTGACAGCTGCAACGTTGACTGCTGATCCCGCGGAATGCTGAGGCTGGAATGTTGAGACGTCAACCCCAGGTTGGACATTCAACTAAAGAAAGAATGTAGACAGCGTGATGCTATAGATGAAACATCAGTGAGAAGACTGCGTATCTGCTCTGTTTCCAGTTCGAAGTGAAAGCGTAAAACGTTCGCGTGCGTTCGCTGCTGTGTGGTGACGAGGTATCGGGCATTTTGGAACCTTTGATCGCAAGTATTGCTCCCTGGCACTTGGTCTCCTACGCCAAGGCCCCGAGCATGAACAAGTTGAGGAGATGAATACCGCAAGGCCTCGCTAGCACAGGACCATGTCCTGGAGATTTTCCAAATCTTATGCATTATATTATTTTGAGCAAGGGTATCTATCAGAAATCATGACCATCCAACCCATCCAAAATTAGATAAAAAGTAGGTATACTCTGGCCGTCATTGTTGCTGTGGGTGGTTGTCCTTCACGGCGGAAAACATATCGCCGACCCAATGCTTCCAGTCTTCAAATTTATTGTATAGAGGCCCCCACCATGTCGATACCTTTTCATCCTCCCTGTCGGGATCTGCTGAAGGCGATAATTTGAGTGGTGCTTCAGATGCTGGAGAGGTGGGCTGAGGAAGTGTCGTTGTTGATGGCTGCTCTGGTGGATCGGGTGGACGCTCCAGGGTCGGCGTATTCTCATCCGAATGAAGGCCAACTGGTTTCAGAGGGAGACGAAGAGTTCCATTGTTAGGAAGAGGGTCGATTCCCAGAGAGTCGCAAAGGATATTATAGACTTCGGTGTTTTCTGGGTCATGTCAGCTCATGCAAATGAAAAATAGGGAGTTAAACTTACGAAAGTCTTCGAGGCGGCTGTTAGGTGTGTGAGGGAAGGCCGGGCCGCGGGCGATGAAGATTGCCCGCATCAGCGGGTGTTCATGGTCATAGCCGTGAATGCCTCGCGGGCGATAGACCTTGCCGGTCTTCAGGGCTTCTTTAACGTCGAATTCCGGGCGCTCGACAATCGCCCACCCAGCCTTCGGGATCACCCATAGAGGGGCGATACGGTCGTTATTCGAGAAGTGATAGCGCTCAGGCATGGTCTCTTTTGTGTAGATCTCAATCGCGTGTTCGTATTCGGAGGCCACCTTTTCCAACTGCTTCTGCAAGATTGGCAGATCTTCCGGTTGCTTGGGACGCAGACCACGGGACGGCCACCCGTCAATATTCTCAACAAGATCCATGTCAATCAGGTCGTCGAGCTGAACAAGCCGCTCGTTGGATGTTGTGGCCATGCCGTGGTCTGAGACGACCACGATGTTGACCAGATCGGTGAGATTACGGCTTTCCAGGCCCGCAACGATCCCCGCTACCATTTCATCTGCGTGGGCAATGGTGCCTCGAATCTCGGTGCTGTTGGGTCCGAAATTGTGACCATCCCGGTCCACGTCAGGCACATAGGCGACGATGAATTGAGGCCGCTCCGGCACCAGGTGTGATTCATCCTCTGCGCCGGGAAGATCCAGGAGCTCAAGAACGCGATTCACTTTGCGTGACAGAACTTCCGATCCATTGTATTTATCCACGTAGGCCGGGTCCATGTCTCCAATGTGGGCTTCGGACCCGGGCCACATGTGTATTCCACTTCTGACACCTTGGTTAGCTGCGGTCACCCACAGCGGCTCTGCATTCCACCATTTTGGTAGCATGCTGATAGACGTGTGGGTGTAGATGAATTCCTCTCCCAGATTCGGGTCCCAAAATTTATTTCCAACAACACCATGGCTCTCTGGGTACAGCCCAGTGACCATTGTATAATGATTCGGAAAGGTTACGCTCGGGAAGCTAGGCTTCATATATTGCGGGGAGACGCCGTTGGCGACAAGCGAGTTCAGTGCCGGTGTCAGACCTCGGTCGAGAAAATCAGCACGGAATCCATCTAGCGAGATCAGGATGGTTGTAGGGCCAAAGAGTGCAGTGCCGTTTGAAAGCAGTGTTTGGGGGTTGGCGTGCGCAGCTCTGAAGCCAGTGGATGCTTTGTATGCTCCGAGGAGAAGGATGAAGAAGAGGACTGCGACGATGGTAAAAATGAACAAATATTTAGTGCATGATGGTTTGGCTGGCTGGAGGGAAAGTAAAGATCAGTCAAGTGCAAAAGAATCGGCGGGATATTCGAAGACCTACCGGTTCATAGAGATAATCTTCCAATCCATCCAAATCCGAGGACGAGCCACTGATGAGAGAGTCATCGTCATTAACCCCTTCTTCCATCTCGTACATCAGCTCTCCCTCCTCGCTAACTCTTTCCCGGCGACGCGCTTCCTTTCGCGCTCGTCGTCGTTCCTTTTTCCCAATCCGCACGTTTCCTCCACTGGGGCTGAACATCCTGCGCAGCCCTTGCGCGGGGCCACGCCTAGTCAACAGATTTTCCATTTCATCCTCCTCCTCTAGGACTGCTCGGTCGTGGCTGGCAAGCTCCAGGGTGCTCCGGGGATGGCGAAGGAATTCATCATCTTCGGAATCGGAGTCTTGCTCGGACGGTGATCGTAATGAGGCCGCATCGTTATCGTAGTTGGCCGGTGATAGAAGGGAAGGGCTCGTAGGGTTTCGCATGGCGAGCGCGTCAGCCGCGGCGAGACATTGAAGCTTGAAGCTCGGGAGAGTTGGAGAAGAGGCCAAAGGGAGATCAGCGCAGGATACCCGCCAAGACTCCATCAGCAACTTTTGGCCGGTGCCTACACTTGTCTAAGCATCTTTCTATGCTCTTGACGATCTAGAACCTTGTAGACTCTAATTGAAAAACTTTCATTCGTTGTACACTAAATGAGAGTTTTCTGCTATCACTATTCTTCAGATGTTTACGCTTTAGGTTATTGAAGGCACCGAATGACTGCTCTCCAGTCTGATTATTACGTACCTGTGAATTTACGACAAGAACAGTAGAAAGCCTCTTATCAGAGTTAAATAAAAGTTGGATGTCAATCATAAGCTACAATGTAATTTAGAGGCTTAGAGCCGACCGGAAAAAGTGCTAAGAGAGCGAGCGGCCGGGTGCTCCGGAATACCGCGTGCGAACAAGGTCATTGTTTTTGGCTATATGGTATAAAAATGCAAGGATACCTATCAGCCACCCAAGTGGTCGAGCAGTAACTCGACTGAACAATCTTCCTTGGTCTAGTGGTCATGATTTCCGCTTGTCATTAACACCGATAAGCGCGGGAGACCGGGGTTCGATTCCCCGAGGGAGAGTTTCTTTTTGCAATTTCGGGTCACTCTTTAATGCCCAACCAACAACCAACAACCAACATGAGTCAACCTTTGGTTCCTAGTGCTTATTTTTTTTTTTTTTTGTTTGGACTGTCTAGACCCCTGATCTACAATAGAAAGTCCACATCATTTCCGGTTAAGACTCACCGCTAGATACCTGACTCAACGCCCAGGCAGCAGGTGCGGAAAAGCTGTGCCACAAAAATCCACTTTTCGCTTTCGGGATCCTGTTTTGGAAACTGGGGTGAAAATCAAAAGATGAGGCTTAACAGTTTGAAACTATTTAAAGTCATGCTCTCAACTTGCTGTTCATGATACCAAGTGCCGCTTGTCTAGGCTTGTCTAGGTTTCTAGACTTGCTTTTACCTTGTTACATTTTTTTTTCATCGACTTCACAGGCCATTGGCAACCTTTTAATTTTCGCTTCAGATTTATTTTTACTATTCATCCAATCATTCAGTTCGGTCGCGATCTCTCCTCCTACCATGGCTTCGAATCAGTCAGATCCCTCGTTAACGAGGAGCTCCTTTTCCCCGTCCGATACTGCCATGCTGGAGGCTTTGGTGCCAGGCTATACCCTCATCTCACGCTTCTTCTTATCATATCTCCAAATCGACCCCACTGCCTACCTGCAGTATTTTGTCGCGCTGGCTGTATTTAGCGTGTCTCTACGCTACATTTATAACTCTGTGTCGGGATTCATCATGCAGTACTTCGTCTCTTACGCTGAAATTCGGCTTGATGATGAACTATTTAATCATGTAATGTGGTGGATGTCGCGGCAGTCGTTCATGCAGCGCACCAACCACTTCGTCGCCGGTGTCAAGACGAATGGCTACTGGAGCGACAGCGATGATGAAGACTCTGACGAGGACTCGGTGGACGAGGACTCTGACACCGATGACTTCATCGATGGTGAGACGGAACGCCAGTTTCAAGCGAAAGTCGCCTCCCGGAAAAAGTACAAGCCTTTGCGGTTCACACCATCCCAGGGTCGGCATTTCTTCTGGTACAAGGGCCGACCAATGCTTCTGGAACGACAGCAGCAGAGCCAAATTGCGCGCTGGGCACTCTATAATGAGCGACTGTTCCTGTCATGCCTTGGACGCAATTCATCGCTCATTAGGGAGCTTATAGATGAAGCGAGCAAAGAGTTTCAGAACCGCGATGGTAACAAGACAATCATTTATCGCGCCCAGCGACTCTCACGAGGCGACTCCTTCAGCTGGTGCCGCTGCATGGCAAGGTCACCGCGCCCGTTGTCTACTGTTATCTTGGACGGACAGGAGAAGCAAACACTGGTCAAAGACATGAAGAGATATCTGCGCAATCGCACTCGAAGATGGCATTCTAATCGAGGAATCGCGTATAAGCGGGGATACTTGCTGCACGGTCCGCCGGGCACCGGGAAGACAAGTCTATGTTTTGCCGCTGCTGGTGAACTCGGACTACCACTCTACCTCCTCACCCTCAATTCCAATGCCCTTGATGAGGACAACCTGTACACGTTGTTTTCAGACCTGCCCAACAAATGTATTGTTTTGATCGAAGACGTGGACACCGCTGGAATTACTCACAGCCGGGGCAAAACCGTCACCAACAAATCGAAGGGCAACGATTCTGTTGCTCAGGATACAGAAGAGTCTTCCGCGGAGAACGAGCCTCCGCTAGACAAGTCAGAAAAAGATGGTATCACGCTTTCGGGCTTGCTGAACGTCATCGACGGTGTTGCCTCCAGCGAGGGCCGCATTCTTGTGATGACAACAAACCATGCCGATAGGCTTGACGAGGCCCTTATTCGCATCGGTCGTGTGGACATGCAAGTTTTTCTCGGATATGCTACCCAAGAAAACGTCAAGGATCTGTTCACATCTATCTATATGCCGATGGAGGGTGACTTTCCCAACAACGACAAAGCCAAAATCACGACGAAATGGAGCAATGGCCACAGCACCGAGAAGGGAAGGAATGAGATGGAGAAGAGAGAAAGGAAACAGCAAGAATATCGGGACCATCTTGAATCCCTGCGCTCTCGAATCCACCCTTTGGCAGCCGAGTTTGCTTCTATTGTTCCAAGTGGAATCTTCACTGCTGCTGAGATTCAAGGCTATCTTCTCAATCATATAGATGACCCTGAGCTGGCCATTCAAGGCGCAGAGACTTGGGCTCGAGTTCTCCAGGAGAGCAAGCGTGTACGTGAAGAAAAGTCCGCTTAGTATGACAATGTAATACCCAGAATTAACATGTTACATCCACCGCCTTTCAAAGGCAGACATATAAGTTAACACAATTGTTAATCTCAAAATTGGTAAAATTAATTCTGAGCCCTTAAGCGGCTGCTCAAAAGCTGCTATAAATCTTAGACATGGTATCCAAAACGAGTGTATAGGGGGTATATGGAAAGCAGAAACGCGATGAAAAGAAACAAGCACAAGACATGAAGGTAGCGCTTTAAGCAATACTCGCTGTCCGTCCGTTGAGAGTAACACCTGCATGGTACATGCAGCGCTGCGTCTTCGAGTTATCACAAAACCCGTGGAATAGCATTCGATCTCCACACCCACAAACCGTCGCTCCACCAGGCGAAATGAGGCCATTCCCCGTCTTCAGGAGCTCAACATTCGTCTTTGTATACGGGCCCGTTATACTGGTAGCAGTAGCCCACCGCACATCATAAGCATCATCAGTATAGCAGTGCGTCGAATAGAACAAGAAATAAGTTCCACCATGCAGCACCAGACTCGGCGCTTCCACAAGTGGCCCATCACCATCGGCCGTGTTGCGGTCCAGAATTTGCACGGCATCCCCGATAGGAGTAACACCATCTGGTTGGACCTTTTGCAGCATGATTGGCGTGGATACTAGAGGTGGGTTGCCATTGTTGCAGTTGCCGCCATGTCCAATGCTGTTGCCGTCGACTTTGAATGTAACGTATCGAATACCGTCTGCATCTTTGAAACCTGCTGGATCGATGGATCCACCCTGATCGAGCCGGCAAGACAGTGGCGTGTCGCTAGGGACATATGGTCCCGTGGGCTTTTCCGCAATGGCGGTGCCTACGCAGTGGTGGCCAACATCGGATTTGGCTTCACCCGAATAGTACATCACGTACTTTCCATCATCCTGCAAAATTTTAGTAATTGTATGTTTTTCTCGTTTTTCTTAAAACTTACACGCAAAATCACGTCTGGGGCATAGTGGTCCTTGTCCGTCTCCCACGATGATAGGGTGGGGAGGGCCTCGATATCCAATAGCGTCCAGGATGAAAAGTCGTCTGATGTAGCAACCTGTATACGTTTCCCGTTTCCGTTTGTACCAAACGCGTACCATTTCCCATCAAGGGCTTTAAGAAAGCTTGGGTCCGGGAAGTCTGTATGCAAGCCCATAGAGACGCCATTTGTCCGCTTTGGCAGGAGGGGCGAGCTAAGAACTGCCGGAAGCAATGCTAGGGTGAAAGTCACCCACGCAAAGGGAGATGTAGAAGAGAAGAGCCGCATTACTACCTAAGTTCCGGTTCGCGGACTCAAAAAGAAAAGAAACTTGGGCTTATGATAGGCAGTCAAAGGGAGTCAAAGGGGAAGAAAGGGAAATCTTATATGCAAGCCCACTGCCACTACGCCCAGCGCCAGATCCAGTGGCATCATGGAGCCACCTTGGCAAGAGAGGGATATATGCTCCCGGCCCGAGGGAACGTGCTAAACAACAGCACGCCTGACATGGACATTCATCAGGTGCATCGGAATATGGGAGGGACTAAAATCAGCGGTCCACTCATGCCGCCGCTCGTGCTTCTGCCCATACTTGTGAGCTGGGGTGGAACCAAATGATCGGTCTGCGTGCAAAAAAACGAGTGCAGGCTTAGCAAAGCGGAGTAGGTAGGTGCATGGCAGGGCGAATCCCGAGTGCATGAAAAGACTTGGTGGGGCGGATCGGATAGATCCTAAGCTATAGTGCAGGCAATTTCCGAAACAGGCTCGGCATCATGAGATAAGTGTGAGGCCAGTAGGGTGATTTGCGGGATCACGGTGGAGACTGTTTTGGCCTTGTCGGTTCTACGTGTTAACTCTGGATGCGCTAGAACTGGGCAAACTCTCCGAGTGAGAAACCACGATGTCGGATGGGGCAGTCACTGGGTCGGCATGGAGAGAATGGCTGCATGCAAGATGCGACTACTATCCACTTAGCTGTAGGATGTGAGCACACAAGGAAATAATAATACAGGTAGATCCTCCGTGGAGAAGTCAGAGTTTATCTGGATGAGGGTTGTGGAATGTGCAGATGGGTCCCCGATCGATTCTGTTCTCGAGGCTCGGCCTAAAACGGCAAAGCACATGGAAGACAGACAATAGGGATGTCTGTGTGGCGCCGATCATGACAGGTCAAAGCTCATGTCCTTTGAGCATGTCTCAGAGAACAGAGAAGCAGTCGATTTGTCAATACGAAAGAAGTAAAGAGCTAGCTAGATGTATGCAAGGGCGAGATGTGGACCGCCCCTCGCTCTGAGAAAAAGGCTGGACAGCTTGGAGATACCTAGCTGAGCTGCTCAAACACGAATGTCCTGGCAAGATAATGGCAAGTGTAGCACAGCCCGCAGCCTAGACATACACATACCAAAGCAGCCCTGGAAGGCGCTTTAGCAACTAGTCATGCCGGCGGTTGGGCACCCCGAGCAGAATCGCAGTCATAGGCTGCCACAAAAGCCACCACAAGGACCATTTCTTGGAAGCTGCCACGATTGCGGAAGGCGCATGGTTATTCCGACCACTTGGCCTGCGCTGGCGTGACATGGTCTCGAGGCTGGTGGACATGTTGCTTGCCAAGCGAGAGGCTATGTGACGAGGTTGTATCAGCCCCAATCGTATCCCAAGACCCTGCATGTTCCGTTGAAAGCCTCATCAATCTTCGGGGCCCAACATAGATCCGTCTACTTGCATACACGAGTCTGATCCGTGGTTCGGTTGTTTTGCCGACCTATCGCACCATTGATTCCTATTCGGGACGAGAACAAACACAACCGTAAGAAGCCCAACATTCAAGTCGGGTCCTCATGCTTAGATCATTCCCGAGGGAACGTCACTTAATAGTGGAAGATGCTTAAAATTCGGTTCACATCGGAGGGAAAGTCTCACGCGAGACTCTCAAACCCCATCAAGAGGACAAAAGAGCCAAGGAACCACGGTGACTCGAGAGATTTGCCGGGAAGGGCACGTTTCGATCGACACGCTCGGTGATCAAAAGACGGATGACAACGCCCGATTGGATGTGCCGGGTTGAGCCTGACGGAGTTTGTTCTCTGCTTTTTACCCCGCATGACGACTCTACAGCTGAGAGGCTGGGGAAGGTCAATGCTGACCAGTCGGTGAAGGCGCTCTTTCAAATCGCAGTGAGATGATGTCACGGGTATCCTGTGCCGAGTTAGTGCATCTCTGATCGGCGGCTCGCATGACAGGGGTTGGCGATGACAACACGGTGAGACCCCGGGGTCCCACGATATCGCGAGAAGTGTGGGGTTGACGGGAAGGTCATTTGACTTTTGTTTGAATTTTGGGTCGGTAAGGGACGGAAGGCGATGCTTGTGGTTCAACATGATGTAAAAGAAGCATCGAAAGGTCCACGGGTGAAGAGGGTGGCTGTTCGGGTGTCGTTGAACCGTATGGTCGCAACCTGAGAAAATTAGAACCACGCTCGAAATAGGTTGTTACACGGTATATTTAGTAGATAATTTCCTCGTCAGTCGCAACCCATGGACCTGTCTACTAGAGTAAATAACGCAGGCCCAAGAGAAAAGAGAAATATCTACGGTACTCTAAATAGTGTGGTTTTAGTCACGCACGCCGTGTGCCCTACCATATCTGGCTTTTTAAGTAGATTTGATTGAATAAATCATTTGTCTAGGGTGTTGATAGTAGTATAGTAATACGTAGAGAAATGAAAGCAATTTCAGCTGGGTAGCAGAGTAGGAATGCTGTTTGATATGGATAGAAAACATTGGAAATTAACCTTTCAAGATATCTATGTCTGAATATTCTAAAATGATTTTTATTGACGGTTTGAGGAACACTTATCTCGTCTCTGATTAATATATGACCTGTATACATATAGAGGAAAACACTCGCCGAAACCAAGGCGTTGTATGTCACGGGAGAATGTGAGTTTACATCGGCGCTGCGTTCTCGCCACGGAAAGAGATACGTGTTGGTTGGCCTCACGGAGAGCCGGCCCAACAGATGATTCAATATTTAAATCGACATCTCCAGAGCTCCCAATAACTGCAAGGAAATTATTAGACACAAAAATAGCCTGCTATGTCGCGGGTTGTGAAATTTGTGGTGATGCGATGGTGTTGGCGGGTCTGAGAAGTCGCTAAATGGTGCCGGGAAAAGGAGCGAACAGCACTGTGAGTCACGATGAATCGGTTCCTTCCACCTGTAATACTCAACGGAGGATGGCAGAAATAAAAGGAGAAGTGATCACAATAGAATACTGGGAGGATGATCAGCAGTAGTTAGGGCTGACTGAGCTAGCAGGCCTGATGGTCAGATGGGTTATCTTTGTGTAGATAGTCACGTTAGCCTCTCTCATATTTCCCTGCTGTTCTCCTTAGTCCTTTTTATGTCATTTCAGAGTTTCAAGGTCTCTAAACCGGCCCTTGTTGATGAGTAAATTAGATACATGCATGCATGGGACACCTCAATGCGTTCATGCCCCCACTGTAAGTGTCAATGGCATGCGGACAAGACAACCTGTTTGGATATCAAAGCCCTACACTACTTATGCGACGAGTCTAAGCTAATAGGAGGCCTAAATGACGTTCTTAAGAAAGTATCCGAAATCCCTCATTCTCCCGCATTCCTAATCTCGAAATGTGCTCCGGGAGAGTGCAACCCAAGCCGAGCCGAGCCACCTTCCCATTCTTTTGCAGACCCAGGCCTAGCCATAATTTCTTATCGTGCCAAGTACGGGGCCTGTGTGTCACGGGTTCCTGAATCAGGCATTGCTTGGCATGCTATTCAGGGACTTGGTGGGCAGTTGGGACACCACCGCGGCAAATTTCACATTCCACATTATTCAATCCTTTTGGACTAGTTTTTCTTCGCCTTTTTCTAGGGATGTCGATACTTGTCGATATTTAACCTGAGATCGCCCTCGGGGCCGACGAATACTGCTGATCTTTCAAGTTAAGTTTCTTGGCTTTTGCACATCAATATGGCAGCTGTCAAGAAAGTGCTTGTTCGGGCAGATCACATCAATCCACCGGATAAACATTCCGAGTCTCGCTATGAAGCAGATCCAACGGTATTGGGCTGGCTAAATGATGTCGTCCCTTCATGGCGACAATTTTTACAGTACTTGATCAGAATGTTCCCTTTCATGAATTGGATCACGCATTATAACGTTCAATGGCTTATCGGTGACCTGATTGCAGGTAATGAGCCCTACCAAGTTTCCCGATCTTCCAAGCACTAACCAAAATAGGCGCTACGGTTGGTGCTGTCGTGATTCCACAAGGTATGGGCTATGCTAAGCTGGCTGGGCTTCCTGTACAATATGGACTGTACACTTCCTTCATGGGTGGAGTTATTTACTGGCTCTTCGCAACCTCCAAGGACATTACTATCGGCGTGAGTATCTAACAATTTCATCTTGATTTGCTATACTAATGCACGGAGCAGCCTGTTGCTATTATGTCTACGGTGATCGGATCGATCATCCCCGAGGTGCAGCATATCTACCCCGACATTCCCGGTCCGCAGATCGCCATGTCAATCACTATCATCTGTGGCAGTATCGTCACGTTTATGGGCTTGGCACGATTGGGCTTTATTGTTGACTTTATTCCTCTTCCATCGATCGCGAGTTTCATGACAGGATCAGCTATTACCATCTGCTCCGGACAAGTGAAAACGTTGCTGGGAGAAACAGCCAATTTCAATAACCGTGGCCCGGCCTATCAAATAATCATCGACACGTTGAAAAACCTCCCATCAGCAAAGAAATACGATGCTGCTATGGGAGTTTCGGCCTTGGTCACATTGTACTTGATCCGCACTGCCTGCAATGTCTGTGCCCGGAAATTTCCACGTCGTGCGAAGCTCTTCTTTTTCCTTACCGCCCTTCGCACGGTATTTATAATCCTACTTTTCACTATGATCAGTGCTATGGTCAATATGCATAGACGTGACGACCCCGCCTTTGCAATTGTCGGTCATGTCTCTCGGGGATTCCAGCACGCAGGTATTCCCGTCATTAAGAAGGACATCGTCAAGGCTTATGTCTATAATCTTCCGGCATGCGTAATTGTCTTGCTTCTGGAACATATTGCGATTTCGAAATCTTTCGGTCGGATCAACAACTATACCATCGACCCGTCCCAGGAGCTCATTGCTATCGGCATTACGAATCTTCTGGGTCCGTTCATTGGCGCATATTCTGCCACTGGTTCCTTCTCTCGCTCAGCAATTCAGTCCAAGTCAGGGTCCCGTACTCCTCTTGCCGGTGCGACTACCGCGATAATCGTCCTGGTAGCTATATACGCACTGACGACTGTGATTTTCTTCATTCCTCAAGCAGCGCTAGCGAGTGTGATTATTCATGCGGTCGGCGATTTGATAGTTGCACCGAATACCGTCTACCAATTCTGGCGTGTCGCGCCTCTTGATGCTGTCATCTTCGTCATCGGTCTGGTGGTCGCTATCACGAACACGATTCCTGACAGTATCTACGTCACTGTTTGCATATCGGTCGCTGTTTTAATCTTCCGTCATGCAAAGGCTTCAGGCAACTTCCTCGGTCAAACTTGGATCGGTGAAAAGCGGAATAATCGTCCGCTATTTCTGCCAATAGATGAATTCGATTCCGATATGAAGCCGGAGAATCCACGACCCGGGGTTTTCATCTATCGGTTCTCTGAAGGCTTCAACTTCCCTAACGCCGGTCACTATACAGAGGCAATGGTGCAGTCAATCTTCAAAAGCACACGTCGGACAAACGCACAAGCCTATGTTACCAAGGGCGACCGCCCATGGAATGACCCAGAGCCAGGAAGACGAGCGAACGGTGGCGAAGAGGATCTGCCACTACTACGGGCTATCATATTGGACTTCTCAGCTGTCAACAACGTCGATGTGACCAGCATTCAAAATTTAGTTGACGTACGCAACCAGCTAAACCTTCGCGCGGCGCCTCTCGAGGTGCAGTGGCATTTTGCCCAGGTCCGAAACAGATGGACCAAGCGCGCACTCTCTGCGGCGGGTTTTGGGTATCCCTCTCCTTGCAAAACCGTGTCAGTCATAGATGGCAAAGATGCCGAAGTTTCAAAAGTCGATGACTGTGGATGTCGCCACGATGTGGAGGTTGGTAAGGAGGCTGTTTCATGCAAGGGGGCTGAGCAGTGGGTTGCATCGGAGAAGGGCTCATGCAATGACACTCCGACCTCTGCGGATTGTGGCGGCCGGCCTTTCTTTCATGCTGATTTGATGAGTGCGTTAGAAAGTGTGGATGCCTATTTAGCTAGGAATCCAGCGCTATAGTATTAACGTTAGAACGAGACTCGAACATTATTTCATATCCAATTTTCTGGACTCTTTGTATTCACCGAGAACATCTCATCGAAGAATGATAGAGGCTCCCAAAACCGCCGCGACAGCAGAAATTCCAAGCACAGTACCCAGTCCATCCCACTTCGATCTCGATCCAACCCTTGATGTCGCATTTGATGTAGACGCAGCACTCCCGGTAGCACCAGTCGCAGTAGCCTGGACATCTGATTGGTGATGCAGAAGCGTGATCATTGGAATAAGGGAAATTCCGACGAACGAAGACGCCCCTGAGGTGTCAGAAAAGGTCGTCTCAAAACTCGAAATAGGATGGGTAGCGGTGATTATGTACAAGAGTTCCGTAACGGGTGTCCCATTCCACGTATTGGGTCTGTTTACTTCCCCAATATCCAAGCCAGGTAGCCGGGCTTGACAGCCCTTTGTGACCTAGTAGTTTGAGACTGTGGAGTAGCATCCGGCAAATTTGTTTGCCGTCATGGAGCTGGAACAACGTTAAATAACTAGGCAATCTATGATTCGTCAACTTCCGCAGACTCACCGCGGACAGCACATGACAGCGGTCTCTTTCAGGTCCAAAGGCTCCATCAACGTTAGCTTATTATATATTTGAAAGTCTTTTGTTAATATAGTGACACTAGGAACACGCTTCCCAGTTATTAATCTACACATCCTTAACATTCACATACGTAGCTTTGGCATCTTTGCCACCTTGTGTGTCGTTCCTCCAAACCAGTTATCCTTTTGCGTTCTGACGCGACGGTTCTGTTCCCAAATCTCTTCGGCAGTGTACCCGTACCAATTTTTCACCTCTCGCCACACCATCTCACCATCCGACAGCCCACGAAGCAGTGTGATTGCATCTTCGTTGATGACACGAGCCCCAGCCAGATAATGCAGTGGAGTATTCAGATCGGAGTCCTGAAATCCTACACACGGCTCAAATCCCGACGACAGGAGATAACGCAGCAACTCCATTTGAGCCGGAAACTCTGACTCGCATTGCTCTATTGATAATGAACCTTTGGGCTTACACCGGAGATTATGGATGGATTCACGAGTCTTGGATGCATGATTCTGGATCATGGACGACATACAGGCGATATGTAGGAGTGTGTGACCTGCGGCCGTTGCACCGGCAGCTTCGAGAGGAATACTCTGTTCGACACGTTGTAGAGCCCGTAGGGAATGTGCTGTCGCCACATGTAATATGTGGATAAGGAGGTATGGGGTGCGGATGCTGAAGTCGATACGTAAGTCATTTGCCAGAGTATTGTAGGCCATTTCATTCCAGGGTTCACGTTGAAGGAAAGTTGCCATAAGAGGAGTGATGCTGGTATATACGTCCCCAAGCGGAAGAACATTTGGGTTGAATCCAGCCCGGAGTAGATAATAAAGCATATCTATGCCTTGACTGCCGCTTAAGATTGCCGCATGAATTGGAGAGGAGAGGGCTAGAGACGAGGTTGTCGGGGGCTCCGGTATATCTTCCAGAGCAGGGAAAGTTGTCCAGAATGAGCTGTCAGGGTCTGTAGCGAGAAGTTGCTCTATGATTGTGACTAGTCCTGACCCAGCTGCAATAACCAGGGGATGCCCAAAGTTCGGATACTCGTCGCAGAGAAATTGCGCTGTTGTTAGTCCTGCCCAGAACTCTAGCAACGGTCGCCACTCCATCTCTGTCTCGGTAATATGAACTGTCTGTTGTCTCGGGACATCAGCCAGAATTTCAGCTCTCGTGTAATCATCCCATAGTTATTGAGGTCAATCTCCGGACGGAAACGAAGAAACAGCGCTTGCCAGGCCTCAAATGATGAGATTTTGTATCCGTCCGGGTTCGCTCCTAGTTTTAGCAGAAGTTCGACGTTCTCCGTCGACTGGGCTCGAATCGCTGCTATCAGAGCACTGTAACAGTGTGGGACAGGATACCACGATGTCGTATAGCTAGGACTGTAAATGCAGTGTGTTTGGTTGCAGAATACTTCTTTTATTTTGGACCAGTATGGCGAATGTTCTGCATCGAATAGACTGGGTGGCGAATCATTGGCGATGCCTTCATGTCCTTGAAGAAAGTGCTGCCATCCAAATTCGAGAAATTTGTAAAGCTCGTCTAGGTTGCCTTGCGCAGCGACCTGGAAAATTGCTGTTTTGCCTACCCGGCCGCACGTGCATTCGACAATAGTACTGGGATCATTCTTTGATGATCCCGTTCGGATTAGGGGACTGTTTCCTGCCATCTGAGCATGGAAAAATGGCGTAAAAATCCAAGGTTAACGAGGGAATGAAAGAGGGAGTCATTAGTATTAGTAGGAGCCCATCGCTCAGCGGGGTCTGATCCATTTCTTCCCCGGAGAAGGCCTCGCGGGGCTAGCAGAAAAGACCCTGGGTTGCATCAGCTGGGCGGTTACAAGGCGTTCAATTTTGTAGCCCGTAATGCCGCTATGCTTAATTGCCCTTAGCGGTTTCTAGTGCGTGGTAAGCGAGCAAAAACTGGCGACGGCCGGGCTAGAATCGATTGGCCAGAAAGAGTATGGATTTAGCCCTATACAAGATATCAAAGGTATAAAATTCGTGATTTAACGCCAGAAAACACCGCTTAATGCATCATCATGAACAGAATTAAAACTCATCAATGCATAAGTAACCACGTCTCAAAAGGCACACCCCTGGCTTTTTGCTTCCCATCACGACCCGCGGAGAAAAGAACAGGCTCAAAATCGGACACCGATGCGTACTGCCTAATCAAATGACGCCAGTAGCACGACTCGGCAGCAGGAGTAAGATACCGATCCCGGAAGGTGCGCACCGCATTATCAGCAATACGCTCCGCGACTTGCGGGTTATCGATCAAGTAATCGATCTTGCGCGACAAATCCTTAAACTCCTGATCGACCTCGATGTAATTTGCTTCAGGCCCAGATGAGACCAGCGCAGCATGGTGAGCCTCCTTCCAAACAAGTGGGTGCGATATAAAGACAGAGCGGCAATTGAGGAGATACTTCCCTCTACCAGAAAAGCTGCGTCCCTCGGTATGAGCCAGGAACATATATCGGCAATGGTCTTCAATAGGAAGAAGATTAAAGCGAATATCGTTCTCATCATCCCAGTCAATAACACGCACGCTAGCCCAGCTCTTGCCAACAGCCGACTTGAGCAGTTTACTACGCACAGCGGGGTTCGTAGCAAGACTACCCCGCCAAACGAGCTGCTTCTTCTTGTCCTCAAACGCGATACCCGGGATGAAGGACCCATCAGACGTGACTTCGCCCTGGTCGATCGCTGCAATGCGACGACGCACTTCGTGGTACGGCCCGATCTGCACTTCAGGCCAGGCCCAGTATCCAAAGTCGGGCATCATCCAGACGGAGTCATCGCCGTCGCGCTTCGAGTATGACCATATGGGACCTTGGCCGGTTGGGTTGGGCGCGGAGTCTTCTGTAGTGAAAATGAATTCGATACTGGGCAGGAGGTGGCGGTGTGGGAAAGCTGATAGTGCGCGCTGGAGGGAGTTGAGAGTTGCTCGGGCACGAGATGCGGTGACTGGCATTGCGCCAAAGTCGACTATGTAGAGCTGTAGTGGATATAATTAGTTGCCTGGAAATAGATTGCAGGTACTCTGATCAACTCACCTGGCCCCGATCGATAATCGCGCGCACCATGCCATCATCAATCTCCCGCGAGTTCAAATCATCATAAGAGACATGAGACTCACGTCTTGAGTCTGCAGTCTTATCAATCTCGACAAAAAGCTTTGGAAATGCGCTGCGACACTGCTCATCCGAGAGCCCATGATTCTGTCCATCCCGCTCGACTCTAAACTCCCAAGGATCACTTCCGTTTTGCGAAGGAGTAAATGTCGAACATTCATATTGGGTCGGCCGATGAGTTTTTAGAATGTAACGAGATGCCGAGTCGCGCGATTGGTTGGTGAAGAAGAGGAATGCGAGGACGAAGAGGGAAATGACGGCGCTTGTGGCCAGCAAGCGGAATGAAGGTTTTTGGGCGAACATTCTGGCTTCGAGAAGATTGCTGGAATGAAGCTCACTTCTCTCCAGTCAATTCGAGTAGTTCAGGCTCAAATGTCTCGTTACATTTGATTTTGCGTCGTTCTCTGCTGGAAAGGTGGTGGAGAGGATGATGTTGTTAGTGCTGATTGTTTCCGCGGCAACGGGCTCGGCGTCATGTCACTCGTCGATTTCTTGAAGATATCAAAGCCAACCCGATTGAAACACACGAAAACTAAAATCAGACCCTGGTAGAAATCGAGTGGAGTATTACTTGAAGAGTGAATATTTGCAAAGTATGAAAACCGATAGAGCTACCCTTCGCAAACACAAAGAGCACAGTCAAATCTTGGTCCCAACGATATCGAACTATGTACATGGGAAGGAGAGCGCCATAGCCAGTTGATATATTCAGGGGGTATCTCAACATCGTAAAAATAAACAAGGGGAGAAAAACAAATGAAACGACTCCAGATCCCGTAGATATCATCATTGACATAAAGGCGCCATAGATCACCGCTCGTCGCCGCTGGCCGCCGCACTTGCGCTGTTACTGCTGAAGTAGCTCTCGTCGATCTTGAGAATCCATTCCACTTTCTGCGCCTCGGTACGCGTGGCGAAGAGGTATGTATTCTGGGTTCCGTAGACGGCGAAAATGTTTGGTCGTCCTCTGGCAGAGAGAGAGCGGTCATTTCCGGCGCCGGACCCGTCGAGCAGGCGAGCAAAGTCGGGAGCGTGGTCCACCCGGGAATTGCGTAGGTTTATGGCGTTGATTTCGTCTCCCTCTGGGTTATAGATGTGGAGATACGGCCTGCGGAGCTCCACGAACCGGCGAACCCAAATGTTGTTGGTGTCGTCGGGGGTAAGCACGTACCCCGTTTTCAGGGCGGATGGGTTCTTTGGAAGGGTTTGAATGGTAGCCACAAAACGAGGCTTGAGCGACATTTTGTCCGAAACACCGCCAGTGCCATTCGATTTATTTTTGGCGGCGCCGTCTGCCGGTGGGTCGGTGTTGCTTCGGACCAGGATAACCTCGGTTGGATCCTTTTTAGTCGACCAAAGGTCAACGTACTTCTGAAGAAGTTTGGATTTGCGTTCGTTGAGATCCTGATTGCGCATTGGCGTCGACCGTCCACTGCCCTTGGGGGGTGGTGACATCAGGCTGCCTGCGCTGAGAGCTCCACGAGCGGCATGCAACTCAGCCACGCGGTATCGGCGTTTGCGGGCAGCGATATAGTCTCGAACCAGCGACACTTTGCGGGGAGCCCAAGCTGTCAGGAGCTCCTCGCCTTTGACGTAGTCGTTCTCGGTGTTCATCCGCCAGAGGTCAGCGGCTCGCTTGGCTGAGACCGGACGAATAACCAGCGAGTACATGCGAGTTGTCGAGTGCACGACTCGGGTTGAGCTCCAGAGCTGCTTGAACATCGACTGCTGGCGGACATAGGTGCGCCCAAGGATTTGGAGAGTTTGATCGACCTCAAACACTACAGGTGTCTGAAGGCGAGAAGATTTAAGATCCCAGCGAACCGTCACTTGCACTCGGTACTTGTCCGCAGTCACCCTATCGAGGAGAAGAGAGCCGTGCAAACTGGAATCCCATTGGCCCACGATTGTGACATTCGAGGTTCCATCGGCATTGTCCTTGACCATCGGCTCCTGGGAAAGCTTAAGAGGGACGTCCGGAGTTTGAAGATCTTGATCAGGAATCTTGCCCCACGGATCAAGAAGTCGGACAGAGCCAACACGAGCATTGGTGATATCATCCCAAGGGAGGCTTTCAGTGGAGCTGTAAGTGAGATTGATCGAGACGCGACGCTGCAGACCTTGGTGGAGTTGGTAAGTGCCAGCGTCAAGAGGACTGTTTTGAACAACCTCAACGGGGGTATATTCACCCGACTCTGCAAGCTCCAGTATCTGAACTCGAGCAAAGACGTCGTGTCTTTCCTCCGAATAGAACTCGGATTCTGCAATTCTGGGTGCAGTGCGTTTCTTGGGCGTGATTTCTGCCGAGTCGCGCATATCATCCCAGCTCAGAAGCTTGTCCATATGTACGGATGTCACACAAGCATAGACGCAGACCTTCAGTGCAGCCGTTCGGGGACTCGAGAGCGGGAGGCTCATGCTGTGTACGCTTTCAAATCGGACTGGACTCTCCTCGAAGCCATTGATCATCTGTGTCGTGGTTGCACCTCCTTCTTCGGAGATACCGGGTACGAAAAGCTGTGCATGAACATCAGTCCCTTCCCACTCGGCAAACCCGACCATGTCACGCATGACGACATTGAATTTCAAGGTTGATGAAGGTGCCTGGGCCGAAGACGGCTCCAGAGATAACCGGATGATTCCAACGACACTTTGCGTGTAGGGTGAAGTGATCTCGACGGAGAAGTCTTGCACTCGGGTCTCAAAGACAGCGGTCAATGGAATATCGGCGTCTCCAACGAGAGAATACTGCGGCGAGCAAGGCTCCGAAAAGGGATTCTCGAGTTTGAAGTGTTGGATGTAGTCGGGGCGATCAATGTATTGATGCAGCTGGCGCATAGACTGAATGCGACGCTGGAGTTTCTCAATCGACCACAGGTGGATCACAGACTGCTTGTAATCGATGACCCTGACCGCGACACAAGGTTTCTTCGCTTCTTCAAGCACGACGTCTTCATCGCCCGAAATTCCGTTCAGCACAAGGTCGTAGGATGAAGCCATATTGTGACCATGATCCACAATGGCAAATTGGAAGACTACATTCTTATCCATGATTTGGCTCATGACCTGTGCCTCCTTCAGAAGAGACGCATGTTGTAGGATCTTCTCGGCCATGCGGACATAGTTGCGCTGAGACCAATGCTGGAAAACAGTTTGCGCGATCTCAATCTCCCGCGCGCTCAATTTGGCGAAGCCGTTCTCGTAGATCTGTGGAATTGGCTTGCCCATGTCACGCATCTGGGTCTCGAAGGCTTCCTTCTGCTGTTTTAATTGCTCCTCAAATTCCTCTTTGGCAGAGCGGAGCGCGTCTTCCATACGCTGTTTCTCGGTTTGAATCTCGTTCGGATCTGGGTTCGAGGCAGCCTCTGCGTTCTTCAGCTTGTCCACAAACTCCTCCTTTTGGCGATCCAGTTGACGCTGCATGTCTTGGCGAACTGATTTGAGAGAAACGCCATTGGTCCCTTCATCGTCGTCATTTTGACGGGGTGTACCGGGCATAGTGATCGCCGTGTCCAGGGAGAAGTTGTCGATAGTCCCATTGGACATGTACTTGTCCCGCACTGGGAATGAATTCAGCGAATCCGAATCTTCCTCATTCTCTGGAAGACCGCGGCGTACTGCCCGAGCTTTTTGCACATCCTCGAAGAGAGTATCAAGTTCATCGTCCGGCATATTTGAGATATGATCCGGTCCTAGCATAGCACTAGCGGCTTCCCTTCGGGCAAGGAACCAATCTGATTCGCGGCCACGCTGTGACGGCATCGGAGAATCCGCTCTACTCGAATCACCATCGATCTCGGACCCAGTCTTACTGAGATTGCGATCGTGGGTTTTGTTCGGTGCTGGCGAACCAAGTTGGCTGGTTGTCACGGAATGCCGCAATAAACTTTGCTCCACCCGTTCAGCGCGGGCTTCTTGGGGGTGGTTGAATCGGAAGATATGGAAATCTCCAAGGATAATACGAAAGCCACTCTTCAGTCGAGTAGGCTTCTCGATTCGCATGCCGTTAACCATCACCGCAGCGCCTTCTGTGGGAACAAGCGTCACAATGTTATCCACGCTCTCGAACGTGCAATGCTTTTCAAGAATCTTGGAACCATTCAGTCGGATTTCAACATTGTTCCCTTGGTCCATATGTCCCACAGTCGTAGTCCCGGGTTTGATGTTGTAGACCAGACACTCTGCCAGCAGGGGGTCATCACTGAGGTTGACCAAGTGAGGCATCTTCTTTGGAGTGCTGAGTCCGATGAACCCCTTTTCGATGTTGATGCCAAGTTCTTCAAGAGCCGCTTCACGCTCCTTGTGAATGAGCTCTGTGTTTTGCAGCTTCTCCTCCCATGTTTGATTCAGGTCTTTGTAAAGCTTCTCACTTTGGTTGAGCTGTTCCACAATCTCGGCTTTGCTGACCTTGGTGATGGTGCCATCCGCCTGCGCAATAGAGACCATCTGCTTCTCCAAAGGCGTATCGGGTGGATAGTATTCTTCCGCGGGCATAGCCCCGGCGACGCCAGCAGCACCTCCTGCGCCACCTCCGAGCTTTGAACGCAGTTGTGCCAATTCCTCCTTGAGCTCGCGAATCATACGAGCATTCGGGTCCTCGTTCACGACAGCGTGGTTCTTGATTCGCTTGGCTGAGTCGGCATACCGAAGTGTACTCAGTGTCTCCTCAAAGTTAATATCTGCCGGAGAGATGGCAGCAATCATTGAGGTCATGGAGTTACCTCCTAGTGAATCCTTCAGCAGCCACGTGAGTACTGAATCACGATATGGGACCATGGATGCAGCCTTCTTCTTTCCAGCTGCACTTTTGCCAGCCGAGACATCAGCCAAAGCAGCGATGACACGACCAAGCGTCGACAAGGAGCGGTTAATCTCCGCACCCTCTTTTAAACGCGCACCGGTGGCACCGGTGGAGTTGGCTCTCTCTGAGCCTGCCAAGTCCACCAAGCTGATCTTCGAAACCTTCTCGGTATCCATTGAGGTCTCCGCATCATGGCGCTTCTGAGTAAGGGTCAATGTGAACACGGCGTGGGAACGACTTGAAGTTTCGTTCATGTTCGTTGCCGCCACCGTTCTCGCCTTGTTTCCCTCATCCATCAAATTTTCAATCTCGTCGAAAGAACGAACCACCAATTTGGCCAGATCCTCCACATAAGGGCCGGTCGACGGATGCTCACGAACTTTGAGGTTGCCCTTATTTGACGGATTGAGCAGGTCGCGAACGCGTTCGTTGTAAATTTCGAGGTAGGACACCTCTACCGTGCAATTGAGGTTTTTGTCTTGTTGGATTCCGGTGATTCGCTCGAACATGGACTGACAAATCCGCGGGATCACACCGTACTCCTTGCCATATCCCATCATTGAGTACGATTTGCCTGAACCAGTCTGACCGTACGCGAAGATACAGTTGTTATATCCACCAAAGGCATTGTCCAATAGCGGCGAACCCAAGTCATCGAAGAGGTTGTCCTGGCCTGCATAGTTCTCCGAGTTCTTGTCAAATGACCAGTATGAACGATCGAAGGCGAAAACCTTCGGTCCAGCTTCACCCTTGGTACCCTTTCGCGACGATTGGGCTTCCATGCCCGGTGGTGCGGTAAGTACCGTCTGGGCATCTTTCATCTGCACGATACATTTTGCGCCGCGGTCGATTTCTGAAAATTGGCGGGATACCCAGTCAGTAGTCGTATTGTACTCGAAGATCTGTCCAACTCACCTCTACTGTTAAAAGGCCGCACCCGCACCACGACCTTAATATTGCCTCCGCCGCCTGGAGCCATCTTGTTCTCTACCCCATACACCGGGGTTGATCACGGGTCGGCTTCTCGAAACTGTCGATTTCGCAGGGGTCACACCAGCGGTGACGAGAATACACCGATGCGCGAACTCCGCGAGGAGCGCGACTTGGGGCGAAGTCGCAAAGAAACGGGCGCCGAGTCACTGAGGGTTGGGTATCTGATCGTCTGGCCTTGGATCGAAGGGAGCCGCGGAACGGTGGGTGTCAACAAAGACGTCATGTACCGAATATTGAGCGCGTCCGCGGGAGTGTGGGGTGGGTCGACAGGGATCCGAAAACACGGCGGTCAGGATCTTGGGTTGTCGATGTTGATTTCGAGAGGAAAATGAAGGTTCAAGACACCAAGAATCAAATGCGATTGTCGAAGCCACTATTCATGCGGAAAAGCCTCCTGCTTGGGCGCGGGACCCCTTGCTGAATAAGCGGTTCCCCCGAACTTGCGAAGTGAGAGCAGTTTACGATGTGTAAAGTCTGGCTTTGTCCAATACTGATGAGTTGATTTCATGGGTTTTCTTTTACCTAGGTAGTGGTATCTGTATAATGGAATGCACAGAGTGAGCATGTCCTGGATTTGGAAGCATGGGTCTAGCCCGCTGGAATGTGCCATGGTCTAGATCTGCTCCGGTATATCGTGGACCGTTTAGTATGAGCGCCATTTCGAAAGAGATATTTCCAAGATTCGAGGCCTCTTTGGAAACGCACAAGTGTTGTAAGACTCGGTCCATTCCAAAGCTTTTATCTCGTTGATATATTGGATGACAGGATCTCATGTTTCACGTTGTCGAGTGGCACCGTAGATATATATATCCACTTCCAGACACCCGATACCATACCACAGAGCCTCCAGGGGTAGAATAGATCCCAGCGAGAATAGAGACTTGAAATTCGAAAAGAAGAGATCGTAAATCGGTCTATTACGCTCCAAATTTACCTATCTAGTCTGATTGATGGATAACTCGAGCTCAACACCCTAAGCGGTCAAGCATCCAAACGTGGGGTTCGCCCGAGATCGGACCCATCGAGCGCATCAACGCTGAATGGCCCACGTCCAAGGAAAGTTGACAGCCCAGGGCCGAAAGACACGTGGAGGCAGAGCTCAGCAGATCGATTACTTCCTACCCAGGTACTGTATGGTTACGGTGTACAGCCTGGAGAACGACATGGTCTCGGGCAGCAAACGGAGACCGTTCGCCGTTTGAGCCCAGCCACCTCGGTGAGTAGAATGGTGACCGCCACATGAGATACGAGATACGAGACAGACACCAGACATCGGACTCAAAAATGCCGCCCGGGGCTCGTCGATATCACGGCACCCGGCACTTGCGTCATCCCCAGCACGATGGGGACACCATGGGTACGGGTCCGACTTGGGGGCGAAACTGGGCTGAATTGCGAGGGGGAAATCGCCGCCTCATTTATCGTCAAGGTAATCACAATAATCACAATAATCACAATTCATCACAACGCACATGGGTTCAGCACCGGACCAGGACCATGGAAAGTCGGCGGCATGGGATTCTAGGTGGGATGGGACCTAAGGTGGAGGACAGTTGCCCGAAGCGGAGAAAAGGCCGAGGCAGATCCCCAGGTAATTGCATAAAGAGGGAGGTAATAAGCAAAGGCGAACTCTATAGTTGCCTAGGAACCGAGCACAGAGAAACCCATCAGTATCTACAATGAGGACCGGCGACAGCAAGTACGGTACATACATACATAGCTACGGTAAAGTCTAGGGTAGACCTCCCTCACCGCTCAGCCGGTTGCACATGACTGCCGGGATGCCCGGATTCTGTCGATACGGTGACCGTACGGTGACGCCAGTATCGGCCCCAATCCACGCAAATTGTAACCGTGGAATACCCAATAATACCGCGACCCACAGGGTCCACCGGACTCTGATACGCCATGATACGCCGGGCGGCAACGCGTCGGCCAGTCATTCAGCTGGAAGCGGTACAAAATGCCCCATCTCCCCCTTTCGCCTTTCCTTTCTCCCCCTCTGCCCATTCTCGTTGGTTGCTCGCCGCTCTCCAGCTCATCTGCCCTCCAACCATCGCACAGAGCTGGCCACCCTTACTTCCTTAAAACAGCTCATTCGCCCACTTCTGGTCCCGTCGCCGAGCCCAATCATCTTCGCTCCCGTGCTCGTCCTGATCTAGCAATTAGCTATTCTATTCTAAAGGTATGAACGGGATCGTCTTTTCCTCGTGCTGCTATACTTTATGTCATGTTCCACCATGAGCTCTATTTGATCGGGCAATCTACAATCGCCCTGCTATTTGCCCTCTGATTTTTACCCTCTGGTTCCTCTGCATTCCCCATTCCTGCCGTGTAAACAACCACGCGCTTTTATCTCGGGTCTGCCCGGACCATTCACTGGAGTCGCCGCACAGAACTCCTCTCGTTGGCTTCCCCTCTTCCCCTCCCCAGTCATCTTGCTTCGATCCCTTGTTCTGTACTGGGATTGGAAGGCACTTTATCCACGGACTTTATTCCCATTGTGCCTGTCCTGCCCATCCCGTCTACGGTAATCGCGGTTCCCCTCACCCTTCCACCCCTCCAATCCCACGTTGCGCGCGCGCTTTTAGTGCCCGCCCGTGGCAAAACAACGCGCTACTATCTATCCACTGCCCTCTGGGAATGCAAAGCGCCTGCGCGGCGTTTCATCCTCGGCCTATCCCGTGGTCATTGGTCCCCGATTCTGTTTGATGCGCGCGCAACTTTGTTTCTGTTTTGTGTTCCAGCCCGACTCCGCCGCACGCGTCCTTGACATCATTACTGGGTAGTTGCATCTCTAACGGATGACATCTAGACATTCGCGATCTTGATTCGCTTTCGCCTTTTCATCTCGAAATCTGTCCTGCTTCTGCAGTACCAGGCGATCCACAAGGTATGTCTAACCAGCTGCACCTCCCCCGATTTGCGTGCCAACGCATACATTACGCGCTCCCCGCCTCGCCCGGCCTAACCCGCTCGGGTATCCAGAGGGCCCCTCCATGAGATCAGCCCCCTCCAAGTGGCCAGCGCATCGCGAGGGATCTTCCAGAATGGTAGACTGACGCTTCACAGTCCTGATTCGTGGACTCTGGCAAGGCGCGCTCTGACTCTCGAGGCGCAATCACCCCGGCTAGTCCCAACCCCGGTGGGAAACTAGACGAGCAAAAACGCCTCTGGTGAAGGTTGCCTGTGCCTGAAATAGTCCCCCAAGTAGCTGTCGGGAGTGGCATCAGCATCATCAACGCCCTGGCTTATTGCCAACGCATTGCATCTCTAGTCGCGCGGTGACCCCCCCGGTCCTACTGCATCACAGCCCAACCACGTTACACCCGAGGGCGGGCATAGACCGATTTGCACAAAAGAGCCAAACCCTCCGCAGTGCGGGCGTTCGAGAACCCTTTCACAGGTCGATTCTTCAACGCGAAAGATTCGTTATCCTGGCCCTGCAGTGATTTAAGGTATGCGCCGAGTCTCCATTCCCGCGCTGTGCCCCATAGGTCACCCCACACTTGAAATCCAGTGACCGTGCCGTCCTGCGCTTTGCTGACGCTATGCCCCGACTGCAGACTATCGTTTCCCGCTCATCGAATCATCGGTGCCCCACGACTGAAGGTTGCCTATCTCTCTTCTGCACGCACCTTCGTGATATCGACCCAGCATCGTCTGCCAAACATATTTCGGCAGTCTACCTCGATCTTCTCTCATTTGCGATCGCGCATCCAATCCACTGCGGTGCTCAAGCTTCTTTTCACCTGATTGGTTTGGGTTTGATCACCCCATCACGTTACCGCGCCGCTGTGTGACGGAACTATCCCGTCGCAAGCTTCCTTCAACATGGAGTATCCTCCGCAGTATCAACAGCCTCATGGCCAACATCCTCACGCCCCTTCACACATTACCGGTCCTTATCAAACTGGCCCCCCGAACCCTGGTGCTCCCGTCGGGTCCATGGCCTCGCCCAGCAATCCCCAGGCACCTATGCAACAGACACATCCTGGCCATCAGACATCCCCGATCGTGGCGTCGCAGCAACACTACCAGCAATCACAGAATGCGCCTGGCGCTGTTCACCAGCAGATGAATTTCCCCCAGGGTTACGGCGCTGCCGTTCCCATGCCACAGTCCTACGGAATCTCCCCAACCCAGGCTGCCGCGATGGCCACGGCCGCTGCATCGGGGCAGTTCTATCCACTCCATCAAGACTCCATGGCGGGACAGATGGCCCAGGGATCGCGAGGCTCACCGCGCATGGCTGTTCAGATGAAGCCGGATCGTAATCCTCGATCCCCGCCCCAAATGGCCGGTCAGATGCCTCCCATGGGCTCGCAGGTCCCGATGCCCGGTCAGCGCCGAATGAGCCACGTTGGAAGCCCCAGCGTTCAGAGTGCTCAGCCCGTGATGAGCCATGTCGGCCGATCCTCCGTCGGTGCTCCCATGGCCGCTGCGCCAGTCCAGCCGAATCATCCCTCCCCGGAAATGGTAGTCAGCACCAACCAGGAAGAGTCCCCACTCTACGTCAATGCTAAACAGTTCCACCGAATCCTCAAGCGCCGGGTTGCGCGACAGAAACTCGAGGAGCAGCTGCGGTTGACTTCAAAGGGCCGCAAGCCGTACCTGCACGAGTCCCGACACAACCACGCTATGCGCCGACCCCGTGGCCCTGGTGGCCGGTTCTTAACTGCCGATGAAGTCGCCGCAATGGAGAAGAAGGCAGCTGATGGTGAGGACATCGGTGACCTGGGCAAGATCGAGAACGGCGCTGGTCAGAAGCGCAAGTCAAGCGAGGTCAACGATGACCATCTCAACTCAAAGAAGACCAAGACCAGCGCCAGCGCAGACGGGAGCGAGCAAGAATCTGCCGAGCCTTCGGACGAGGATGGTTGAATGACTCGCCCATATCACCATTAGGGCATGACTCCATGTTGGTGGTGTCTTTTCCTATGTTTTCTCCTTTGTCGTCACGGCTTTATGGATGGATGCTTTTTGGACCTTTTCTTTTCTCTAGCGAGCGATGTGTACGGATCCCCTTTACCTTCTTATATTGTCTGCTTGACTCTTACCCTTTTCTTTTACCCCCGATGTTTGTTTATAGCTTATGCTGGGACGATATTTTTTTTTTCTCTGCCTCCTTTTCGAAGTATTCCCCTCAATGGTTCTGACAGCCCCTGGATGCATTGCCTCTTATCTACCAGACCGTCCGCATGCCCCTCTGTGTATGTCCGACGAGTCTCAGAGAGAAAATGCTCCAGGACCCGCTGCCACAAAGCCAGGTATCCGCAAAGGCCTGCATCGTTTTGTGTATATCGCCAGTACAGCGCCAGTCCGGCTTTGTGTCTGTTTCTACTATGCCCCCCGTCCCTCGAGTTCGTTATTTCAGGGTTATTCCCCTCTCAATGGTTCAATGGTTCTGATTTACAATGTTCTTCTGGTATCCTTTTGTCTTTTATCGTGCGTTTATGGGTTCCGGGGTTGGGAATTAGAGACGGTCTCCATCACTGGAAAAACAGATCACTTTGGTTGGGTTGGGAAAGATTGGGTTATATTTCTCTTCTCTCTTATGGATACGAGTTCAATTTGTCACTGCCTATACCATGAATGAAGATATTGTCGTTATAATCTGCCATCCATTCATCCTGTCGTGAGCTGTGCTTCGTACTTCGAAGGGTGCGCCTCAGTACTTGCAAGTGCTACAACTATGATACCCGCCTAGTTCGAGTCGACTCATGTAGCCCATCAGATGAGAAAAAGACCGTCTCAACCCATACCGCCACCTTACCGCTACGGTTACAAGCACGCCGCAAACCAGCGCAATGAGAGTATCATGAATCCGGACTCCAGAATAAGATCCCCTACGAAACCAGTCGTAAACGGGACAAATCAAAACTGGACACCCAACCATAACTCCATCCATGCAAAGCAAAGAAATCCCCTCCCCTTGGTCCTAAACAGCTTCCCAATCCATCCCCTCAACCATAAACCTCCAATCCGCCTCCGATTCCATTTCCTCCTCCTCCCCCTCCTCTTCCCCAGGCCGTCTACAAAGATCAACATGCTCCCTAGCCCTCACGTAAGCCTCTTCAAGCCCATTAAAAATACCCGACAAGATATCCTCGAAATCAAACGCCGATAACGGTAAGACCTCCTTCTTCTCGAACGGGTCGTTTTCTCTTTCTTCTTGTGTCATATCCGCCGTTTTCCATCTATTCCGAAGTTCTTTCGCTTTGCGTAAAAGGAAATGCACGCGGCCGGAACCCAGAATTGGCGTTAAGGGTGTTGTTTCTTGTTCGAGGGCGCTAAGCACGTTGGCATGGTAGCGGTGGATCGTGGGCGAGTTGGAGAACCCGTTTGTCCCGCGTGGCCCGCGAGAGGAAACGGTGATGTTGAACACCCCCAGTAAATGCACGATCGCGCGCTCGAGGAGGGCGTAGTACTCATGGAAATCAATCTTGAACATGATCTCCGCCTGCGAGACGTCTGCATCTGAGACATCCATGCCGTTGGCGTGGAGTGTTGCCAGGCGATAGCCTTCGGCCAAAAAGGGGAGTTTCCAGCGGAGACGAGCGACGATTTTCATGAATCGGTTTAGTTCTTCGGAGGGTGGGAGGAGAGCGGTGTTTGTGCTTGCTGGGGCGGAGGGTGTGCCATTGCGGATGCGATTGGGGGTTTGTGCGGAGGCTGATCTGATGCGGTTTTCGGAGCGAGGGCGGCGAAGGGAGTGGTTGTTGTATTGGTACTCGCTCGCGCCAGGCGCCCAGCGCGAGCTGAGGAGGTCGGACATTGGAGTGTTGGAGGTTGTGCTGTGGTGCGGCGTGAGCGGTTATCGCACGGGCCAATTGGGGCTCTGCGGGGATCCTGGATCTATGTGCGGTGGGTCGTTGTCGACTGCGGGCTGCTTGGGCTTGAGGGTTTGAGGATAGTTGTGTTGAAGAAATGGAAGTGATAAGAAGTAGGATGAATTGATGGGACATGTTGATCCTCATGTACTTAATCCGAAGGGAAGAAATAGAGGATCATGTTGGGGGCGGTTCTTTCATGACGCTAGCCTTGTCAACAGTGGGCTCAAACAATGGCATGTCCGGATCCATACGACTCGACATCACGGAGTTATATCCTCTTCAACAGACTCTGGAGGTATTCTCAGTCGCTCTTGCAGCGAGTCATATGGGAGCAGGCAAAGGGAACGACTATCTCTTTGCGAAGGTTTGGGACTATTGAGGGGCTCCTCGTAATGGTGATTGGCATGCTTGGTATTTGCATTTGGAACCCATGAAACAGTCAAATCGTATGCCCGCTGAGTGGTCCTGAGCTTCATGAATTATTTATCATTTTTGACTAGCCCAGCTACGCAGGTCTCTTGTCCAGTCGGCCAAGATCTAGAGGTATATGACGAAGAGAAGGATACTTTCCCAAAAACAAAGCGTTGGACAAAGTCTGTACACTTACCTCCAAAGACGCTACCGACTAATTATGCTGATATACTCTTATACGAACCAACTGGCATTCCGGATCGGCTGTTCTTCCTAAATCGCGCAATCTCCCTTCAATCTGTCGCCAAACGTGATAGACGGATCTTTCAACGGGACTAAAAAGGCATCAACTGACATACCTTTTGGTGGACCTCGCTCGACTCAGAAGGGTACACCAGATCCACTATTTCTATCCAAATCCGAGACGCTTCATGAGCCATCAGCTATTTCCGTTATGACGTATGTATAGAGCTTCCTCTATACGAAGTTTGCGTTCGTGGCAGCGGAAGCATATCACATCAATGGTAGAGGCCTCTTAGTCAATGCTTTTCATGAAGGTCATATGTGACCCCCCAATACTTTTCATGGATTTGTTTCCAGGAACTACACTTCTGGGACTTCGGGAGCAGGCGCCTTCATAGCGCCATCCCGAGAGGAGATACCAAGCCATCTCATGCGGGCAGCCAGGCGCTAAGGTACGACCTGCTTCCAAACAAATTGAAATCGATTTTCAGGCCGGGCTAGGCCTTGTTACCGATGATACTTGTTACTTTACTTGAGACAGTCTCATACTGTCTAGCAGCTATTGGACTCAGATACTCCACACGGGCACACTTCATCTTCACCCCCATTTTTCTATCCCCATATTCCTAGCATCGACATATCACTCTCAGCATCCCGATTAAGCTTGAGCAACAACTAGGGCTATATTCAAGCGGTCTCGTGTCTTGTCTCCCTCTCCTCGTGTCGTTGCAGCTCACAGCAGGTCCCGTGATCGGGGGCCATCCAAGCACCCGCTAACCCCGATCGAGCTAGCGCATCTCCAGCTCTCTCCAACATCGCCTCGTCTCACGTCCGCCTACCTTCGCGCCGGGTTGAGCTGCTCCTGGTATCGATATCAATCGCCATCTTGAGGGTTTCTTGTAGGTGGTCGACCCCTTCCTCTATTTGATCTTTATTATCTCTGCATTTCCTGCTCCCTCTCTCCCCCGTTCTTTCTATCAGCTCACCCCTATCTGGACATTCCATCCGGGCTGCCCGGCTTCGTCTTCTTTTTCTCGCCCCCATATAAGTCTGTGATGGATCGCTTTGCGCTCTACTGCAGTCTCGCGGCTCTTCGTGACTCTCTTGCTTGATACTGGCCTTGGCCAGCCATCTGTTTCAAATCTCTTTTTCTCCGCTCCGCCCACCGCGTCCCCGTGGAAATGGGGGTGCGCCCAAGCTTGGGGCCCACGGGCTCGATCGCCGCTTCTCTCTGTCTTCTTTATACCCCCAATTACCTTGTCTCTTCTGTTTCCCGTGATCTACCTCCACCGTCATCCGTCGCTTTCTCGCTCTGCCAACCTTCTTGATCATATATTGACGATGCCAACCTCTTAGCTTCCTGCACGATATACGATAAAGTGCTTGAGAGCATCGGCCAGCTCCACCCGCCATTCGACTACCCGGGTTCAGTCCTTGAGATCGCTACCCGCAGACCCTTTTGCGGCACGTGGAATATCGGAAGTACCGGGTCACCATGGATTCATACGAGGGGTATTCGTCCCCCAGACCCAAACGGGAGGGAGAATCATTTTCAGGAAGAACTCCAGGAGAGGACTACCGACGTCGCTCGCCGGGTATGCTACTCAATGGACCCACGATCACAAAAAGAGCCTCATTGCTTACTGGATGCCAGCCTCCCAGGATCGCCGTCGCGGCCGTGGCCGTTCCCGCTCTCCTATGATTGACCGCTACGAACGCTCAGACCGCCGTCCCCGAGAAGACTTCTACAACAACTCTCGCGACCATGCTGCTCGGGAGCGCGAGGACCGCCGACGTGCCCCGTCACCGACTGTCGCCAACATCGACCGCTATGTCCCGGGCCAGGACAGCGACAAACGCCCATTGCCAACAAACCCCCTTCCCAATCCTCTCAGCCTTGAATTCCAGGTCGGCTTCACTTGGTTCAGCGAATGGTGGAAAGGCGAACAACACGTGCACGAAGAGAAGGAACGGGCTAAGCATGGTGGGCGCGCCCGATCAGACCGTATCAAGGGAGAGCGTGAAGCACGCGAAGACAAAGAGCGACAAAGGGCACAGATCCAGGCTGCCTACGACACGTACAAGGTGGACCTTCAGATCAAACTAGCGCGGGCATTCGTGCAGCAGCACCGAAACGAGCCGTGGTTCAAAGAGCGCTACGTTGCTGAAGTACGAGACCCTCTACGCAGTCGTACCATGAACTTCCGCCGAGGTGCATATGAACAATGGGAGCGCGATCTGAACGGAGGATTGTTTGATGAGTTCACCCTCGAGGGAATCTACAAGAGTGAGAGTGACGGTGCTGGCGGTGTCGTCGAGAAAGAAGAAGGCGAGACCACCCCCGTTGGCGAGACCCTTGGAGTTCTAGACTTGCTCCCTGTGCGTGGAGGAGAGCTCCGCGATGATGCCTTGTCTCAACCTGCGCTGCTCATCAAGACCTTGGCACCCAATGTGAGCCGAGAGAAAATTGAGGAGTTCTGTAAGGAGCACCTTGGAGAAGGCGACGGGGGATTCAAGTGGCTCAGTTTGAGCGATCCAAACCCCACCAAGAAGTTCCACCGCATCGGTTGGATCATGCTGCATCCTTCAACGGAGACGGACGTCGTCGTGGACCGAGGAGACGGCCGCGAAGAAGAAGGCGAGGACATGGATCATGACCGCAATCGCGGTGTGACTGTCAACACAGCCGAGAGAGCTCTGGAGGCCGTCAACGACAAGACTATCAAGGATGCTGTCCATGGCGACTTTGTCTGTCATGTGGGGGTCCACGTGCCGCCGTCACAGCCACGAAAGAAGGCCCTTTGGGATTTATTCTCTTCCCCGGAGCGAATTGAGCGAGATCTTGAGCTGGCCAAACGTCTGGTCTCCAAGCTGGACCAAGAAATGGGTGATGTGGATGGCTTCTTCAAGATCGAAGAGCGAATTGAGGATATCCGCGGTAAAGGCTGGCTGCAGCCTCCCGTGACCGGCCCTGTTAATGCAAAGAAGCAAAAAAATGGATACGATGAAGCAGATCTCGATGAAGGCGAGATGGAGGAGGGCGAGGAGAAAGAAGCGCCAGAGGAAGATGAGGTGGATGACGAGGAATTGTTGGCAAAGAAGAAGAAACTCGACTTGATGGTGGAGTACCTCCGTCGAGTCTACAACTTCTGCTTCTTCTGCGTGTTTGAGTGTGACTCAATCCACGAGCTTGGCCGCAAGTGCCCAGGTGGCCATCTTCGCCGTCCTCGCTCTGGTCTTTCCAAGCAGGCGAAGGAGGTTGCCAGAGCCAGCGCTGAAGGTGACACTTTCCCATGCAAGAAAAAGGAGCCCAGCGAGGATGGAGAGGAACGGGGCTCTCCTGTTCAGGAGAAGCGGCCACAACGATTCAGCAAGTCTGAACAGCAATTGCAACGTGCCTTCAATTGGGTGAAAACCTTTGAGGACAAGTTGTTGCAAATCTTGGAGCCCGAGAATGTCGACTTGCGCAAATTGGGCGGCAAACCTGTGGACCAGGCGCTGGAGGAAGAACTGGCCAAGTACGTGAAGCAGGAGGATGACTCGCGGTACCGCTGCAAGGTACCCGAGTGCACGAAACTCTTCAAGGCCGATACCTTCTGGCGCAAGCACGTCGAGAAACGTCACGCGGAGTGGCTTGAAAGTATCAAGCGTGATGTAAGTTTTCTTATTATGCCTTCTTCTAATCTATCCGGGACTAACGTTTGCCTCGCAGCTCGAACTTGTGAATACTTATGTTTTGGACCCCGCACGCATTGCCCCATCGCGGTCCGATGCGAACAGCAATGGTCACTTCCCCCTTGCATCTGGCCAAGGCCAAGGTGGCACCCCACGTGGATTCAGCCTCTCCAACATGCCCCCATACGCCAGTGCCATCCCCGGCGGGATCCCGGGCCCTGGGATGCATGGCCTCCCGGGCATGGGTGGCGACGGTCATCGTTTGCACCAGCCGGGAGCCATGCGCCGCGGCGGAAACCGGCACAACAATCGATCCGGCCCGTACGACCGTAACCGCTTCAACGGCAGCGGCCGACTCAGCCCTGTCCGCATGGGCAACATGTACGGCGCCGGCGGTCGCCTCCCTCCGCCCGGCATGGCAATCCCGGCTGGACATCCCGCCGCCAACATGGTTGCATCCAACCCCTTCCCCGACGCGATGGGAGCCGGCGGTGGCCCCCAGGCCATGCCCCCGCGCGAAGCTGTGCAAGGCCGCAGCCTGAAAAGTTATGAAGACCTCGACGCAGTCGGTGGCTCTGGCAGCGGTGAACTGAATTACTAGTTGGCATTGCATTTATCTTTCAACCATTTGCCATTGAAATTTCCAGCGACTGTTCTCTATCGGCGTGGATGGCGCAACGGCAAGGGTGGATGGGAATTTGTCGTGCTCTTTTTGCCTCTTCATATTGGTGTCATATTCTTTCATTTCGTCAGTCTCTCGGGGTTAAGCACATTGTATCTCTCCAGCTCGAGTGGCCTTTCTCCCGGGTCTAGTTTGCCCTTTTAGCATGTACAATATCTTCATCGACCATCGTTGGAAAATGAATGACATTATTATCTTCTCCATGGATGTGTGTTTTACGAAGGGACCAAGGTTGAAGATGTAGTAACCCTGGAATGGGTGTCGACGTCGTCTACTCCCAGTCAATACAAGCGACCTGGGCTGCGGCGTGCGGTCTTGTAATTCAAATGCAGCTACATCTTTCGGCGAGCATCTTTCCGGAATCTCTATTTGTACATTTCTGGGTATCTTCCTAACAACTTACTATATTAATTTCGTCACGGCATCTGAATGACCACCTCCTCATTGGAGTCTCTCCACTGAGCCTCCAAACCCCTCACCTTGCGCTCACTCGCCAGGAACAAGAGCAAATAAACGTGCATGGCAACCTCCCCCCATGCATAAACCTTGAGCAGAACCGACCAACCACCCTCAATCGATTCCTCGTCAGGGACGCGATCAAGAAAACACCACACCCCCCAACCGGCACGCGCCCCAGGGCCAACGAACTCGACCATAAAGTCCCAGAACCTCGCAAACAATTCCCCATTCCAGTATCGCTCGGTAATTGGATCGGTCCCAGTAGTGCCTGCAGGATGTGGGTCCGGACGGACACTGATCTGCACGGTCCAGTACCCACGCTCGAGCTTGTCCAAATCCCGGACCTGGCGGACGGGTCTATAAGTACGCTTCGGGTTCAAGCGATCGACAAGCATGGATAGAGTTGGGGTGATGTGGGTGGTGAAGGGGGCAGTGGATATTGGGGGTGGAGGGGGATGGATTTCTACGGGGAGGGAATTGAGCAGGGGTCTGCAGTCCCGGGCGGAGATTGGGCGTGGAAGTGAAGTCGGAAGCGGGTGGGGGATTCCTTCGTTTGGAGATAAGCGAGTTCCTGCTGTGACCGAAGTCCCGTTGCATACTTCCGATTCAGTGCGTTGGCGTTTAGGGGGTGGTTCACCGCGTAGATCCGGTTCTTGCGCCTGTGGCTGGGGATCGGAGGGCTGCGAATCGGGAATGACGCTGACGATACTATCGAGGGAATCGCCCTGGCTCGAAATTGAATCGGCGAGCCCGATCTGGGTCGAGGCCCTGGCTGAGATCGCCTCGGGGGCGTGCGCGCGGTGGCGAGTCTCGGCCGCGGACAGGTCTGCGGGTTCGCAGGGGACATCTGCCACAGCTTCACTTGCGGGCTGCATGGCGCGGATGGCGGCAACCTGGGCTCGGTATCGTGCATCATCTCTGGCGTTGCTGGGAGCAGAGACATGGACGAGGATCTGGTCCATTGAGCCAGGACGGGAATAGCTTGATCGAGCTGCAATGACGAGTATTTGTCACAGTGCAATGAAGCAGCTCTGCAGCGACTATTGATTTCTAGCTTGGCGCATCACGTCGTTATCACGGAGTACCTATGGAGTAGATTGCGAAGAAAGTGTTGGCCGGGAACCAAGTGCTTGTGTCTGGTTCCCACGTATCCGAGCTCCGTGTACTTGTCTGTACGCGGGATCGTTTGTGGAGCCGGTGCGATTTCCCATACTACATTCTTACACTAGTCGGAGGGGAATCGGCTACGTTTCTTCATTGAACTCTTGACTTCTTCACTTTCCCGACCCTTGAATCCAAGGCACTCCGTCATAGCACCGTGGCGACCGTTAGCGCCAAGAAGCAACCCGTCCTCCCGCGATCCATCACATCCTCCACTTTGGACTTTCTCAACGGTGCCGGATTGCATTTCCACACGAGAGAGGGTAAACCTTCACTCCTCCATCATGGCTGGCGGTGTTTATCCCATCGACCAGATGCAACATCTTCCTGGTAAGTCTGCGACGGATTTCGTGGCCCCGGCGTAACGCCTCGTCCGATCGGGCTTCCCCTATCCCGAAACTTTGCTCTACACGTTCTCCCCTTCCCTCGTTACCTTCATGGCTGACATGCTTGCGCCGGGGCGTCCCGCTGCACGGGAGGCCCGGTGCGATCTATTGCAGAACAACCCCCAACCCCGACAAAAGGGGCGGGATTTGGCACGGAGTTCTTCAAGATCTTTGGCAGCCAGCCCAAGAAGACCACCACCCGAGGTGCGTTGAACCGGACGACGCACGACACGCGATTTCCCCCTAACTCTTCCCCAGATGGTCAAGCCCCGAAACGTCGAGGCCCCAAGCCCGACAGCAAGCCCGCCCTGACTCGACGACAGGAACTAAATCGTCAGGCCCAGAGGTAATGATCGCAATCGCCGTTGACCGTATTGCCGACTGACCATCCCCAGGACCCATCGCGAGCGAAAGGAGCAGTACATGCGAGCCCTCGAGACCGAGGTGTCGCGGTTACGGGAAGCCTATACCAATGAAATCTCCGATGCGAACGTCACGATTCAGAAACAGAAGGAAATGCTACAGTCGGTGCGCGATGAGAACGAAATTCTCAAGGAAATCCTTGTCGCCCACGGAATTCAATACGGAGATGAACTGGAGCAGCGCCGGTCGGAACGCCAGGCCGTTGGGTATCGATCTAGCCCAATGGCACCCAGCAGCACCGGATCGCAGACGGCCGGGTTCGCCCACTCTACAACCCAGCAAAACACAACGCCCGGCACGTCCATTTCAACGGGAATGAGCCCCAAGGTCAACGCCGTGGACCACCCCGAAGTGTCACCACCGGTGGCATTTGCGCCGCAGCAGGTCTACCACTCCAGCGCTGACCACATCGGATCGCTCGATCGTTCCGCATGCCAGATGGCGGATTCTCCAGTGCCGGCCATGCGCGGCGTTTTTGAAACCGACCCTCAGCTCCAGGTCGACTTTATCTTAACGTACGTCGTCGACGTTCTACCCTCCGAACATCAGCTAACCATACACCCAAATCCAGACTGGAAGGACCCTGCCGTGAACACACAGATTATCTCTGCCGCCGCTCAATCACCGAAGCCGACGACGAAGACATGCCGTTCTCCGGCCACGCATTGATGGCGACCTGCCCACCGCCAAGCTACATCACCCGCACAACCCCCGAACAGACATATCCACACAAGACCTACGACCTGCCACTTGCCAACCTAAGCACGCTACTAAACCTGAGTCGCCAGCTCGTGACGGAAGGCCAGATCACACCGATCATGGCGCTGCAATGCCTCAAGAACCACGAACTCTACACCACCCTCAGCCGCGACGACGTCAAGATCATCATCGAAACCCTCAACACCAAGGTCCGCTGCTACGGTTTCGGTGCCGTCGTTGAAGATTTCGAGCTCATGGATTGCTTGAGCAGCGTGGTCGGTACCAAGGTCGACTCCGGTGTCTCGCGCGTCCGCGACGACTCCATGTACGCGTGAGCCCGTGCCTACTCAATGATTACGAATTACAATGAAAATGGTCTGCGTTACGGAGTGACCCGGTGTCACTGTTTCGGTTTGCCTTCGAGCAGTCTGTCTGGTTCTTGTTTTCTTTGCCTCTCTTTCACTTCTATCTTCACATTTTAAATCCTGTGAAACCATCTTTCTCTTTTCTCTTTTTTATGGAGATGTATATACTGAAAACGGCCCTGGGTGAGCGTGGGCCCCCGGAGTTGATTTCCCTTGTCTCTTATCTTTCTTTGGCCCGGAAGGGCGGTCTTTCCACTGACACGTTTTATTCCTGTGTGATATATTTGACATTAGTGTCTACTTTGATCAATTGATTCAACTTGACTCTTGCTTCGTTGCTACTGCGGGTAGCAGATATCTATCAGCATAGTACTCCGACTAATCAAAGCTCCCAATGTATATCCGAACGCTAATCAGGGGGGACGGGGTGACTAGCTCAGCCCGTGCTCCACTCAGAGCGTGACTACATCGAGATAGGTGTATTCAACAAATTCAAAGTGGTCTAAATTGCCAATTGGAGGCCTTGCCATGGGACCGAGTACGAAGAAAGTGGTAGTAGGAAAGTCATAATGAGATCGTCACTCTTATCAAACTTTTGCGCATATGCACAGCCAAAGGTAAAAAAAACGACATAAGAATCTAACAGACGAAAAGCTTATAATCCATGGATATCTACTCATCAGCCTCATCCGACTTCTCCTCCTGGGCCTCCTCAGCCTCGGCCTCATCGTCCTCCTCAAAGGTAGTAGCAGGGACGCGGTACAGGCGCAGGACAGACTTGTTGGGGTCCTTGATGAGAACGTACTTCTTAACGGCATCGGCAGGCTCCTCGGCATCCAGGGTACGGATACGGTCCACGACGGTGCGGACAATACCCCAGCCGTTGCCCAGATTCAAGTTCATCTGGGTGGCGAACTCCTTGGGCTTGTAGCCCGTAACGCCGAGAATGACGTGGCCGGCAGCGGAGCGCGGGTTGGTGCGAGACACGAAGCCGAGCTTGATGCCGTCGGCCTTGGCCAGGATGGCCTGGGTGGTCCAGCGGGCGAGCTTGCTGGAGTTGTTCTTCATCTCGGTGGCGATGACGGCACCGCGCTGGGAGACGAGCTTGGTGCGCCAGTCGAGAGCGCCGCCGGAGCCGGGGGCCTTGCTGTCAAACTCGTTCAGGGCCTTGATGACCAGCTGCTGGTCGGCGCCGCCGGTGGGGTGCTTCATAACGGCGTCGACCTCGGTACGGACGATCAGCTGGAGGGGCTCCTCGTCGCGCTCGAGGGAGAGGTCGAAGCGGCGGTACTTGTAGCCCTTGGAGGCGAGGGGCTCGGTCTCCTCGGCCTCGTTGTAGAAGGGGTTGGGTTGCGCGAAGGAGACCTTGGCCTGGTCAGACTCGGTCACGGTCTGCAGAGCGAAGTTGTGGTTGATGAAGGTGGCTTCCATGGCCAGAGCGCTAGGAGTGTTGATCTGGTCCTGCTTGCCAGAAGCCTCGGCAACCTCGAGGGGAGCATCGTAGGCGTTCTCATTAACGGTGACGAGGTCGATGGAGGCACCGGCGCGCTTGTCGAGGTAGATCTTGTCGCCCTGGTGGACAATGACGATATCCCACGAGTACACACTGCGGGTAGCGCACATGAGCATGGAGAGGATGTCGGAGGTAGCGAAGACGGTGGCCTCGTTCTTCTCGGCCAGCTCGTGGATGACGGGGTCCTGGGAGGTGGTGACGTTGTAGGCAGCGCGGTCGAGGCTCTGCAGACGACGCTCGTTGCCCTTGACGGGCGCACGGTCGTACGAGCGGTCGTAGTAGTGCAGGAAACCGTAAGAGTCGAGGTCCTCACCTTCGGGAGTGTCGAGGTTCAGCTTGGACAGGCGGCTGAAGTCAACCTCCTCCAGCATCTGCCACTCGGGGCGAATGTTAATCGAAGGCTCACGGGTGCGCTGCGGCTTGTCGTAATCCTTCCATCCGAAGCGGCGGCCACCACGGCCACCACGGCCACCCCGGTTGTCATAGTAGCGGTCATTGCCACGGCCACCACCGGCACGCTGGAAACCACCACGGCCACCACCACGCTGAGCCATACCACCACGCTGGCCACGGCCACGGAAAACGGTGCCGCCGCCGCGGCCGAATGTACGCTTGGCCGAGGTGCGAGTGTTGTCGACAACGGAGAACGAGGACTCATCTTCGGCAGCAGCGACAGTGAACAGGCTCGAGGTACCGGCACCGTACACTTGTTGGTCTATTGATGAAATAAAGTGTCAATGCGGGTTCATATGTCGATCGCCACGGGGAGGGGCACAAAGAAAGAAAAAAAGACGCAAAAAGTAAACCCGACACTTACCACGGAAGTTCCTGTTGTACTGCTGGCGACCCTGTCGGTCACCGTTCTTGGACTCGGCAGTCCAGTCGGCCATGCGGCCCAACTTGTCGCCCTTAGAGAAGGGAGCGTAAGGCACGCCGTTAAGCATGTTGTCACCTCCGGTGACAGGACCCCAAGAGTCCTCGGCCGGAAGAGCGGCCACCAGATCAGCGATTGAAGTCGGAGCCATTTTGGAGTTGTGAATGGGCACCGAGAGAGTGTTGGCGTGGGGTGTGGATTATCGGCGGGAGTTTTTTGTGTCGCGAGGCTGTGGCTGGTGTTCACCGCCCAAGCCACATCTGCTATCACGTGATCTAGCGAATCTGTACAACGGATGTCGGATATATGGATTATCCGATGGGAATATTTCCTATAAGAGTCATCGTCTCTACAAATAGCCAGATTCAGGGATATAGCAATACAGAGGGGTTTCACAGTTACGATCCCAAAATTATCACGCCTCGTGTAAAGCAGCTTACAGGACACATAAGCGGTTTTAGCAAAACGCCACTCATGAGACAAGGCCGCGTTCTGGTCGACCACCCAAAACTAGCGAACAAAGAAAGCGGTACATTTTTCTCGGATAGCTAGAAAAAAAAACCTGAATGGGGCTATAGAACTCTTTTAGTGGAACTGCCGATGGTAAGCACCAAGGTGTATCTCGCTCGGCCATTAGACGAATCCTTAGAAGCCCCAGGGCACGAAAGTGAGAAGCAAGGAGACGACTACCACAAAATCGCCATTCTGATAAAATGAGCCCTGCTGCGAATGGTCGAATGTGTATGGCTGGAGTGGTTTTGGTTATGACGAATACTCCCTCCAACATGGATGAAACTCACCAGTTTCGTTCGCCATATGCGTACGAATATAGAGAGAACTTTGGCCGAGTTTCATGATCTCTACCACTTCCTCCTTCGTTTTCTTTTCTTCGAAATACGATACTTTGAATTATTATTTCGAAGAAAGACTCGGCCACCCTCGATCCACTGGATCGTATTTTCACTTGGGGCTCTCTTTTCCCCGCTTCGTTCGCCCACGTCTGACTCCAAGAATCCATCGATATCCCATTGAGCCTTTTTCCGTGTCGCTTCAGCCAGCGGTCCCATCGCCGCCTCTGTAGGGTGGTCGGCAAGGCCTTTGGGTATCCACCCTCTGGTAAACTGCCAGAAGGTTTGCAGTAGACTTCTAAAGAGCCCACCTGACTTTGACAATGAGCCAAATGTAAGTTTGGAGCAACGTGGGCAGCGGTGTCCGTCAACGGACTGATCCCACCTCATTCCATTAAGCCTGCGATTCTTGTAACCTGCAAGACAACGTCCGCATCTATTGCAAGAAAGACAATATGAATTTTTTGCGGTGACACGGCACCAACCGCATATGGAATAACAGTGGTCGTCAGTGAGAATGATACGTCCCGTTCGGTAGAGTTCTCCATGGTAGACCCGCTGCCTTCGCTTTGTAGAACCTAGTGGGCGACCCCAGTGCCACTTATTCAAGCCACAATTGATGCAGAATCGATGGTCGAGCTCCGCACGTCGAGATTTTCCCCTTTTGGGGTATAGTTGGTCGTAAGAAAAGCAATTCCGGTGAAGAAGCCTTAAGCAATACGAACAGGCATAGTAGTCAATGGATCTGGATGAATTAACAATTGAATGCATTATGAAGGGATCGGCAAATGCCTTCTGGGTGAGACTTGCTCTTGCCAGGACTCCCGTTGGTAAAGTAGCAGTCGCCGTTGCTTTTCCGTAAATGAATGGGATTGCACAATGGAGAGGTAATAACCGTTTGTCCGCGACAAGGAGAAAGATGAAATAAAGTCGAGATTTGCAATCACTCGAAGTTGCACTTCGACTGGTAGTCCACCGAATACCTTCAGAGGGATAGGTGAGTCCCCCATGTTGATCTTGATTTTTCATGATCCTGAATATGGGAATCTACCGTAATTATATGATTTGGGTATTTAAGTTGTCACGAAATTTCGGAAGGGGTGACGTGAGGGTGAGCAGTATATCACACCTGGTTTGGATCGAGATGTGTTCTCGGAAGATCATCGACTGATTGATCGACTAGGAGTGCAGGAGAATCATAGCAGAGCTCGGAAAATCCCGTCTTATAGTATTCGTCTGACGAGCCAAGAGCAGTTCCGGAGCACCGCGGACATAAGCGTTTAGCAAGTCACTTAGTGGGGATCGGGCTATCATACTTGGAATCAGTAAGGCAAAGTTCGCATTTCTGGCATGACATATGAACCAAACTGCGCTTTTAACAAAGACTACCTTTAAAATAGTTATGAGTGCGAAAACGCGCCTTGCCGGATGGAGTCCTTTCCGAGGCCGCAATCAAGGCAGAATCGAGAGTGAACCTCAGCACAATCTCGCTATAAACCTTTTCTGTATCTATGCTTCGACGTTTCCAGGGTCATTTATGTCCGGATAGTTGATGGTCTATTTGCTTACACTTGTGCTTTGATTTCTCTTTATGTGTGCTGTAGAGAGTCGGATGGTGTCGGACGGGACGACCGAAAGTCCCAAGGTCGCAGCTGCGTGCACAATTTTCAGTCTTTGACAATTTGGTAGCCAGATAGCCACCCTTTCAATTCTTTCACGTAAAGCAGTCATTCCTCCCCAAGAGGTCTTATCAGAATCGCACGTCATGACGACACTACACAAGGCTTGGAAAGTCACAAGACAACGGATGAACATCGCTTCGAGAATCGACAGCGTCTGGACCGAACTCTACCACGACCGCGGGCCGAGAAAGATGAAGAAATCGGTCGGGCAATTACCAGCGCCGGGGCTTATCATGACAACGTAAATTCGGATAGACGTTGGCTCCGGCTCCGACTCTGCGAAGTCGCATGCACTCATGACAAATTAGTGGATGCATATACACCCGAGGTTGACAGTGCAGATTTGCACAGCAATCCGATTCGATGGATCCAACCCAGGTAGTCTTGTTCCTGGCGGATCAGCCTCTTGGCAGGTCGAGAGCTGATTTGACTGGACAATGGATCCGCTGATAAGGAACCCCCCAAGAACTGGACAAAACGAACCGAACTCTCCCCCCGCAGACTATTGGCCCCAGACAGGGATTTTTGGAGAATCCTGAGATCATAGGCTTGCATTCGGTTGCAATGAGATCAAATTTGAGCCATCAGTGATCGACCGCCAAGATCGCTCGCTTAGGACCTTGCAGGGAACCACCCCATCGGGCGACGATCTCGCCGGCATGATCTTTGGAACCGACCTTCTACCACCCGGCATCCTCCTGTTCCAGTGTTCCTTGTCTACAGCTTCTAGTCCACCAGTCACTAATGGTCTCCCTCCGAATGGCCGATGGTTCTATCTAAAGTTTTTTTGCAGATCATTCGGCTCATCGCGACGGATATCTTGCGCGATGGATATCTTGTTAGGTAACACGTCTTCTACAGCTCACACTCGGATGACCGGAGGATCCGAACTGGCTGATAAGGAGCATTCGCAGTACAAATTTCTTGGATATGGAGATAATGAGTGCATTAGGGGTCGGGACGAGAAATATATATAAGGGCAAACGAATCCAGGCATCCAAGGAGTACCAGCTCACGATTCCATTCTCACAACGAAAATTCCATTCTTCTACATAGAATACCTTTAAAGGACCACGGTCTTGAAAAGCCATAATGCGCTTCTCCATCCTCTCCGTCCTCTCTCTCGCCAGCGCTGGCCTGGTTTCCGCCCTCCCTGAGAAGGGCACCCTCGCCGCCCGCAGCGAGAGTACCGAGTCCAAGGTGTCCTCCGCTGCCGCTGCTCTGAAGGGCAACAAAGTCGAGAACGAGTCCGAGACCTCTGACTGTGTTGGCTCATTGCTCTGCTGTGGCTCCCTCACCACTCCTCTCGACCATATCGTTGACCCCATCCTGGAGGACCTCGACATCAATGCCGCAAACATTGTCGGCTCCATTGGCCTGCTGTGTATGTTACCATGAATAACACTAGCTTTGAATAAATACTAACATGGCACAACAGGCGACCCTTACGAGGCCAGCTCTTGCGACTCGGCTCCCCAATGCTGCACTGAGGCCAACCTTCTGGTATGTCCATCTCACCACCCTACCGAAGTCTTAAGATTTATACTGACTATCTATAGGGTGGAACTGTCGCCCTTGGATGTTCGGCCCTGAAGAAATAATTTGGCTTCACATGGCATCGGATGGTATATATGGCGCGAGGAGACATTGTGATGTCTTCGCGGATGTACATTCTTTGAGGAGCAATGTCTTCTTCCCTTGTCTAAATTTATTTAATATATAGAAATTCTACACCACTCCGAGTGACGGTATTAGTCCATTTAATCCGGGTTCTCCTGATCATCAACGATGATGCTTTTTACACCTCTCCGCCTTTGACAGCAGCAATAAAGTTCTGTCTCTGAAATTGGCAGGGCTGTTAGAATTTCCTTCAAAATCGGCAACCAGTCATGAATGATGTACTCCATGTGTTTAAGTGTAAAAGCTGCTGTATTATTCCCAGGCAACAATCACTAAGACCCTTCGATCTGAAAGGATGAATAATTAAGAGAGCTAGATCCTTTGCGGAATAGACTTCACTGACACTAGCGTCGCGGGGTCCTGGCATAGTCAGTCCGTACATTCAAATGAGACCCATCCTTCTACTTGACGCGATCAACAGGCATACAATAACAATACGGCTGTTAGAAATAATATGGCTCGAAATACTGAAATTCCCCAAACGGCGTCGTGCGGCCCTATCCAGGCAGCAGAGTTGCCGAACCATAAGCTCCAGCCGCACCCCTCAACTTTGCCGAGTCCCGAGATCGAACCTCCTTTATAATCTCCGACATTCCCTAAACCCAATCTCGTCATTTACACAGCGTATTCCAGACGCAAACATGCAAGAAACATCCAATAAAGATCCCAAGCCGTCGCTCGGGACCACAAAATTTGCCGACGGCAACACCATAACACACTGTAGCCTACGCAACAGCGCCGTCACCACATCTCGGATGAAGCGCTGCACCTTCGAAGACTGCATGCTCGCGCAAGTGCGCTCGGCACACAGATCAACAGGACGGAAATCACACTTCCATAATGCGGACTCCCTCAGCCGCAGCGACTTCGTCGATAGTGTTATTCGCGACCGGAGCTCCGTGAGTCGAAGTACTGTTAAGGCTTCCACGGTACGCGACGCGAGCGTATTGGAGCGGAGCACGGTTTCTGGATCGATCTTATCACATGGTCAGGTACGGAGATCTACGTTGAGTGATTGTGATGTTGAGGAGTGTTCTATCTCGCGCTCGGAGTTTAAGGGGATGATTCTCAAGTTCGGTATTTGGAAGAGGGGACAGCTTGTGGGAAAAACCGGGGATAGAGAGCCCGTCATGATTAAGAAGGATAACCTGGAATTAGCAGTGAGTGTCTCTTCCCGTTTGACGTTAGTATCGAAGTGACACTGACAGTCTCGCAGCAACTTGTGGATCTGCCTGCTTCCTCCTTTCCCGCTATTCCGGAGATGGATTCCGAGCCTCGAGTTCCTCGAGACAAACATACCCCTCGCTATATTGACTCAGAATCGAGCGTGAGTAGCGAGGACTCGGATCATTCGGAGGATTTGCCGCCACCATATAAGGTCTGATTGAAGCTTGTATGATTGACGGGGAACGAGGAAACTGGAGGTTGCGTGGACGAAGTTCTATTTTCGATTCCCGTAAGTGCTCCAGATTCTGTTTAGTGAGTGTACTTAAGCAAGCGATTGATTCAAGGATATCTTCTTACAAATGAAATGAGATTCATGCTAGGGGGGAAATATGGACATATACTAAACAACCCGAAACGCGTAAATACCGTCCAGAAACAGCCTCTCTAACACTAGTCGCTGGTGGAGCCCGCAACGACGTATTGCTTCTCCGTCTTGAGCTGACTGAGGGTACTTTCGCTCAGGTTCAACGTGTCAGCGACAATCTGGCGCGGTGTGGACGCGATCCACTGCCCAAGGGCCATATCTAGAGAACAATCAGTCACGAAACCGGAGAATGAGAGCAGCGAAAAGTATCTATTTACCGGTAAACTGGGGCGCTTGGAGCACTTCAACGAACATCAAGTCCTCCTCACCAGTATTCTCAATATAGTGACTATTAGATTGCGGGAAGTATGCAATGTCCCCACCGCGATAATCAAACGTCGTTGCAGCATCCGGGGCCGTGAACAACGTCGCACGCCCCTGTCCCTTAATGAAGAAAGTCCATTCATCACTGGTCGGATGCCAGTGAATCTCGCGCATACCACCGGGATGCACAGTGACAATGGCAGCAGAGAAGTTACTGGCCACAGGGAACGTCTGAGGATCGACAATCTTGACGGATCCACCGGCAACTTCGTGAGCTGGCTGCTCAGAAAAATGATAGGAGTAGCTCTGTGTACGAGGGACGAGTCCGGCCGATGTAGTCACGTTTTGCTTCTCAATGTCCTTGGGTGCGGGTGTGCCCTTGAAGATGTAGAGTTCGTCACTGGGGAGTTTGTCGAATGCTGAGATGGATGTTCCTAGGTTTTTGGCCAAGACTGATTTCGGAGTGTGGAGGAAGACTTCAGTGGCGAGGAACGTGTTGTCCTCGTTGAAGTCACCCTGGTCGAAGACAAGAAGGAACTCGACGCCCTCGTCCAAAGCTTGGATGGAGTGGGGGACGCCCCTGATAGGTGTTAACCTTTATCATGATATGTGAATGAACTGAGAGGAGGCTTACGGCGGGAAGAACCAAACGTCTCCAGCTTGCAAGTCATCAACGAATGTCTCGCCGTTTTCATTCACAGCCTGAGACAGTTATCAGCACTGGCCCAAAGTTTAAAGCAAGACGGTTGTAAATACCTGGATTCGGCACGAGCCGTTGAGTACAAGGGACCACTCGGCCGCAACATGCCAGTGGAGTTCTCGGTAGGCAGCTGGCTCAAGTCGCATGTCAACGCCAGCCATCTCGGTGGCATCTGGCATCACCACGGTGTTTTCTTGGCGAGCCCAGCCAGCATTGTCGATTCCGAGTCTTCAAAAGGTTAGTGATGTACCATAGGAGACACCAAGATATTTTACCTGTTATGACTCAATCCTGACATTACAGTTAGCATCTATGGGCTTTCTTGCAGGAGGTTCAACACCAACATACCAAAAGGCCATTGTGCGTTAATGGTCTGGCCATTATCGGTTCCGGGAGGTGCCAGCTTGTCACTGTTAATTCGGTCATAATAATAGTTCCCTGGATTCTGAATGAGCCAATAAATCTCGGACAATTACTAGCGAACTCACGAGGGCCCGGATCATCACCGCCGACAGAGCCTCGGATGGGCTGAGGGTTCTCAACGTTCTCAAAATTGAGATAAGCCCCAACGTCGGCGTCTTCATTCTGTCCTGGCAACAAGCTATACTTGATGTCAGGCTTTGATCCGGTGGCGACGTTCTCAGAAGGCGAATATCCAACCAAGGACTCGGTTCCTCTCAATGGAGGGTTATTATCCCTGCGAGCTGGCGCACCACTAGCAAGAGGAAGGAAGACAGGGAGTATGCATAGAGCCCGTGATAATGCTTCGAGCTTCATATTGGGAAATCTTTTTAGATAACTGAAGGAAATCTGAGTAATTGGATTATTTCCAAAGCTTGCACTGAGCTCCGATTTTCTAATGACATGTCTGCACTTCTTATAGAAGTACTCACGCAAGGATTGCCACCAATGAGAGCGATCCGGATATTGACATGAAAGCTTCCCCTCACCCGATTTACTACTCAGAAATTGCATCGGTGGGGATCGATACTTGTTTCCGTCACGAGGGAAGCACGTGGATTTAGGGCTGCATAACTCCTGCAGCTCGACAGCTACGCTTACTCGCCAGATCTATGTCTGAAGGTCTGAGCCCGGAGGTGACATGAAGATGTCCATGGAAAATGTTACAAATCGGGGATAGGAAGATTCCATCATGCACTCATTCCCCGCACGAGGTCATCGCAACCTTGGAGGGAATAGAGCATCTCGACTGCCGTGCGACAACCGACTGATGTGTGGAGATATCGATATGTGCAGAGATCACGATGTATCAAAATACCGGAATCCGGGAACGGTGTTGCCTGCGTAGTTTGCTGTCAACTCGACCAAGACTTGCACCTTGCAACCAAGGAATTCAAACCCCACCATGACTATCACCAAGGCAAGCCGACCGTTACAAAGCCGAGGGCTCGGGTGAACGGCTAGAGCGAATCTTGATTTGACGCTATTTTTAATTCCTCCAATGACGTCTAGACAGGGGGTGTGGGGACCTCAGTATCAAGATCAATTAAGCTCCACCGAGTACCGTACAAGTTCAACGTAATTGATGCAACCGGAAGCAGTCCCTAAAGAGGACGCCAGAACAACACGTCATTTATACATGTGAGCTTCAACAAGACAGACATCACTATCGATCGAATTTAGATGTGCGGAAAGATACCTATAACGGTGCAGATCGTCATAAATAGAGCGAGTGGGTGTGACGGCCCGATATGAGCCAACCACAATAACAAGCCGACTACACTAAGTCTCGGATATGTGAGTTGGACAGTGGAAACGTCGTGATGGAGCTCCGGAAAAACGACGCGGAATCCTATTCGACCCCACACTTCGTCATCCCGTCTCGTTCAAGGTTCTCCGCGTGAGGGGAGGTTCGGGGTTAAGCCGGCCTTATACGCCAATCCTGAGTCTAACACCAGTCATCTGAACCCAATTTCACGTATTTTATCCGGTCAATATATCTTTTACATTTCTATTGGAGGACTGACTGAGGGGACTGGTGTGATGGGACGGAAACGGATGAGTGGCTCCCCTATCAGGTCGGTGCTCATGCTACGGCTAGCCACCCAAGATTTGGAACTAAGATGGATGTGAATGAAAAAGGAAGGCAAATAATGAGGGGAGAGGGGTCGGTTACATCTAGGTGATAATGTGTTAAATATAGCAAAGGTGGTGGGTGCCGACGCTCCCGTAACCCCGCGCAACAGATCGACCTGCATTGGACGTGCAGGTTAGGCGCATTACTAAATAGCTTAGCATGCATGAAGCTTTTGCTGCTTGTAGGAACTTTGGGGGTGGTAATCCTTGATATGGATCCGCTTTGTATCGGCTTAATAGTCCGACTAATTACGAGCGAATAGGATCATGTCGTGCCCTCGAGATTTACAGGGGCTATCGTGACAAGCAGTATTCGTCTAGATGGACATGGTGGCGATTGCCGAATGCTAAAGTTGAATGTTGGCCGGGGATCGGTGCAAGTTGTCGCCGACGAGATGATCGATTTCTTCAACTGGATTCAACTTTCGTGACATTATTGGTAGCCGACAAAGCATGTCCAAGCTTCTTCGGGCACCTGTAGAAAGATTATCGTGAAGATTCTATCTCATACCGCGTGCTCAAGCCAACTTCTTCACGCATGGGTAAAGAAATTACCATCTGCACTCCTATAGAGCGAAGTGACAAGTCATATTAATTGAAAAAAGTGATTGATTGAGGGTGATTAAATGAAGCTGAATATTTTATGACATTTTCAGGCAATCCTCAATTTCTAGTTGGAAGGTCGGGTCTCACTCCGGAGCCCTCGTTCTTGATTGGCACAACTAACTTGATTTAAAGCTTACTGGATGAGGGCAATGATCGTTTCGCCATATTGTTTGATTGGAAGAACATTTTAACTAGAATTGTGTCCAAGTCTATGACACAAAATCATTGTAATCAAGAGACGCCCCATCCCCACTGTCATCCGCGGGCCAAGACTCTTCAATAGGCATATCGTGAGCTGGATCATCATCTGTGAAATGGAGAATATCGGCATCTGGATCCGACAGTGTCTCGTTCCAGAAATTTTGCATATCCTCGCAGAGCCCAGTAATACTCTGCCAGGAGCTAAACTTACTCTCCAGGGTACACGTTACTGTCATGGCCTCCTTCCAATAAGGCTTTTCAACGTCGTACCCGAAGCGTCGGAGGACCTCCTCCGGTCGATTCCACAGTCGGGCGGATTCACCACTATACCGTTGTGTTTTCTCCAGAAGATCTGTTGCCGCGTTGAACTTTGGATTTGAGGCGTGGAGGAAAAAGATGCGTGGAGCCTTTGCAATGGAGGGATTTTTGACGCGCCATTTGCCTTGACTGGTAAGATTATAGTCCTGCATAGGATCGGCCTGTGCCATGCCAGAGAATTCGTTGGTCCCCCAGTCGTCGTAACTGCGTTCTACAGCAACTACAGGCTCGCTGACAGTGTAAAAGTCCGCGCCGAGGGCACCGGCCGCGTGTACAAAAGTGTCCTTGTCACCTTGGCCGTACGAACCTTGATCCAGCAAAGGCCAGTAATAGTCCGTGCCGTAGTAGTTGTAATACAGAGCCAGGAGAAGCGTGGAGAAATGCATTTGTTTCGAGATGAGCATCATCCCGGACTCGGTGGCCTGGCGAGCGGTCATAGGAAGCTCTGGCTGGCGAGAGATGTTGAAATATAGGGCAGATGCGGTATTTGCCCAAAAGTCGGGCCAGGCTACTAGACCTTTTGACGCGAAGGGGTCTGAATCGAGCAGAATTTCCGGGTCATGGAGGGGGACACAGTCGGCATCAATCCAGAGGAAGCTTTCAAATGATGATAATAGCATCGCATATGGTTTGATCTGGTAGTGTTCCATTTTGATGGTTTTGTTATTGCGGTCGTGAATGGTGTCCAAAACCACTCCGAGCACCTTGCACTTCGCGTCAAGTGCCGGTAGGGCCACCTCACAGATGTAGGGCTCATATTCATCCCAGTCATTTACAAAAACCTCCACGGGTAATTTGCATCCAGTCCGCCGTAACATGCGTAGAGACGCCAAAAAGGTAGGCATATATTCGCCACCGGCAGATGAGACGATGCCTCTCGTGCCGTTATTATAAGGACGATCTCTCAGGGTTTTGATTGCTGCGACAAATCCATCATGTGCCTTTTGCATTGGCTGTTGCAATTCATCAGTATTGATGATAAGGCTGGGTCGTGGCATCGCAGTCACAGCATCAAAGTTGATGCCCGCAACACTCCCAGGAATGTTGGGCGGAGGACGTTGAGGCGCATGTTTTTCAATCTGCGTGTGGAGATCCCGCAGCAAGGTTGCCTGGCGAGCTTCCAGTGGCACTGGCGTTGAAAAGTGGACTTTAGGCTCTTCAGTCTTTGAACCTGTCTCATTCAACCCCGCGGTCGTCGTGGATTCCTTTGAAGCCGAGTCGGGGGGGCTGAGTTGCGAGTCCGCAGGTGCAGTCCACAGATCATCTCGACGATTCCACCCGAAGAGATAAAAGTTGACCAGTAGGAAAGCGGCCAGCACGCTCACAATGAGTCGCCGGCCAGGGCGACGCTGCGTGAGACCATTCATGCCCACAGCCTCGATAGTGGCACAAGTTCGACAGAATCATCGCGGTTGCAGAATTCACGCGTCAGCTGCGCGGCCCGCGGGGGCGGCCCCAGTGGGGGGATACAATGGCTCACAACCTCGCACCCGGACCCTGTCTTCCTCTTTCACTTCATAATCTGTTTTCCAGATATCCTGCGTTATGTATCTACATATCCTTATGGAAATGCATATCCAATTTTCCCGGTGATACTTCCACAACCTTCCCAAGGTTTAGAGGCCCAGGGTCACTGGTGCCCCACATCCGAGATTTAGCCCCCAACAACCGCGCAGGTTTGTTTTCAGGGGCTCTACGGAGAAACAACAGCACAAGACGAGCATCGCAATGCATGTGAATGCTTTGCCGTAGAAGATCTTATGCGTTCGTTATAGGAGCGATCGGAAGATAGATCGAGGGAGACTACAAGCTCCCCTCTAACGCAGATGACCAGTGAAACTGAATTCAGCAGGTTAACTAGGGAAGAGTGGGCAAATTTGCCTTTCATCCTTGAGCGTCGTGCTCCAACATACTTTTGTGTCGAAGTAACTCTTGTATGAATTGTTTTGAGGCCTGTCATGACGTGGCAGGGTTACAGTCCGATCGTCGGTGGTCCATGGCGTGGGCTCCACACCCGCGACGCCCGAGATCGATAGGGGCGGCCGAGGTGGCCATGCTTTCAAAAGCCCGAACGTCCGGGTCAATACGTTTTTCCAAGTCGACAATGCTCTTATCCTCATTGCTCTTGAATTCTCTCGTGTGCCTTTTGCGCCGTTGATACTCTACACATTGATTCAATCACTAAGCCTACCAGCACCGGTGTAAAACCACACTCTGGTTTCGTATATGAGCACGACGGCGCAAGTGTGTATGGACCATGTACGCTTCAGTATTACATTTAGAGTAGAGCCGCAATTAAACTCTATGAACGCCCGAGTACGAAACGCAGAATATTATCGAATCTGGCCATACCAGATATGCTGTATCTTTTCCACCACTTTTTTATGTGCATACTCTTTGTTTCGTAGCCATACTCCCGGCTTGATAAAGTACGGTGTTTCTCTCGCATGTAGAGGTATCATCAACGACAGCAACTCATGCATGCCATCGATCCCCTTCAGTCGGTTTAATCCCTCGATTCTCAACGGCGGTTTCTGATAGATATACTGAAGTGCCAATGCAGCCGATGCTGCCATGATAGGCGTCGCGATAGAAGTTCCCGATCGACAGCTGGTCGGGGCTTTCTCTTTGCTACCGTGTCGAGTCCAAGGCCCGGTGACATTCACGCCGAGGGTACTGAGCCCCTTTTTGTGTTCATGGCTTGGATTGAATTTTTGAAGGTCGCCCTGTGATGATGCAGCGAAGACGGGAAATACCATCATCCCCCTGGCGGGATACGTCACCGAATAGTCGTCGGTTGGGCCGTTGTTGGAAGCTGCTGCGAAGATGAAGACTTCTCGTACCATTGTCGCTTTTTTGATAGCGCGTTCCACTGATTCCGGTATGTTTTTGAATCCCAAAGACATGCTTATAATGTGAACACCCCAGTGGTCGGGATTGCTAGCATAGTCGATGGCCTCCCAAATTAGTCTCCCGAAGCTGTCAGATCAAGGGAATATGTGCATACCTTTGCCACGGCATCTGGATTACCAATTTCGCCATCGTCATCAATCACGCGGGCTACATATACCTTCGCGTTGGGCGCAAGGCGCAGAAGTAGCGATGCAGCATGAGTTCCGTGTCCATGTGCATCTTCATCCCCTTTCTTCCCCGGCAGAAAGCTCTTACATTCGTCGACTACCTCTCGTCGAGTTTTGGTGCTTCCCTTGCGATATTTCTCGTCGAAGTAGGGATGGCCGAGGTCAATCCCTGTGTCCAATATGGCGATCCGAATCTTGTCATTGACTTTGGATTGCGGCATCCATGAATGGACAACGGTCTCGATCTCTCGCAACCACCTCTCGGATGATGTATCCCTAGTTGTTGAATCAGCTCAACTCAACTCATAGACTGGGCCCTAGATCCCAGAAAAACATACCGTTTGTCTCCATCTTCATTGTGACATATGGTCCCTTTCTCCAGTTGGATAACTGGCTGGGTCGAGGGACCGCACGAGCTAGCACGGGACCGTGTTCCGTCAGTGGTAGGTTTGGCCTTGCTTGCACTTGCTTTCGTACTGTTTAAACTTCTCACACGTCTGAGACCTTCCTGATCGGGAGGACTTAGTAGTCGATCGTCTGGATAGCGGGTTAGCTATCTTTCGACACGAGATTCATGCGTGCACTTCACCTGAAGCTTGTGAGGAATGTTTCGTCTTGCTTGCTGCTGATGTTGGTCTTTTCTGTTGTACATTTGGCTTTTCATCTGTTGCGAAATCGTTAAAGGTTGACACGGGCGTGTAAGTAGGGCTTACTGACTTGGCGCTTTAAATGCGTTTTGTTTCACCAATTCTTGTAAACCCTTTGATTTTGTTGATACTGTAACGGCTGGGAGTGTCTTTTGCGCGGCCTTTGAGGGTGATTCGTCCTTGGATAAAGGCCTTTTCTTCTTATTTGTCATTTCCTGCTGCTCGGAGGATTTGGGCGGCTTCAATTCCGGTGCGCTTGAGACTTGTTTGGTTAAAATCACATGGTCCTTTGCTTCATCGAACGCGTCTTTCCTCATAGCCTCTTGAACCATACTGATACCCGCTTTCACCATTTCGCGACCTTCGTGTGGAAAACGCTTTGCGGCCATCACGTATAACGTTTTCTCCAGCAAGACGAGCGCCCGGTGGTATTCACCCACAGACGACATCTCCATTGCCAAACTGTACTTAGTCTGCAAAGTCCATTCATGATCCAGGCCGTAGTCCGGGGATTCGAGTACTTTCAAATTGGTCTGTAGCAACGACAATGCCGCCTCATGCTTGCCTAGCTGGGTATTGTTTGCAGCAAGTATCTCCCGCAATAGGAGAAGACTCTCGTCAGTGGGCTTAAGGATCTTCTCACGCTCGTTCAGAACCTCAGAATACAGATTAACGCATTCTTCGAGATGGCCAAGTAGCTCCAGACACCTCGCCGCCCCAATTTTGAGCTCCAAAAGAACGGGGTCGGCGACTCTCCCGGGGTAGGTCTCCAGAAAGACCAGTTTTGCAGATGTGTAGCAGGTGAGAGCGTTCGCGTAGTCGCCCTTTTCCCAGAAGCTTTCAGCATCCCGGGCGGGGGTTGCATAGCCATCCTGTCCTGCCATCGGTCCGAGTATGAGAGGTCACATATCCAAGTCGGGCTGATCTCGAGGACTCCCTCGTGTCTTTGCAAAAAGTTTGGTCTTAGTGTGACTTATGAGGGCATTTTTAGCGATGCGATATATAAAGAGAGAATATTGCCAGAGACGATGCGCCGGTGCGGGGTGCTTTGGCTGAGGTGCCGCAACAATTTGCAGACTTGCTTACTCACATGAGGCTTGGCCTGAGATTCAATTTTTGGTAAATTATTACTTAAAATACATAATATAACTAGTTCAATACTTATTCAAACACTCTTATCGATGCTCGAGCTGTGAAAATACTTTGTCAGAAATAACTCCATCGGTCTGTTCAGTTCCCATGTTGCTTTCGCTCATCACTGTCAGAACTCTAGGAATAGCGCTTTACGTCATGTATTTTCCAAGGTATTATATCATGATACCTGGGTGTCAAGATCCCCGTAAGTAGATAAGCAAAATACAAATGATGGCTTTCCCAAGTGTGAAGACGCTTATATAACAGACTTATTACCCTACTCGCTCTCAACTGATAAATGATAACACTCGCACTCCTCGTCATTTTCTTCATCTACCGCTGTCCATGGCTGGCCGAGCTCTCGCAGGTCCTCATTCTTCAAATCCTCGTCGGCAATCCCGTCAACATCAAAATCATCCTCGAATTCCGCCACATATTCGTTATCCCCCAAGAGAGGCAGGTCTTTCTCTATTCCATAAGCGGCACCCTTTGTATAGTCTTTTGTTTTGCTCACGCCGCTTTTCTGACTGTAGTATATCTCCCGCAAGCGATATGCAAAAACGAAATCAGTCGAGTCTGAGAAAGCAGTGCCTTCACTGTGAGCACTCGAAGGCTCTAACATCGGCCCAGCTTGGACAGGTATCCCCAGAGACGTCAGGTCGGCCCCTATCTTCAGCTTGAGCCCTTTATTCTTGGACGACATGGTCTTCATCTTTGCTCCGATAGCTGTTTTGACGCCCGTGATCATGTATAGATTTTTCTCGTAATTCTGCCGTGACAGAGTCTTCAGTGCCTGCGGCTGACGAATGCTTTCTTCAATGTACTCGATTGTCGGAATGATGTATTCTGTATCCAGTCGCGATACGTACATGTAGGAGCTTTCAGATCGAGAGCGATTGAAGCCGGCTTCGCCTCCGAGCATAGCGAGGCCTAGGAACTGGGACCACACCCCGTAGTGGCCACTCGACTCTTTTTCGATGAGAGTCTCGAATGAGGTTTTTGAAGACCGCAGTACCTCAGGTGGTGGAAGTCTTGACATCGTGTTTATTGCGCTCTCGGGGTCGAACGGCGACGTGATGATTTGTCCCAATGCCACTGGACCATGGGGCGGGCAGTCAAAACTGGGCATCAGAATGTATGATTTCTTCATTGCTTTGATTTTCTCGGGATTGTTAATTGTGGCTGGTTTGTTGATGGTCGGATTGTCGATACGATCAATTCTTTGTTTCGTATCCCCCTCGACTGGAATTGACCCCTCGTTGCGGCCAAACACTTTTCGCGATGGAAAAAAGTACCGATGCCGCGCGGGGTCGGCAGGTCTCCCCTATCACGAGAACCTGCTTCAATGGTAACGGGGCCGACGCCATCGAGTATTCAATGCAGTCATCCTGCATGACGGCGTTAGCCTTGCAACGAGCCAATCAAAATGCATTTAGTTGCTCTTGGGTTGCGGCATACACAAAAACATGTGGAGCTGGAGGCTCTAGTGTATTTAATCTTCGTACATCCAAGCGATTTCTGTGATCAAATACGCGGAATCTGCCGCACTTGCATACAAGGAACGTGGTCTATTCGCCGGCGCGTACGCATTAAGGGCAATCGATCCGATGAACTATACGACTCCTGTCGTGTTTGTACCCCGCTCGCCTGTGTCCCGACCATACTGTATTAAAAGAAAGTAGCCAGCAGCCTGTCCAGATTTACTTGACGGTATGTTCAAGCCAGCAGGGAATGGCACCTCTGGTGCAAGAGCTCACCCAAACCATAACTCAGGCGACAACAACATACGTGACTGCCTTTCTCCTTGGCGGTAATCAGGCCTGGCCTACCGTGAACTATGTTACCCAGACACTGACGTACCCTTCTACGATGATCGTTGAGGTTAATATCGCGTCAACTCCGACCAGCTCGCAGTCAGCTTCCACAAGCACCCACGGAGGGCTCACGGAGTCAGCAAAGGGCGCCATTGCTGGGTCTATTCTAGGCATCTTTGCGCTTCTGTTTCTTTGCTGCTTTTGCTGCTTTTGCTGCAATCGGCGACCATCATACCATCCGCCTTCCTCTCGGTCAACTGGAACCAGACGCGCTTCGCCCAAAGGCTCTCTCACTGAGTCATCATTCCCAGAAGATTACTCTGCTCCATACTCGGGGGCCTTTTATTTCCCGCCAAATCTTTCTGCGGGTAAAAACAGTGAATTAAAAGAGCCTGTCGGAGAGCCCAATCGATCACCGATAAAAATTCCTGGATCAGAGTCCAAGCAGCCATACAAGGAGACTTTAAAACCACCTATTGGCACGGATAAACCGGGCAGCCAGAACGTTCTCGCTGGGGCAAATGTGTCTGAGAAGATCCCTCAGCCCTCCACGAGCACTGTTGCGCCAAAAAGCAACAATGCAGAGACAAAGCTCTCCGCAGATCCTGAACAACCCAAGAACCCCAAACCAAGCTCTCCTGGACCCGACAAGCCTCATCGAAGGTCATCGCAAATAAATCAACCTTCCACGCGTACCGTTTCACCTAAAAACAACAATGAACCCTCAGAGACAAAGCTCTCCGCAGATCCCGATCAACCAAAAAACCTTAAATCAAGCTCTCCTGGGCTCGATAAACCGCAACGAGGGTCATCGCAAGCCCATCAACCCTCCACGCGTACCGTTGCGCCTAAAAGCAAAAATGCGCCCTCAAAGACAGAGCTCTCTGCAGATCCTGATCAACCCAGGAACCCCAAATCAAGCTCTCCTTCTGGGCCCGACAAACCTCAACGAGGATCATCAAAAGCCCCGCCCGAAGCCCCTCTCGAACATAAACCTCCACTATCCAAAACTTTCGTCCAATCTCGCAGTGCCCCTTTCCCAGATCCTCCACCAGATCCGCCTCCAGTCCCACCAACAAAGAAACATCCTTCGCCGCCGCCGACACCTCCCAGCCCTCAATTGATCGAGATTCGCAATCCTCGGACACAGGGCATTTCATCCGTATACAAAAAGACCGTCGGGTATTCGGACAACACCATGATTACCAGAGAAGACCGTTCGAAGCCCATTCTCTTCAAAAGAAAGTTGGAGAGGAGAACGATTTGGGGTGGGTGGCCTGGATCGGGAGGCGTTACTAGGCCAGTGGCACGGAGTAAGAGCAAGAAGCGGGGAGACAAATCAAAAGACTAAGGTAAGCATGAGTGAATGGAATTGGATCCATCGTCGATGACCGGAAAAGTCGCTGCGGATGGTCATGTAAGGATTTTATGATGCACCGCATACACATTGCTATGTTTCTGGGGGATTACTGCGCATATAATGGATCTTGAGGCCTTTGGCGCCCTATGAGACTTGTATCCAGGATGACGATGGAGCACTACCATAGAACCATAGAGACTACAGATCTATTCTGCTCTACTTCAATTATCCTACTCTAGTCTTGTTCTGGTTACAATGCGAACAAAGAAATCGATGGTGTAGCTTTGTTCCTGATCCGCACAGACCTCACATGACAACACCCCATCAAAACCTCTCCCTCAACTTCGAATCCCTATAACCACCGCACAGTCTTCAAATTCGCACTCCAAACCGGGATACGTGGAAAGTAAGCTACCAAGATACAACTACAGATGTTTTAAAGTCGGTCCGACTACGGAAAGCTAACTGGGACTCGCCGCATCCTTATTGCCCTGGGGAGTAGGGATCGCCGAAGGTAATGACGCTCGGGAAATAGTGTACTCAGTACGAGCTCGCTTAATTCTCTTTTTATGCCAGATCGCCGTGCCTTATGTCCGGGCTTGCGGGGTCACAGATTCCCCGATCCTTGAACTCGCCGGTTTGTATTGGCGCGCTGTTAGAGTGGCTATCTGCCCAGTCGCAAGAAAAATCTTGGAACCCCTGAATCTGCATCGGTAGTACAGGATATTATTTATTCTCCTCTCAGGGTCAGTCACTAGCTAGTTATTTTTGGTTTAAAGTGAAGGACCATAGACAGGTACATCGGTACTGTTCTCTAACCTGTGAAAATCCACCCTCCTTCCTTTCTTTCCAATATCTGCCGCTGCCAAAGATGTACCCGAAGCCAACAACGCTCGTTGCGCTAATCGCATTTTGGGCGACTTTGGGCCATGGAGCGCATGAATATCCTAAAGCAGCTTCCTCTCCAAAAACCTGCTCGCTCCCAACCACCGACGATGGAAATTTCGAAACCGCTACTCCGGCCGAGGTTGGCCTAACATCAGCCCAAGTTAATGAAGCTTTGGCATATGCGAGCCTTCATGGGCGCGACTCCGTTCAAATTTTCCGCAATAATTGCCTGGTCGGTAAAGGACCAGTAGATCCGATCACAGATTCTGTGCCGGCTCAGGTGTGGTCCGTCACAAAGTCTGTTGTGGGAATCCTCGCTGGCATGGCTGTCGCCGACGGAAAGCTCGATATTGACCGTCCCATTGGCGACTACCTCCCAGATGAGCCAGGCTGGGGTGATAAAGCTCACCGAGCTATCACTGTTCGAGATATTCTAACTGAAACATCTGGCACTCAAGAGGCAATTTTCGCCGAAGCTGCAACGGTTCTTACCGATCCGAGTGTTATGCAGGAGTTTTTGGCCCAGAAGATCATGCACCCCCCAGGAACGCATTTTGAGTACGGTCAGCGTGATGCCGACGCCGCCGCATATATTGTCCAAAGTGCTGTTGGTTGCGACCTCCAGGAATATGCCCAGGAACGCCTGTTTGGCCCGTTGGGTATCAAAAAGTCGTCCTATTTCTGGCTCCGTGATAGATCGGGAAACACCTATGGCTATGCTTGGCTATTTATTGCCCCCAAACATCTCGCGCGACTGGGACTTCTGATGCAAAACGGAGGAAACTACGGAGGACAGCAACTTGTGCCTTTTGAATGGGTCCAAGCTGTGGCTACTCCCTCCCCCGAAAACCCTTGTTATGGATATCTTTTCTGGAACAATCGAGGCAAGCCATGTACCGGTGCAAATATTCCAGTGGCAACCACAATCCAGCAAACAAGCATTTCGAGTGCCCCTCATGACTTGTTTGCCATGGTGGGAGCTCTGCAGCAGAACAATTTCATGATCCCTTCTCTCAATATGACGGTTACTTGGACTGGCGTGTTCGGTGACACAGCGCCAAATCTGTCAGTTATTCTTAGTGCCACTCCCGGAAATCTGTATTACGACTTCTTTCGAATCCTCATGCGAGCAGTTCAAGACCCAAAGGTCCCAGACGCGGGCCCTTACAAATCACCGCCTCTTAGCCTCGACATCAACCCAATGAACTATTTGAACCCACGGGTTTTGCTTGATGATTTGGTTTCTAACCCTGAATGCAACATCCTATTCTGCAACGGTGGAGTCCCTACTCAGGGATTACTCGACAATTTGGAGGCTATCCTTGGCTACCGGCCAACATTTTGAACCTCTTTTCGATCCTGTTCTTGTATATTTGGATAGTACCTATAGGTATGAAAAGATTTTCATAATCGGAATAAAACATATTATATAGTTGATAAAAATACAACTTGTTCTCGAAGATATAGTAAGATATTAAATTGTAATAAAAGCCTGCTTGAACGACCATATAAAGTTCAGCAACAAAACGAAAGCGAGAATTATGACTAAAACAGAAAAGACAAATACCTGCGGCGTTGACTGGATGGCCAGAATATGGGCTTGTGACCCCTACCAAGTAAACTAATGGGTGAAGCAGATTTCCCAAGGATTACACATACGTGAATGAGTGGCTCAGGAAATCAGGGAGCGGCATTGAACAGACGCAGCCAGCAACCAAGGTCTTCATGACCGACCTTAATCTGGTGACGAAAGACTTGGGGGTGCAGTCTAAGTAAGGAGGTGATTTTGACGTACGCAAATCTTATTGTGTTTGACAACTCTTATTACGTGATACAATTTCACTTATCAATGGCCAGCGAAAAAGTGGCATGTTTTATAAAAACCCTCGATGGTATGAAAAAGACAGCTCAGATATAATTGTCGAATAGCATTAGGTGAAGTTGCAATACAAAGATCAGGAAGTCATTTTAGTTCCGACTGCCCACAACCAACACTTCCTTAGGTGTAGAAAGAGGAAACTCTTATCACTCTTCTGTCTATGCCAGAGTCCAGCTTACCAGATAAGTACAGGCTTTATAGTAGTTCCGCTTTTCATATCAGCTAATGCTGTTTCAAAGTCGTCAACCTGCATAAAAAGCGTGAATTAGCATCAATCAAGCCAAGACGAACAGGTTCTGATCTGAAATACGTGGTAAAATTTGACTAGCTTGTCAATAGGAAGCTTTCCCTCTCGGTACCAGCCGATCATCTTCGGGATATACTGAATTTAGTCAGCCAGCGAGTCATAACAGTCATGTTCACTAACGATTGATTACCTCGGATGGAGTTGTATCGCCTTCAATGCTACCACGAATGATTTTTCCAGTCTTGCTGTGTCAGATTCTTCCCTGCAAAAACTCGATTTTTAAAGACGTTTACCTGCATGAATTTGATAAGATGGACGTCGAGCGAGGCCTCTGGAGGCGGCACCCCCACGATGATCACCTAGCCTCTATTAGCAGTAAATTCCAGGCTTGCTCGAATCAGGTCCATATTGCCAGTCGTATCTATCGTCACTGAGGAACCGTCGCCATTGGTCATGGCTCTGATCTCCTCTCCGATGTTGACGTTTTCTCGAAGTGTATTGACAATACCGGTTACACCGAGAGTCTTGGCTAATTCCAGTCTCTCGGGCAAGCGATCCACCCCGATTATGGCCTTACAACCTTTCAATTTTGCAGCCTAAAGGTGCTTTTAGGATGAGGATATCAACGAATCATAGGACTTGGAATGGTCTTACCATGACGGACACCAGTCCCACACCGCCTAGGCCGAGGATGACAACGGTGTCCTTTTCATCAGCTGAAGCAACTTTATCAACTGTTCCCATGCCTGTTTGGAAACCACACCCCATCGGCGCAAAGACTTGGAGCTCCTCCTCATTCTTTATGAGAGTAGAAACGTTTACGACAGAGCTTTCTTTCACAATAGCATGTCTCGCAAATGAGGACTGTCCGAAAAAGCTGCCGCGTAGGTTGCGGTTATCCGCAGTGGTATAGGTATCGGGTTCTCCACCATAATTGATAGTGGCAAACTGGTGGCAAAAAGAAGGGTGACCACCCTTGCAGCTTTGACATATGTTGCAGTACTGAAAAGAGAGTAGCACGGAGTCACCGATGCGAGCTCTGCTCACACCCGGGCCTGTTCGCTGCACAACCCCGGAACCTACCAAAACCGTTAAGGAATGTTATCATCTACATGGCAAGGAGCTGCTACCAACCTTCATGGCCCAATACCTTTGGATAGGGAATCTGTCCGGGCGGCCACATTCCGAAGATCAAATCAGTGTGGCATATACCAACAGCCACGACCCGGACCAAGAGTTCGTCAGCATCGAGTTCGCGTAAGTTCACATTCTCCAATTTCCAGTTAAGTTGACCATTTTGAGGTTCGTATGCTACTAGGGCACGCGTAGTACTGTTGGTTTCTGGCATGGTCGCTGTATGATCGTATTCACAGTCAATAGGTATCAACTTCCTGCTGAAGCGATATCTCTTTGTCGAAGTAGCAATTCCCGGGACCCAGTATTTGACGTGCGATATAGTCTTCTAGTCAAGAATCCACACTACAGGTCGAGTGCTTTTTAACAGTTTGATCGGTCAGGTTTCGGCAGAACAATGGGGGGAATATGCTCCCCGAAATAATATTTGGTTACCCCGCACGGCGTCGGCTTTAATATTCAACCGAGTCATTCCATACGGATAAAGAATACTTCGGCAGAAATAAATTTCTGCCGTTCCACGAGTGGTAGAAAGTTTTCCGTTTCCGGTCATCATGCCAGTTTCGGAAGGGAAAGAAAAAGTAATTGGACTGACCTACTACTCACAGATCCCCTTAAAAAGGACACTGAATTCACAACTCCAAAGAAAATAATTTGAGATTTCTCAATACTTTATAACGAGTGTAGAATCAAAAGCAGGCGAATATAACGATGCAACAGGATCCGATATACCAAGAAGCGGCGTACCTGCAAAATGCTGGCTGAAAGGTAAATAGTCAAGACTTATTTCATCGGGTTGATCATGCTGCGCTCAACCATCATGATCTGCAAGATTGTCTTTTTGGGCCAGCTCTTCATGAGCTAGATGATCGGATTCTGTGCGTATCGGTTGGTTTTCTTTTACTTCTGCAATATTTGGGAACCGTTCACGCCTTTCTTGTACCTGGCTTTCTTTGTCGGGGCCGCGGCAGAGTTCTGCGATCATTTGGCATGAGAGCCGATGTTGTCCCAGTGACCAAGGTAGCTGGATCTTGCCAAATGACGGTATGGAACACACCGGTTTTGGGAGAGAATTGTTTTGGGGCAACCTTCCAACTGTCATAAAATAGTCAACCGTCGTGGATATCAATAGGTAGGCCCTATTGAATTTGAAATTAGGTCGCCAAAACATTCGAGAGAGTAACGTCGGGTGTCCATAGCCTTTTCCCTTGGCGAAAGTTTGAAATTTATGGCACTCAGGACTAAAGGCATTGCAACATACCCAACTCTGGGCAATCACCGGACAGTTCTAAATTTTACAAAGGTGGCAAAGGGAGAATACAATACTTACACTGTCAGGGGCAGATCCTGCGCCTTTCCCTTCTGACTAAAGTACTCAAGAATATTGATCAGTCGTGTCGAGGCGTCGTATAGCATATTCCCTGTATGCGAGAGTTGCTCACGTAGTCGACCCCTGCGAAATCACAATGCTTTACAATCATAAATGCCTTGTAGTGAGCAAGGCCCATCCGAGTAGCTCTGTATACTAAGTTAGTGAAGGTAGATCAAACAGAAAGCGATAAGCTCACTGGTAATAGATCATATGGCCTTTGCACGACCCAGAAAATCCAGAATTATTCATTATCTATCTTTTTCACGCCCCGCAATGAACCCGATCCAAGGACAGAGATTTTTATCTACAGTCACAAAATAAATCCTGGGCGGTTCTTTGCTGACTCTGGCGTTTCCCTTAATATCATACAATCACCAACTACCCTTCAAAACCACGAAGGCCGCAGGCTGAAAGCTTCTCTCTTCAATCGTTCAGGCCCCGTGTCGATGCCATACAGGAAAAGCCCTTTCGCAAATTAAAAATAGGGGATTGATACTGACACTGTCCCTTGTAAACCTCAGTACTCAGGATAGACGCATCCAACTAGCTTGTGATGGATATGTATGTAGAGAGCGACTGACTGGGCTTAAAAACCTGCAGTTTTACAAAAAAAACCAGAATTCAAAAACAAGGAAGATTCCATTGGTAGAAAATATGGGGGCTAAGAAGCAAGGCAGGGGGCGGTGCGAGCAGTGAATGGGGCGGCGTTACTATCAATCCCCTAAAAATAATCATGTTATCTTTTGATCATGCCTCCAACCCCCGTCATGGTCAGACCGTCTCTCCTCGAAATTTTATTCGATATGATGGCAATAAATTGCAGCCTTGACCGACATCAATGGCGCAGCAAGGCACTGTTGTCCAAGTATCACGAAACGCTGTCTCTAGGTGCAGGGTCAAAGCGCTTTCTTGCTACTGTAGCGAGGCTTATATCACGTGCGTATATAGCGTTTGGCCCCCTTACCAAGGGGACTAAGCCACGCCCGCCGCATCTTGATATTTCCCTGATACGGGTTGTAATCCCCTTTGATCTGTTGTTGCTCCACCGCTGTATCACCTCTTCGCTCTTACTTCATCACCTGTCTGAGTCTACATTGTTATACAGAATAGGAAGGAGGTCTCTGGAGCCTGCTGTCTTGTTTCTCTCTCTTCAAATTAGTTGTTTCGCAACCGTGCTTTTATTCGTCGCTATGGCTCTCCATGATTTATACGCTATACTAAATCTACTCATGGCATTATCTACCTTGGTCAGTGCAACAACATGTGGCCAGGTACATTACAATGCTTCCGGCAGTGTCAATCTGCCATTTCCTCAGCCTCCGACCTCTTCGGCATCTGACCCGCCTGGGAATTACACACTGTTCACGCAGCTATCCTTCCCAGGCGGGTCGCTCGGATTGAACCAATCCTTCAGAGCTGTAAGTGCTAGTGGACATGTCGTTGATAGCAAATCTCTCGACTATGAAGGCTGTATCATCGCGTTTGGTGATTCGTCTTGGCCAGTCACACAAGGACATATCAACGAGCCCGACCAAGCTAGCTGTCAGTCTGCCTTCTCATCGGACTGTATTTCCAAGATTATCTCGTATGCAAGCGAAACCGCGAGAGGATTTTCTCAGCAGAATCTGCTAGCAAGTAGGGTTTGCGGTCAATTCAGAACTCCAAAATGTGCCGAGGTTGGGGCGACATACTCTTCAAGTAATTACACAACTGCATCGGAATTTGAAGAACCAGAGACCAGACGCTAATATTCATTTCATTTCTAGCACTGTTTACAACGGTTGCAGATGGGCGGTCCACACAATTCTTCAGCAACTCTTCCACCGACTGCCAGACTGAAGACCTGTTCTCGATTTCAGGTTTCAAGAGCGGAACCGAATCTTCCACATATCTCAAAAAGCTCCACAGCGTTACCCCTGTCATGGTAGTAGCCTGGAATAATGCCTCATCAAACCCTGGAAGCAAGCCATGGTCAGATATTCGGTTTTTCTGCATGTCAACAAACAATACTATTACAGGAAGCAAGTCCTCTGCTTCATTCACGAGGCCAGACTGGTCTGGTTGGTATCTGGCTTCGTTTTATAGCATCTTCGGTTTGCTGCCATTTACCATGTAATCGGATCATGTTCACTGCTTGTCGCTGCTCTGCTTTTATGTTGCATCCGAAACTTTGCTCAGAACTTTTAGTCACGTTAAGAACGTCGCTACCCTCCTAGTCAATTTATAATATAGGTCTGCACAGTATAAATCGGTGACTACATTTACACTGACCCTCGTGACAAGTGACATGCAGGCTATCACTGCTATGTAAATACATGATTCGTGTACTGAAGTAGGGACCAGGCTTTTTCAGTAGATGGTCGCAGAGTTCGTATATGGTAATATGTCTGGGATTAAGAACCACACTTTAGTTTACCGTAGACTAATTACAGGCCCTTTCTAGGTTAAGGAGTATTGGTGGGTTTACACAATAAGATTAAAAGTCACAAGCATAATCAAATCAAAATAAGACTCACTTCAGCGAGACTGAATTCATCATTTCTTCCAGAGAGCATATGACTTCTCCGTAGATAGCAGTTTGTAGCTCAGCTTTTGTAAGATCACACCCCATACCAAAATCGCACTGCAAGCATTGTTGAACAATTCTCTGATATTTCTCCCCTAGAGGGAAACCAGACATCGCCTTTTTTCGCACTGCTGCAATAGGATTTTGAGTACCACACATCAGTTCCAAAGGCTGATGATAAGCAATCTCAAGAAGCGCAACTCCCAGACTGAATATTATTGTGTTATTTATCCCGTTGTCATAGTAATTGTTCACCATACTGGAACAAGTGGAGTCTGACGAGATTTTGGACCCCCATCGGCTGCAGGTCGATTCTGGATCATGGCCACGTTGGCTGAAACAGAACGTGAGATGGAGGGTACGCAATGATTCGTCAGATAGCCCGTGAATGTTGCCAAAGTAGGCGAGATCCTTCAGTCTCCAGTCTTCTCTTAACCATGATGTAGAATGATACTGGAGAACAGCAGTTGCTATCCGGTGAGCGATCTTGAATTTGGAGCCTATGTCGATGGAAGCGGGTTCCAGCATGGTGCTTTGAAACAAGTAATCAAGATTGACAACTTCCTGTGTGAGATTGCTACATTTACCTGGGGGTTTGCTGAATTCTCCCCGTTCGTTGGCATAAATCATATGCTTAAAAAGTCGTGGACTTTGGAGATAGCCAATGCATTCCCCTCCTTCGCAGGCTTCGGAAGAATTTGTGGTCTTTTCAATGCATTCACAAAGATCTCGAAGCTCGGCCACGTTTTGAATATTGAGGGTATTGGTGGCAGTATCAACGGAAGATTGTGACCCGCCACAATCATTGACGCATTGGATCTTTCGTCGCTTGAACGATTGGGCCTGAGCGGTAGACTGTAACGCAAGTGATAGCTGTCCACTATTCTGATTCGAGACAAGAGCTGCAGAAAGGTCGTCACAAGAAGAAGATGAGTCAAGTGGGTTTTGTTGCCCTTGTACCTCGGAATTGGTCTCAATCTTGGCCGATTGGACGTAAATCCAGACCTGGTCTTCGTCCTCTTCATTACTAAAACATCGAGTTAAGTAGAGTCGATAAATATTTGGAAACCTTGTTTACCTTGAGCCTGGGCTGCTGACACCCTTTTTGAGCTTGTATGACAATGCCAGGTCAAGCCGGACCATATCTTGAACCTGCGCTTCGACACAGAGTTTCCCATAATGAGTTTCGTGGGTCGAGTTTGGACAATTCCAAGCTGTAGAAAGAGCCTCATGTAGGGTCTGCGATACTCTCTGAACAGAGGAATAATGCAGAGGCAACATTTTGCGAAGTTTAGATGATTTGAAAGTATCAGATCTTCTCTCCCAAAGTTCCTGAATTTGCATTCGTAGAGTATGGAAATCCATATTACCCTCACGTAGCTTTGAAAGCCGCGCCTCGTAGCGCTCTTTGTCGAAGGCAATTTTGATTGAATTTCGCACTCGGCATATTGTAGCCTTGAGCTTTTCGTGCTGGTCTAAAATTAGTGGAGATGATAGAAAAAGAAGGATACAGGGCCATACACGTCTCTTCTCATTTCTCAAAACTTCAAATCTCTTCAGGTCTTCGTTCATTTCATCAAGCTCCCTTTTAATTCCCTTAATGATGTTCTCACATGTCTCGTAGCTTTTATCGAGACGTTTATTCAAATGCTCCCGCAGTAGAGCGCTTCCTCGGTCCATATATTCCTCGTCGGTCCACGTTGCTCGGAGATCGTAGAGTCCGGCAGCTAAAGAAAACAAGGAACTATGTTCATTTTCGAAATTGGTTTGTTGTACCTTGAATTTATGATTGATTCTTTTTACTTCACGAGAGTAGTGTCGAAAAGTATGCAAAGTGTCGTGGATACTGCGGTAGCTTTGTAGGACCTGGACAAAAACAGGCAGAACTCCAAAAACAAGACCGGGAACCTCCAAGCCACTCATAACGTAAGGAAAATGAGCAAGTGTAATAAGTTTGCAATGAAGACAGAGGGATCCCGTCCTTTTCTATGAGAGCGATTATAATGCAAAGCCCCAGACTCAGTGGGACTCAGCGGCTATGCTTCGCCCGGGCCCCTTGTGCGCCTTGGGAGATGCATAATACCAACCAGTAAGCATTGATCACTGTGGCTATGCAGTGTGATCAGTCACACCGCCTCATCGCCGCCTAAAATATTCCAAGAACCATCAACTTTCTGATCGGTTTCTCTATATCACCCCTATTGTGATCAGGGTTGTGTTACAAACAAAGAACTGAAGCAATTCGACATCTTCTCATAATAGCCAAACCAAATAAATGTTGAGTTACTGTCACATAAACCACGGGGCAGTGAACCCTCGAGCGCGACCACCAGAGAAGGACGGAATGTTCGTCGTGCCACCTTCAATTACACCCCTTTCGGAAGCCGTGATATCGAAGTCAGTCGATTTGAGCCGGCAATCAAGTCATTCAGGCGCTATCAGAGATCTCTACGATTGCTGTGTGACTTCCTACACATCATTATTGAAAGCTGTACGCAAAAGCGATAGAAAGACCAAAGCCCGGGTTGATATCTTCCGAAACGAGTATCAACTTCTTTGTGTGTGGGGAAATGACTTTGATGTCCAAAAGGGTGGCCTCGACACCCGGTTAGAGAAATCGCGACACCTCAGGGTGCTGATTACTTCAACCCTTGTTTCTTTGGCGAAGTGCATTCATCGATGTGAGTCAAAAAAAAAAAAAAAAAAAAAAAAAAAAAGAAAAAGAAAAAAAAAAAAAAAAGGAGGCTAACAAACACAGGCCGCAGATATGAGGAGATATTTGAAAACCCAGAGTTATTAGTGAACAGCGTCAAGGTTAAGCTAGCACATGCGGAAGGAGCTTGTAAAGCAACCAAAAGGCTCCATTGTCATCAAAGCTCATACAGCTATGAACCTGACGACGAAAGCGACGACGAGTCCGATGAAGATGAAATCGAAGACTTCGACGACATACTTGAAGATATCAAGACATACATAAGAGGTTTATTGGATTTAACTCCCTCGATTGTGTCGCCTGCGAATAATCCTACACAGCATGGTTTAGAACGCCTAACAGCCCCAAGCCAGCCCATACGCGTTCCTGTCTACCCTTGGACTTTCGAAATTACCCCTTCTTCGAACTGGATTCCTCCTATAAGTGGGAGGCCCCCGGTTTGTGCAATGTCTCCGACTTGTATTATGACCAGTCACGATCAAGGAGATGAGTCGAATTGGACAGGGATAACATACGACCAAAGACCAGTTTTATCTGAGCCTTCAGGGTCAAATTTTGACTCTTTAGGGTCTAAAGTCTCCAGCTATGACCCAAGTGAGTTTACATTTGCTTATTCCTGCTTTTTATAATGAAACATCGCACTCATTCGTACTCTGCTCATTAGGCGAATACTCCACCGAGAGAGAATCGGCAAAGTATGAATCCAACTCGACCTCAGAGAAAGATCAACCAAGTCTACAATGCCTCTGGGCAGGCTGCACATACCCCGGCACATTTGGGCATGATAAAAGCTTGTGGCGGCATATCAAGTCAATGCATATATATCCATCCGAATTTGTATGCCCTTCTTCCCATTGTGGGAAAACATTTGGCAGAAAAGACAGACTAAAGAGTCATATGAAGACTGCACATCCAGCCAAGAAGAATGAGCACATTAAAAGCCGGGTGCAGGATGCCGGCCCTTCGGAGATTGACTCACAGGAGAAACAAACTGGCAGCTAACAACCGCCGAACACACCACAATTTATAATCTGTGAGAGTGTTCCAGTTGGCAGGGTTATATGCTCTTCTTGTTACAGCTGCTGTGGTGCGTTTCGTTGCGAGGCTACATTCTGAATAAGTTGCTCGATGGTCCGAACCATAATTGTCGTGGTAGAGCTGGCATTTAACGAGCCGATCAGGGCGATTTGTCACGGTTTGATCGATGGTAGAAGTTCTTCCTGGGTGACTCAAGGACCAGAAGTTTGCCATGCAAGGGGAATGCAGTCATGAAGGCCGTGTGTTTGAAATAAATTCACGAGCTCGCTCTTTAGTAAAGCGTGGTTGGATGTGATGTGTGATGTCGGTTAAAGTTCGCGGATAGTATAGACGTCGTGGATCTCTCTGAGATGGAAGTCGTTCGAATATTGTTTTTTAATAGCTAATAGTTTCTTATTTTGAAACTTCGTCGGGCGTGTGCAGAGGAATTGGTGGTATGTAGACTAAGAAGAGAAAGGTTTGCGAGTTGGCTGACTAGATTTCGATAGGTATTATATTTGGATGGTTGCAAGGGATGTGTCCATAATTTGAAGTCTATACTTTCCGATTAAGATATATTAGGCCACGGAAGCGGTTTGCTCGCTTTAGATGGTCGGCCAATACAGTCGCTACGCGCTATTATTAATGTAGGTTTAGTAGGTAGTGATCTATATCTCCTGGATCAAGAGAACGTCTAGATTTTGGCTTTAGTGGTGGTTAATAGGTTCTTCTATGATCGATGCCGACTTTACGATTTCCAAATATAGTACATGTATATTTGGCTCTAATATTGGGAGGGTTAGAGACAAAGGCCTGAGCATTAAATTGGCAAGGAAGTATTGAGAATGTCAAGGATCCAGATCACAGCTTGGCCAAGGAAGACTTTCTCCGAATAATATCTTCAATATAGCAAGAGGATCATCGCCGGTTTACGCCCGGATTGCTTAAGGCTGTTATTATGCTAGCCCTTTAGTTATATCTGCTGACTGGAGAAAAAGCTAGAGCTTTTATCCCGGCCCACGAGGATAGAAACGAAAGAGAGCTAAGATACAAGGTGACGAGACTTTAGTACTGAGATTGTGCGTGGCTAACTTCCTGTAATGGATATCGTTCTAGTTCTGTTTCCGTCCACTACGGCACCTTAGAACGTGGAGTGGAAAGTGAACCAAAAGTGGTTCAAAGGGAATCGATACCCAGATTACGCAGTGTCAGTTACCTAAAAAGCAAAGCTGATCTAGTTGCTTTAAATTGAAAGCACTCTCGCTGACTGAGAAATAAGATTCGAAATTGGTATCCGTGATACAAAGAGACCACAATTCGCGTCTGGCTACTTTCTCTTAGCTACTGCCCTCTAATATAGTGCTATTTTTGGTATCGAAACGGTGGAAGACTTAGCCAATTATGATATTTCTAGTGGAAAGCCTATTGAACTACGCTGGAAATATAAGTATCTGGATAAGCCTGTTCTGAGGAATGTCACAGGCGATGGCCCGCAAGAAGTTCCACTCCATAAACAGTGCTTTTGTGAGTTACTGCGTGGAATTGCTGGTTACAGCAAAAGTATGAATGTCCATAGGATCCGGAAGTATCTCGGAAGCGTTATTGAACGTTGGGCGGTCAACCCCTAAATTTAGAGTTCAACCGCATGCTGGCATCAAGCTTACGCGTCAAAAATATAACAACGAGCCAAGATCATATCAAGGGTATTTTTTCACTGACCATTTCCCCAATCTGGATGAGACCATGTGATATGATGATGATGTACCTAACCCCATGTGTAAATTTTGTGCTTCTTTGCAACACTGGGTTTTATCAGTACCGGCTGAGGTGAGATTTTAGCTTCCATGTTTGGCGAGATTCCTTCCGAGTTCCTCTAATAAGAACTCCCGATTAGTTAGGAGGATAATTTATCCCCAAGGAAGTACATACATAGACCCAAGGCATTTTTAAGACTAATAAAACTCCCTCCTCTTACCGTTGACTCCCAACATATAGCGCATACAGAATTTTCTAGCCCCGAGAAAAACTAATTATGGGCCTTTAAGGTTGTTAATGTATTGCAACCCTTACATGGAAAATCACGGAGAGAGAGAGAGATAAGTTTCCATGATCATGTATCAATCTGATCCAGAGGATCCGCAAATCTCAAACTTTTATGTCTCCATTTCAGACCAAAAAGCCCAACTAAAGATATTACTATCGTCAAAGAGATTCCCGCAACGGGAAGAATCCACCATTTATCGTGTACTTGGAGCGACGCCCCATTATAGTCAAAAAATATTGTGCTAAAGATCGTCTGGTATGGGCTTAGGGTCAACCTTAGTTATACAGGCATAAACAGGCAAGGCGAACTTACTGCTACAAATGTAGTAGGAAGAAATATTGTCGCTACGGCCGTGAGGATGCTCATAAGAGCACCATCTCGTTGCGTCTGTAATGCAACCTGCGTCGAGAGTTTTCCAATTTCCCGCATGAGTCGATTATCCGCCTGCGCCTCAAGGTGATAGAACTAAACCAGCGATTAATGACACAATTTATGTGTGTGTGTGTGTGTGTGTGTGTGTGTGTGTGTATAAGTGTGACCTTACCAGGCTGATTTGCACTTTGGTCCTATCTCCATACGCCGCAGTCCATTTCTGGTAATACTGGGAAGATGATTCGAGGTCGCTAATGAGCTGCTCTGACTGATAGAGAAGTTCCAAGGGGACACCTTTGTAGACATCACGCTCATGTATTCGCAGGCATTGTCGTAAATATTGAGCTTTCCCAGCGAGCTCTTGAAGTTCCTTTGACAGAACTTGCCATTGGACAGTGAGTCTGTGTAGCTGTCTCGTTTGGGCATCGATTATAAGGTCGACTTTCTGCTTTTCCTGGCCTCAAGGTAAGAGACTAGACAATAAATTCTATTGGTTGGGGAAGGGGGGTTAAGACTCACGATTTCCACCAGCTTCGCCCTTCGCGAGGATATCGCACGGCGGTAAGCCTGGAGGAGGTTTTTGATGATACAGATATCAATGAGGAGAGGCTGTTGTATGCGACCCGGTTCAGAGACCAGTTCTTGAATGATGCTGTTTATCAAAAACTCGGGGAAATTGATACAGACATAGTTTGTCAAGTTATGGCACGTTTGCGAATAGAGAAAGGAATGCGAATAGACCGAATCAATCCAAGGACAGAACCCGTACTGTATCATCAAAGATTCTGCCGTCGATCCTTGCTTTTCAACTCGTGAGCTGGTGTTCATAATAGCCCAGTCTTCGGTTTCATAGACGTCAAATATGAATTTTGCAGACAGTCCGACGCTACGGTGAAGAGTGAGCAATACGTTGGGCTCTATATGGACATGCTTTGTTGATGGCTCAAGGCTTCCAGTAACGAAGCTACAAAATTTCCAGATTAGCCACGAGCTCTTGAAATCGGGACATGTTGCCTACAATATCCTATAGGTCGATCTGTCTGGACTTGTTTTCTGTATATGATGAGCGGTTAACAAGTTCAGAATGAAGGCAACATACAGAATTTAGATTAATCCAGTCCTGCAAACCCTTGCTATTGAGGTTTTCCTCAATCTCTTCAAAAATCAGCGCTGAATCAGTCCCGACTTTGGGGTAATTGGAGTAAGCTTACGGAAATTCGACCCAACAATCTCAAGGATGGAGATCGAAGAGGAATCAATACAACAGGTAGACTTGGTGCTCAAAAAGTCTCCTAGATAATTTGGAGTCCCTGCCGATAAAAGACCGCTCATAATTTTGGGTATGGAAAATTAGTTTGCAGAAAATCAACAAATTGATGGTGTAGGACGAAAGTTGAATCACTGTTAAGTCAACTCAAGGCTATTGGCTGAGGACACAACCGTTACCTTAAAGGTCACCTGGAGTTTCTTCTATGACGAAAACTTTCCGTGTTAATGAGTGAAATATTATACGGTCGGGACTTAATAGGTACCAACTATTTGCCGCCCAAGACGAGTTGCATTAGTGTATCCTGCACAGCCTCCCCAAAAGGTGTCGGAACCCCGCAATGATACGTGGACAAGTCTCAAGCACGTGTGTCAGACTTTAGGCCTTTCAAATAGAGAGCATAAGCGGGATTGCGAACTCATTCTCTTTTCCACGCTTGTTCACAAACGTTAGACCTGCTCTCAATGAGTTCCAAGTCCAAAAAAACAGCCAAAGGCCCGGATGGAATCCGGTTCTCAAAATCGGCCACCCAGGGTGCTAAAGAATGCATACAATGCAAAATATCACTGAATAAATATCCACAGAACAGCTGGGTGGTAAAATCCCTCCTCTTCCGAGCCAACCAGCCCGACTATCAGCTAGTTAAATTGGACATGCAGGCTCGGTGCGACAGATGTCTTGTTCTACTATTCAAGGAGAAATTCCTCACGGTCAGTTACCGCTGGACAGACAGCACAGGATGGGTCCATTCCAGGTACTTCAACGAAAGAACCGGAATGTCGGAGGAGGTGAATCTCAAGTGTAACCATCCCACTTTGATTCGGATGATGACGCTTAGTGAAAGCTGGTCTTTCCATAGTGCGTATCCTGAGTCCTTGACTAATTTTGTCAATTGACTAGAAATCATTGACGTTTGTAGGTCTGGGTTCGAACCTAGTCTGGTTGGATAGCATCAGCAGCAGAGATCCTAAACATGTCCCCGCGACGTTGGGCAACACCAGCGGAGTCTATGGGTCCAGTAAAGGATGTCTTGCGCTTGTTGGGAGTGGTGACGGAATTATGGATAAGGATACTATGGGAAGTGAATACTGCATCAAGGAGATCATGGCTACTTTGGCCGGAGGGAAGAGAGTGGACGTCATCACCCCGAATGGGCAAGGAAACGTGTACGGACCAGAAGCAGCACCAGCCTTGAGAAACTTGCTCGGTGACGCCTACAGAAGAGCTCACAATGCAAGATTTATGAGAAAAGGCTAAGTGTTAGAACAATCGTGCAGATATTGAGGGACTGGTATGGGCCTTCCGGTGGAGGACGACCGCCTAATTTGTTCAATCAACCTACTCTACGAGTTAACTCAACTTAGATCTCGTCAAAGGCTCCTGTTGGAAACGCCAAATAGTGACATTTGCCCGAACGACCGCACCAGTGTTTGCCCGTGCTGAAGCTTAAATGCGGCTGATGGTCAAAAGTCTGTCTTCTTTTTCATCATGACCGCCCCATCAATCTTGTTCAGGACCGTTATCCGAGAAGAGACTTACTGTATTATTGTAGCGTAGCGTCTAATTAAATTGTGATGAAAATAGAGCGACAATTGCTTTTTTGTTTATTCAAGAGAGAACGACGGAGTATTCATTTAAATACCAATGAGAAAACGCCCCTGTTTCTGATCATTAGGCATTTTTCTTAGGGGTCGTAAACGGACTGAGTTCCTAGGAATCTGGTCGACTATAAGTGGATAAGAAAATGATTAGCAAACTAGAATATACGTCTAAGAATTATCGTCGGTCTGGCAGGCTCCTAGGAGCTGGAAGTTCGGAACCTCACAAAATGATACAATTGCCTATAGATGCGTAAGCCTATTGGCGCTAAAAGCGGTTTTGCCGTTAAACTCGTAGATGTTATCACCAATGGACATAACCTAAGAATATACTGCAAATGTCTAAGCAGATCCACCAAGTTTCCGCACCATTAGTCTCTACGACCCGATTAGAAGAAGATGGGGCTATGTACTAGGAGGAGTGTTCCTAGGAGTATGTAGTATGAAACGTAATACTGATTGGCTGATGAAGTAGCAGGTTTCATTGCGGCGCTTGGCCGCAGTAAAAGTACCTAGATGGAGGGTCGTTTTGACGATGCAAGGGCCTTTTTGATGGAAAACTGGGGGCAGTTTAGTGAGTCAAGGTGGCTCATGAGCCACGCTAGAGTAGTGCATTTTATTGAAGTCGAATCGTGAACTGCTCACCCCGGCGCTCAGGGTTCTGCTCAGTGGGCAAAACGCGGCAAGGTCTAAGCACTAAAACGGAAAGGGAACACCAAGAAGTGGCAGAGGAAATCTAGTACGTAGGTACAGTACGTAGGGAATGTCAATCCCCCTTTCCCCATTAAACCCCCGCAACCTCCCCTTAGGGATAATTCAGCCAATAAATGAATCAGGTCCACAATAACCCTTTCAGCACCCCAAATAACATCAGGTCCCCGGTCGCATGCTTAGGTATCGAAGTCCAGGACCCACAAGAAAGACGGCCCACAGTGATCGCAGGGTGCGGGGTTGCCAAGCCCCTAGCGCGCCCGACATAGAATCATGAAATCATCTCCTGACCGCACTCGGCCATAGTGACGACGCGCCGAGTAAACGAAGCGTCGTGATAGGTCATTTAGGTAGCCTCTAACTCCAATTAGTGGGGCGGGTTCTGCACCGGCTCCCTTTGAGAATGGGGGCTGGACTGGACTCTTGTACTCCCTGGGCGAGGTCATCCAAGACGTGCGGTGAGTTAGGCAGATGCAGACTGGGAATCATCGAGTGATATGCCTGATAGAGAAATGTGCCGTACTCGCTGGGTGTTCAAGTCTTAGCTGATGACTTATACTTCCACGGACCAGATCTGTTCTCCCACTATGCGTGACTCGTTTAAGGGCACGCGAGCACGCCCTTTGTCCCAAGTCCATCGTGCCATTTGGTCATCATGACCACTTTAAACACCCGAACCGTTGTAACGACCAAACTTCAAGACTAAACGTATGACTGCAAGTCGGTTTTACTCTTACGGAACCATTCTTATAATAAAAGTCTTCATTGTGATAGTAACATTGTGAGCGAGGGTAAAAGTAGCCCTAGGCTCCAAAACTGTCTTGCCAGTCTATGGCGACCGAACATCTTAGACAAAAGAAAGGGCCCTGCCTATGCATTGATCCTCCGAGGCATTCCATAACCAGTACGGTGTCGAGATAAGCGCATGTCGAGATATAGTAAAAGGGTGGTTGAAAGGGGTATGTATGAGAATCAAAGTGGAAAGAGGCGTATCTACGGAGATTCAAAGGCTATGAGCCATCTACCTGACGCGTCTCAGATAGCGCGTGGTTAGGTAGATGGCCGCCAGGCTTGTGTAGACGCCACCGGTAGCGGTCACCCAGACGGGCTTGTGGACGCTGAACGAGGTGCGAAGGAACTGGCCTTCCTTCTTTGGCTTCTCTCCTGTTTGATGTTAGTTTGTTGCTCTTGGGGGTTTTTCTTTGATGAAAGATGATGGAATAGGACGTACCCTGCTGGAAGAGTCTTCGGCGAAGGTCGTTGATTCCCTGTCTCGAACGAGCTGGGAGCTGCTGCAGTTGAGCGAGCAGAGGACCGACAGGTGCAGACATCTTGGATGGCTATGTGTTGATATGGGTTGATTTGTGATGGAAACACGGGGTTTCTTGATGAAGTTGAAGGATTCAGTGTAGAGTGGAGAGTTGTACAACGAAGGTGATGGGAGACGTACCCCTAAATGCTTTATAGTGGGAGATCATCTGACATCTAATTGCGGGGTTGAAAGTGGCAATGGGTGACATCCGGGGCATCCCTGCGCTGGTGGCGAACGTAGAGTTTCAGGCTACGACATGTCTGACGAGGGACTTTCCACTGTACCAGATGGCCCGACCGTCTGGAGATAGTGTACATGATACTAGACTCTTATATCTATGCCATACCAACTTCAGCGGTTCTTTTAGAGCAACGGTGAAGCCCGGGGTAGCTGGTGAAGCATTGGGCTGACGGTCGCATCCATGATCCGGTATGCCCAGGATAGCCTTCGACGGCCCTCGTAGCCCTCTCCTCCGCATACCTGGCGTCCACTTCGCTACAATGATTGGCTCGATGCGCCGCAGTGCCCTCAGATACCTAGCATACGTGTAAATCATGACACAAGAGACAATCGACCCAAGGGGGCGGAGCTGATCATAGGTTGTTTCCCCTGAAATCGTGCCATCGGGGACAAGCATAAATTTTGAGTTGGAATTCGACAGGGTCCTATTCTGGATTGTCAATTAGATCTATGAAAGCTGCCACATGTTGCTGTGCTGCTGCTCTGAACAGCGAAGGAGTAAAGTGGACGAGTGGAGTGCGGGAGTCCCGCAGTGGGCATTTGGGAATCTGGGGATGACTTTGTGGGGTTGGATCCACTCGCCAGGCTTAGCTAGAGCGGACCTCGCCTTTTTGCCCTTGCTATCATGACGAAAGTAAGAAGATACTGAATAAAAAAGCCCTCAATTCTGAGCTGGATATAACAGTTCCATCACCTCACTGATGTCCTTGGAACTGATCTAATCGGCCTGAGGCAGGTCATCACTCCTGCCTCATCTGCACGTCCCTTCATCGCCCCACGCACAACCTCAACATCTCCACGTCCCTCCCTACCATCACCACGCGGCCCCAAAAAGAGTCCGACACAGCTCGCACTATACCACGGCCCCTTGTCATATTGAGGCTTTCCTCCAGCCCTATGACGCGCATCGCAATGAGGCCTTTGCACTCAGCCCTGCGATGCTCTCTTGGGGACGGGCGCGCAGTTACCGCAAACCCCCCGTCTTACTGAGGCTTCCCTCCAGCCCTAAGACTCGTCTGGGGGAATGGGCACGCAGCTGTCGGCACAGTGCCGGAACTCTATCCGAGGGCGGAACGTAGGCAACCTCTCCAGGAAGTCTTCAACCCAGGGGTGATTCTCATTGGGACCGTATTGATCGAAATCAATAGGGCCCCCGGTCTCCGAGGTGCGGTATGAGGCTGGATCTGTCATATCCAGCGTGCTACCGTTTCGCCACCTCGGACCGTTGAATACACCACCCGGGTTAAAGATCCCGACGAAGCCAAGATGGTACTCGGTCATCCATGCCGTCCACAGGTCGCGAGTCAGGCCATCTCTCCTCCATACCTCAACTTGCGCCTCCCACTGTCCCACGTTGTCACGGAACGCGTCGAAGAAAGCGACGGCATCCCGGCCCTGCCCGCGGTGAACTGCCCTCGTGAACCGAAAGAACTCCATGAGGAGATTGGTGTTCAGAGGGTCGACGAGCTGGATATGCTCGTCGCTCGCGAGCCCGAAAAGGCCGGAAGACTGCGCTTCCTTGATGGAGGCGTGAATGACCACGATCTTCAACACAAAGATCGGGTCTTTCCAGGGTACATTGGGGCCACTGGTCACCCCGTGTTCGGGGTGGTGCTCAAGGCATCTGGGCCAAGGATTCACCATGGCGGCAAAGACGGCGGTTCTGTTGGCGGCGAGGTGCCCGTATAGTGCTACACGGGTGTTGAGTGCATCCCACGCCGATCTGCTCGCCCAGTAAGGGCTGTGGTAGAGCAGGACCGTGTCATTTGCCTTGTTGAACCAGGTGAGAGCCCTTGACGGTTGAACCAGTGGGTGGGTGGATTTAGACCAGAATGATCCGGGAAGAGGCCGTGACAAGTGATCCTTGGCCCGCTGCCTGTCTGACTTCAGGGTGCAATACCAGAGGGCAACACCTCTGGATTCCCAACAGATCATGGCGACAGCAGGCGGTGAGTTGTTGGCCTTCGACGTCCAGTCGAAGGTGCAGTCACTGGGACGCATGGCAAACTCGGGAATGTTGAGTTCAACAACCCGGTGCGGAAGTGTCAGTCTCCAGATCATTCTGCGGATCTCGCACGGCAGCCGGCTAAACTGGCGGAATGGAATATGCGTTTTGCAATATTCGCATTCACATGACCGCTGAGCAACATGTCAGGATTGCAATCAAAGCTTGGGTGTATCATACTCACAGTTGGAATGGGACGGGATTTCCGGAACGCGATCCATTCAACCAGAAGATATTGCAACGGCTGGGGCACCAAGTCAGCTATGTGTAATCAAAATGGATTCACAAGACACTTACGAATGAAATGAACCGGATGTTGAGGAAGGCCGCCACAACAACGAGCATGAACTCCACCGGCTGAGATACCAGGTCAGCTGTGCATAGTCAAAGGGTTGGTACATGAAACTCACCATTGGGATGCCCGGGAAATTCCACAAGGCCACCCCAAGCGCCAGGAGAAGGTGCAACAGCTGAACAGCCGAGTCAGTCACGCACAGTCAATGGGATGGACAGGATACTCACAGTTGCGATGCCGCGGAAGATGAAGACCAGCGTCATGGCCGGATGAAAGTCGCAGGGCTAGGCGAGCATATCAGTTATAACAGTCATGATGAGTTTGGTCAAGGTACTCACGGCGACGTCGGACATGAACGAGAGAGGAACAGAGACAGTGCAGCAGCGTCAGAGACAGACTGCAGCAGACAGACAGAACCGACAGGAGAACACCACCGACAGGAGAGCAGCACAGCAATAGCACAGAACGTCGACGACAAAGAAAGATAGCAACAGGCAGCGACGACAGCAACAGACAGACAAGCAGTCAGTCAGACAGAGCAGCAGAGCAACAGGATTGGAGAAACCTCAGCGAAGAATGCGAGCGAGGAAGCAGATGTTCGAATCCGGCTCGATACAAGCCGATGCAGCTCTTACAGAAGGGGAATCTCTCGGAAAGACCGCAACAGCTCACAGACCGCAGTTTGGAGACGGACAAGTATTCGAAAAGCAAGAAAAGATGGAAAAGAATGGTTATGGAGGTTATTGGAGAGTGGAAAAGAAAGTGAGCAAGGACGAGCGCGAAGGATGCAAGTGACTGATGCTAAGATCGCGCGCCTTCCATACTACCGCGCTGGGACGAGCCCGTGTCGGGTTTCAATTGACAGGACAGGTACTTCCAGCATTCATCAATTGCAGATGCATCAAATCAGTCTATAGGTGAGTCTGAATTGTCCAAATATTCATGTTCCCGATATGGCCATGCTACAAATGAAAACTGCAGTGTTTACTCGATACTAAAGGCGTAAATGGCTCTTTTGATCTGATACTGCATTTAAGGAACAGCACTACGGGTAGAATACATGCAAATGTACAAATTGTACTCAAAAATTGGTTCCTGGGAGTCCGATGAACTATCTATGCTCTTCAGAGATGTACTGGGAGTTTAGTATCTTCCAGGCTTGCAGGTGGCTGCCGATGGCCCACTCAAGTGCAGGATACACATGGTTTGGCTAACGAGAATGAGAGATTCGAAGCAGCAGAATTGTAGGAAGATAAGGATGCAAAAAATAACGAATAATCCATATCGTTTCAAGCATGCAAGTTCGGCCACCGCTTCGACCCGGCGACGGCAAGGCCGAAGTCAGAGGTATCTCACGAGTTTTCGAAGGCTATATGAGTGTCAATTGACAGGATGGGTGAGATGTAGAAGGGTAGTAGGACGCTCAGAGACCAGAGATCGATAGAACCAATATGCAAAAGAAGGCATGTCGTTCGAAGTATAGAACACGTGACTCCCGGAACCCTGGCTGTGACCGTCCGGTTTTGACCCGGGGGGCGGCAGAAAACGTACACACTTGACCGGCTCCAGTAAAAACAAGCATTGTCTGGGGCTCCAGAGATATAGCAAGAGGCAGGGAACCTGTGTGTCTGTCTGTGATCCCGTGCTTGATCTGAGTATCGTGGAAAGGTCGTCCGTCCACATTAGAGAACGGTATGCGAGCGGAAAAGACGGCATTCACACAAATGTACGAAGAATCTCTTCATTGACAACCAAACACAAAGCGCACAAGGGAAGCGGAAGAGGGCATGGTCATCCACCATCCAACTGTGAGCCGTTTAGAATTGCTTTGGTATCTCAACAGTATTGAAGAGGGCCGCGGGTAACGATGCTATCGTCCAGAATGATTAATTTGTAGGGGAGCCTTGGCTATCAGCGGCTAACCACCGGAAGCAAAGAAAGACAACTTACCATACCAGGAGATTCCATGTCTTATTCAAGAAGAACTTGACACTCTATCTGCAAATGCCTCCAGTATCCTTCGTCGAACTCCTGAGAAGCATGGAGGGTGTGTAACCACATGGTCCTGTATAACCCGGAAACACACCGTGATGGTGCCAAGTGCTTTAGCAAAGTCTGCTGCATGTTTTATTTACCGCGGCGAGAGCGGCCAGAAGAGACGGAAAGTCCTACTGCGGAAGTGGACCAGAGCGCGGGATCGGTTGACTAGATTTCTTTGGGCATGAACCCAATGCAAGGCGACAGATCTGTCCGTGATGGGCTCCTAGACATCATTAGTGTGCTGATGAGCTTGTTCACAGAGTGTATACTCATAAAGCATCTTGTTCAGAACGATTGCGGGCTATGTGAGGCGGATGCAAGAGCGATGGATGACGAGATCTTGCATCGGATGAATCAAACATGGTCTAAGAGGGAACCACGGGAGTCATAGGATGATATGCATATAGCCATCGGCGAATGACACGATGCGAATAGCGCCACATGGGAGGACGATGCGGCGGAATCCCACGGAATCAAAACATCGAGGGGACCCGGATCGATTTGGTTCGCTGAGTCGTTCCACATGAGTTACTTCATGTATTGAGGACAATAAGGTTCATTTATATGCATGCTGTCCGACAACGATATGTACATCTGCCTCAAAAGGATGATCTATTGAATATCTAGCAAGCTTGGGTGGATGCCCCGAGGTACTCGACAGATACCGCGCGCATCATCGGGCATTGTGTCCCAAAGAACTTGTCGAACCTCCTTCCCAACCTGCTCGATTGAATCCATCGCCCAAAGCACATCTAAATGCTCATACTCATCGATAACCTTCGAATGGACAACCTTGACATTGGGTTCACGGCCGCTCTCAAATCGATCCAAGAGCTTCCGGCCATCGACAAGCGCGTCTGAACCGCCAACCCAAAGTGCGAATGGAGGAGTTTGAAGACCGAACCAAGCTTTCTCCCCACGGGAATCAAGACATGCATCACTAGGGTCATCGCCGTGTTCGATACCGGTTTCTCCACGATATCGACGATCCTCGTTGGCTTCACCCGCAGAGTCCACAACGGTGGAAAGTATACACTTGTGTTTAGCAAAGCTTTCGCTCCCAAGCCACCAGCGCATAGTCTCAGAGCTGACATAAACAGGAGAAAATTGAAACATGCGATGACGAAGATCACGTTCCCACCTCGCATCGGACCAGCCGAAGAGAAAGGAAAAGACCCAGTACGCAAGAGTGCCATATATTCGCGGATGCAGCACACGTTGAACGGCAATCATAAAAGGAATGAAGGAATGGATACCAAAGACGAGACGAAACATCCCAGGGGACAAAAGTTGCACGAAGCGGAAATATGGTCTGCTCACGAGCGGGCCGGCATACACCGCCGGGGCGAGAGCACAGAAGACTGAGATGCGCTCTCCTAGTTCTGGTCGATGCTCTTTCGCCAAGGCAACGAATGTTTGAGTGGTTCCCTGCGAGTGACATACCAAACCCAGCTTATCGAATCCCGTCTCATACAGGACCCGGGATGTGAGAGCAGCCAGATCCAAAGTCCCGAGGTGTCGAATATCCCACGACCACATGCGCGGATCAGAAGGGGATAAATTGGTGTGCTCAGGGTTCATCCCACAGCGGTTGTTGCCAAGCCAGACATCATACCCGGATTTGCAGAGATAGAATGCAAGACTGTCATCATCATTAGTGCAATAAGTGCCAGCACTTTGCAGCAATCCGTGTATCAAAAGAACAGGATATCGGCGATTCGATCGGGAGGAGGTCGGCCTCTTCTTCGAATCGAACACAACAGGTCCGCGCTCCCGTCTTTGCTCCGGCGACAAGGCCGCGTATTCCTGGGGATTGTACACATGCCAAAGGGTGATGATGAACCCGTCCTCGGTCTGGACACGGAACGTCTCCACATCAAGCCCTACTCTTCTGGCGTAGTAGGCGACATCACAGACTATCCGATCCTTTCCTCCCTCGAGTGGCGGGCATTCGTCCAAACCTTGCTCTTCATCCACGTACTTCTTTTGCTCCCGAACGTGCCATTTCATATCCGAGTTTGCCCTTGCCAATCTGCGCGTCTGTTCTTCCGCATAGAATATCCTTGTCGAAGCCGGATTCTTGCCTTTTAATCGCGATACTGTGTCCGAGATTGCCGTGCCGATTGTACAAATTAATGCGCTAATAAAGATGACTGAGAGGAAGGCAAGCGATAGGAAGAACGAAATGACCTGAATCGCATAGTATCGGAGATTTCGAGCGAACGTCGGAGGACCATAGGACGGCAGCGGTGGAAATAGTGGGTGTTGGCTGGACTCCACGGGCAGAACTAGTTCGCATGAAGGGCCATGCTTTTCGGCTATGAATCCCTCGTCTCTTGCAGCCGACTTTCCTTTGATCCCACATGTGCAGACCCCTTGATGCTTATGTTGCAGGGAAGAGGACATTTCGGAGGTTATGGAGGGAATGTGGTCGGTTTGAAAGTCGTCCGTTCCGGCAGACGCAGACGTGGGGAGGGTTCGTAAAGGTATGGTGACCGACATGGTCGTGGGGGGGTCATGGGGCTAGGGAAACGGCATTGATCTACTAGGGTACATCGTGAGGCCCTAGCGGAGGGATTGAAAAAGGCGCAGAGTACAGAGGAATGTACCACGCGACGAGGAAGTCACTCCCGTTTGGGTCAGGGACAGTCACATGATACATGATCCACGAATCAAGAAGGTCCGATCACGTGGTGTATCAAAGCCGTTGAAGTAGACGAAAATAGAAGCAATTTTACTATTCACAATGGCGGGAAATGCATTTGGTAATAGATATGAAAGAGAAATACATGTCCCAAAATAGTTGTCCACGTTGTGAAACCGAAAGAATCTTATATGGACAGGGGAACTGCAGTTTGGTCACCAACTAAACTATCTGCCGTCGGTTGCTTCAAAGTCTTGCAAGAAAGCCCATAATGTTTGGTCTCGCCAATTCTTTACTTTCCAGTCATTGGCCGACTGAGGGAAGAGATCAACGATCCCGTGTAACTTTGGATCATGGGCGAATATAAACCACACATTGTCCTCTTTATCCGCGTCCTGTGTTTTCTTAATCGTCTCAATTGTCTCAGATATATCGAGACCCATGGCAGGCTCGAAAAATGGCTCATCCGGAGCCCTCTGACGCTGTAGTTGCAATTTTTCGTAAACACCTCCTGGACAGGGTAGTGCGGCCTGTGGTGTAGCTATGGTCACTTCCTTGGGAATACGAAGATGCTTGGATGGCCTGATTTCACCGCTGTGGTGGCAGAGATCGCCGCCCATGAAGATGAAGGTGTCGGGATCGATGGTAGTTCGCGCGAGGCCAGCTAGATGTCCGACTGCATGGCCGGGTGTATCGAGGACGTAGAATGAGCCATCGCCGAAGAAGTCAAATCCACGGAACCGGCCAATTTGAACGCTCTCCTTTTCGAAGTCTATCTCGCGCAATGACCTTCCACTGTATCGTTTTAGCCAGAATAAATGGTAGTGTTATATTGATTTACTGACCTGATATCGACCTGTCGAATGGGAGAGTTCTGTCTTTCCGGATATGCAGGCAAGAGTGCATCTTTGAACCCTGGCCCAACCACCAGCTCCGTACTTGGCGGGAACCTGGAAGGATCGCCGGTATGGTCCCAATGCCAGTGGCTACGAACCATTAGTATATTATTGTAGTAGATGGCTTTATGCCGCACCTCCAGATAATGCTGGATATCTCTTCTGGCTGGACTCCATTCCCCGACAAGATATCGATGACCTCCTTGTCGACTCTGACATCCCAGCCGAGACCATCAATATGTCCCACGGCGGCAGGGGGGAAAGATTTCCATGATTTCGGGACTCCAAGATCGAATAGAGCCTTTTTGCCTGAAGGATGCTCGATAAGGAATGACCAAGATGGCAAAGTTGGCATGTATTTAATGCCACTAATAGCTGGTTGCATCATATAACTCAATTCCAGGTAATCAATTCTCGTTGTGGAGTCAATGATACGGACTTGTACTGTCTGGCTGCCCGCGGGCACAGAGAAATCAGGATTGACGTGCGTCATAGTAGGTGGAACTTGGATATATGAGGATGGAAGGGTCTTGAAAGAGGTACAAAGGCCGACGTTCTTGAAATCTTATATTCCGTCAGCCCCGCACTTCGTCCGCTATTTATCTGGCAGCAACGCCTCAATCACGAAATGTCTTATCGTTTGAGGGGCTGGACTTGACACCCCCGCACTGGGCCTGAACGCAGATCCAGCCCGGATCGGGTCCCAAATATTGCCTAAATGCAGTAGTCCTGCAAATCTTCCTTTGACTAGCCAGAATATAGACATGGAAAAGAAGTAGATTTAAGTTCATCATAATCTTGCTCATTATTATCGGCCTTGATTGGTGGAAGGGCTTCCAGGGTACTAAAGCCCCTTGAGGCTAAACTGCATGAAGAGTAGCGGCTTCCGAGAGGGCCCGAAATTCAGTCTCACCTGAGCTCAATCTTGACCTCCATCCAACTCTACTGCTTATGCACTACACGGGGGTCGATAAATTAATACAGGCAAAGGTACATCGGGAACTCATCGGAAAATGCCGTCGCCCTCACAATACATCTTCGGCCTTCAAGCCGCCCCCTTGCTCGTCAGTAGTGTCTACATCATGCTCTGGCCCGCAGCTGCAGCCAGCCTGCCCGATCCAGACTTGGCAGGCCTAAGCAATGGCACAATCCAGGCAATTAGGTATGATCACTTCGAGCCTCGGATGGTAAAATACGAGCGAGTTCACAATCTGCCAGTATGACGTCCCTTTCCTTGGGCACTTTCTACGCCATCGCCGCGTACCAGAACAATACTCCAATGATGATAGCTGCCGTTCCTGGTCGCCTTCTGGCAGCTTTTGTTTTCCATAATAGTGGTGGGGGATGGGCCAAGGTTGCGCCTTTTGAGGCCGTTATGGGGCTTTTTACGGCGGTTGGCCTTTACTGGGATTGGGCTTCGAAGCGCTCTTCTGAGAATAAAAGGAAGGAATGACATGGGGTTTGGATGATGTATTAACTGCAGGAAGACATCTCAAATCTTGAAATCAGTTTACGTATGTAAGGATCCATATAGGGTAAGCTGTACGCCATAGTCATGAGCCCGGTCTCGTATAAAGCCCGGCAAGTCTCTTTGTCTTTGATAATTTGATGGGAGTAGGTTGCACGCAGGAGAAACTAGAGCGTGAAATTTGGGAAAATTTGCATTGTAGAATAGACCCGCGTGCTGAATCTTCATTTTTACACTCATGCTTTCTAATTTCAATGAGAATACGGCAATCAATGCCTAACGTCCTGCTGTTTCTTTTGAATTGCCAATAACGCGCCCAGCTCGTATTTGATTTTAACTTCAACTTCTCCCCCTAAGACATTTCGTTTAAATGTTAGGAAAAAGATAGCAATTCAACGAAATATGACTGTCGATTAAGCTCCATATGTATGCAAGTATGTTGTATCTCAAATAATTTAACCAAGAAAGAGCAAATGTGTCCGGCATTCTCCCAAAACAGAAAGAAAACATATCCCGTGATCCATCAAAATAACCCGATCTTCAAACCGCCATCTTGGCATCGATACTCTCGTGATGAGTAGCGTGCTCCCCACTCCGCTTATCATTAGCCTCATCCTCAAGCTGAGCAAGAGTGCCTCCCTTAACGTCGCCCGCAATATCCCTGACGTCGGTATAATGAACCGAAGGCACGAAGTCCACAGACTTCCAAGCAACAGAAACCTTGGAGTAAAGCTCATCAACCTGCTCCAGGGACAAGCCCTTGGTCTCATAAATACAAGTGTAAACGAAAACTGCACAAATAGCACAGAATCCACCCCAGATAAAGAACACCTTCGACTGGAGGTTTGCGTTCCCGGGTCCACTGTTCACCATGTACGGGGTCGCGTACGCGATCGCCCAGTTAAGGAGCCAATTGGTCGCGGTGGTGATGGAGAGACACCTGGCGCGAGCCTTCAGGGGGAACAGTTCGCCGGTGACGACCCAGGCGACGGGGCCCCAGGAACAAGCAAAGAAGAAGATGTAGACACAGACAAAGGCGATGAGGACCTTGTTGGCGACCGTCGAGCTTGCGGCGGTTCCGACGATGGCGACGATGAGTTGGGAGACACACATGCCGATCGCGCCAAAGAGAAGGAGAGGGCGGCGGCCCCATTTCTCGACCATGTAGAGGCCGGGGAAGGTGGAGACGACGTTGATGATGTTTGTGATGAGGGTGATGACGAAGGAGTTTTGGATTCCAGAGTTTTGGAAGAAGGTTGTGCCGTAGTAGACTAGAATATATTAATATCAAATGGTTGGGGATTGGAAGGGAGAGAGAACGTACAAATGAAGTTGACACCGGTGAGTTGCTGGAGAGCCTGAATGGCGCAACCGGTTGCGAGACGCTTTCCGATGGAGCCCTTCATGATCTCGAGGTAGGAAGCACTACCCAGACGGAGCTCGAACTCGTGGTTGGCTTGGATCTCAGCCAGCTCCTCAACGATGGCAGCATCGTTGATGTCAATGCGACGGAGACGTGCGAGGGATTTGGCAGCCTGCTCGTGCTTGTCCTGCTTGATGAGGAAGCGAGGGGTCTCAGGCAGCATGATCATACCAACGACCAGGATGATAGCCCAAGCGAACTGGACAGCGACAGGGATACGGTAGCAACCGGTATCCATACGGTCCTTGGTAGAATTGTTCACGATGGCAGCCAGGAGCAGACCGAACGTGATAGCCAGCTGGTAGGCACCGACAATAGTACCACGGATCCACTTGGGGGCGGTCTCAGACTGGTAAAGGGGGATCGTGGCCGAGAGAAGACCGACACCCAGACCGGCGAAGAAGCGGCCGGCGACGAAGAGGGGGATCGACGTAGATGCGGTCTGCAGGATGACACCGAAGACGAAGACGAAGCTGTCGATGATCATACCGATCCGACGACCAAAGTAATCTGCGATAGGGGCGGCACCAAGAGCACCGAAGAACGTTCCTGCGGAGAGCAGGGAAACGATCATGGATGATTGAGAGGAGGTGACATCGGGGAGATGGTCCTTGGGGTTAATGTAGCCGGTTGAGAATAGCTCTCGCCAGTATTTCATGGCGAGAATTCCGCTGATGGTACCGGTGTCATATCTAAAGAATCGTTAGGATTGACTTGAACGGACAGGTAAAGTATGGACATACCCAAAGAGAACACCGCCAAAAGCAACGAACAGGCCAATGACAATAGCCGGCATGGCCGAGCCGGTGGCATCGTCCGGCTTCTTGATAGCGAAGCCCATTGAAGAGTAGATTGAAGAAGAGAAAATAGAAGAGAAAGTCGAAGAGTAGATAGGATAAGTAGAAAGCTGCACAGCAGACCCAAAGAAGCGAAGATATCGACGATCACAAGGAAAAACGCAAAATAAACAGAGGAACGCAGACACCTTATATAGTCGCCGCAAAAGACAAAGATAAACCCCCGCAGTCCGAAACCAGACAAACGCCGGCCGAGCCGTTGCCCCAACCTCAACCCCAAGACCCCGGCGAGACGAAAAACATGGCGATGTGGAGAAAGCGGCGCAGCCAATGCGGCCACGCCGAGCGGGCTAGGTTCGGCGATTATTGGGCGCGCAGATTAACTCTTGACCCGAACCGTGGACGCCACGATACTCCAGAGGTAATTTTAGGACTAGATAGGCGAAGGTGAAGATATTTTGTTCTGCATTCAGTATATGCCCCGTGGGTCCTTTCGGACGTCAAATCGAGAAGATCATGTGGTCGAAGAATTTCGTGTGGCTGTGCTGCAAACGGGACTATTTTCGGGGTTTTCAGTCTGCGCGTGGCGATGTAGCTCTCGGTTGGCCCATCGGGGAAAATACAAACGGGATCGCCTCCGTATCTTCAATCTAGCGACAATTGTAATTGTTAGACGGGGATTATTCTCAACAGAGTGAGCCGGAGGGTTTCCTCGTGTTAGGTAATGAGAGCTCCACAGTAAAGAACGGAAATGGGCAACGCTCGAACCGCCATCTCCAGATTTTCACCCCAGAATCGCCCTCCCCAGAACCTTGAGAGTCGGTAAACGAATCAATTGGGCTAGCCATGGTTGATCAACAGGGTTGTCAGCAAGGACATGGAAAGTACTAGACACCGGTCTCATCCTTCACCGGCACCAGATTGAGACGGGCATGTGGCACCGAGCGTTCGAGTCTTCGGCCCTGAAACCTTGTTGAGGCCGTATCCACCCCGAGCCGAAATCTGCAAGGGGCATAATCCCCCTTCACATTCTTTGTACAAGTAGAGAATGTCTTCATATTCGCTTTCGCGTATACCAAATATACCTAGTCTTCAGCATTGATACACTCTATAACGTCCTCTCAGGAGGACATCATACTCGCGTGCTCCTTGTCGGGCAACCCGAGCCACCTGCAGCACCCGGGCCGTGTTTAGGCTTGGCTGAAGCCTAATTGCCTAGTTGCGGGATTTTCCCGTGGGCCGGATTGGACGGACTACCCGAAGGGACTCCGGTAATTGCCCGCTCCCGGTGAATCACGTAGGCTTACGCCGAGAATAGAGCGGGTTTTCTGGGGCTGCGTTTGCTCCCCGCAGAATAGAATGAGACTTGCACGTGGGGAGATCGTTTATTTCTCCACGTTGTCCGATGGAATGATCGTCTATTATCTATACACTATACTCGCTGACACAGGCTACCAGCGCCAGATCAAAAAGAAATACACGGGCAAAACAGCCTGCGCGACAGTCCTGACAGACTGGAAAAAATCCCGACCGATAAATGACATTGTTTGTCGGAGCCCCGCTGCCCGAGCTGGCCGGTATATAGCCTTGTCTTTCAGGTTCGGCGAGCCAATGTCGCGATCTGGACCGCGATAAGTATCGTGGGGAGACTTGACGCCGGGGTAGCCGGGGGCTGCGGGTCCACCGCGGCTGGAGAGGCCGCCTGGAGGGGTGAGGGTTGAACTGGACGTACCGGAGGCCTGGTACTGGTGCCTGGGGTAGGCGCGGTGTTCCGTGAGGGGTAGAACGGAGCCGTTTGAGGCGGTCTCCGGGGTGGAAAGGATTTGGTAAGTTGAGCTGATGAGCAGGACGACGATGCTTAAGCCGAGAATGACGGCGTAGTGGATGAAGATGCCTAGTTGGTCGGGAAGGAGGCAGAGATGGTTTTGGATGGTTGGCTGTGAGCCTTTCTGGTTTGATTCGCCCGTCTGGGGGTCGATTGGGTTCCAGAGACTGGTGAGTACGAAGCCTGGGTGTCGGACGCCCATTGCCCATGATATACTCTTGACGGTGATCTCGTTCGGTGAGCCGTTGAACTCGCGGTGTGAGACTTCGCAGTAGTCGTGGTCATCGCCGGAAAAAACTTGCACAACACTCGGGCCTGCTTTGGATACCACCTCCGTTGAGATGGTTGGGGTCAGCACATTCTGGTACTGATAACCTCCAGCAATCTTCAGCGCGTTGGGCTCGTCTTCTTCCAGGTCCGGAGCAGTAGGCGGCGAGCGTTCTCGAAGCGGACCGCATGGTGTTCCGGCCTTGCGATAGAGAGGAATATGCGTAAGAAGAATTGTGGGAAACCCGGCGCTCTTGGGCTTTGGGTTTTCCTTAATCACCTCCTCCACAGCATCCACGATGCGATGTTCGAACTTGACTTTCTCCGACTTGTGCTGCAGCTGCAGTAGTTCTTCAGCTTCTGCCTTCGCCTTGTAGGAGATCGCCTGGTTGAGAAAATCATCCGCATCTTTCCAGATCGGCCAAGGATCATTTTCTTTGCCACTGGAGCTTGAACTACCCGTCACAGGGTCTGGCTGGTCCCTCGCGCTCAACGAGGGTGTATCCACCGACACAAACGTATGATTCCCAATAACATCAACGCGATTGCTTTCGCCGAAGAAGGCTTGGAATCGCTGACGAACCGGTTCCTGGATTCCATTGCCAAAGCCCAGGTCATGGTTACCCGGTAGACTAGCAATCAGTTTGCGACCCCTGCTGTCTAGCGGCGCATCTTCCCGGTTTAACCAAGGGTCCAAGAAGATCTTCATAAATCGACCGTATTCCTTCCTCCAAAACTTGTCGTTGACCTTCTTGTAGCGCTCCTCTGGACTGGTCGTCGTCCTCGTAGCCCACTCTCTACCCCCATCAAAAAGGTCACCGAGGAATAGTACTGAATCGGGAACCAAGTGCTTTTGTATATGTGAAAAGGACCGTCGCATGTATTGATCGGTGTATTGCACCGTCAAGGTCGAGAGTGGCCAAGGGCGACCAGGGTATGTATGGGGATCGACGAGCTGGGGGTCAGCAACAAAAGCGACACGATGCGGCGTTGCATCTCGAGGCTGAAAGAAACCACCATAAGCATCGCATCACAGAATAGTCCGAGTCAAAAGACTTACCCAAGCCTCCCATGCCTCCCAAGCACAAGCATCTATACTTTCTTGAAAGACCGTCCTCTCGCCCCACCACAACGTAAAGAACCAAAGCAAGATAACAGCAAAAGGGACCGAAAAAAGGCGCCTCAAAACCACTCTCGCCGAATTCCGCGCCTCTTCCCTATTGCGCGGCCTGCTCGACCTTAACGTAGTGACACCCTCCTCGATCCATTGTTTCGCTGCGGGTATCGCCCTATTGCAAGCCTGGCTAATGAGCCCTGCAGAAGAAGAAGGGATCGAATTGAAGGAAGGGAGGGAAGAACCGCCCGTGCTCCGTTGGTAGGCGTAGCTCATTGTTAGCCCGTAAGGCAAGCCTAGGTGTTGGCTCGGCCCCGTATGACACGGGAGGTGGAAAATCAGCGGAAAGAGTGACGCTGCATGCTCTGAAACTGTAAATATGCAGAAGGCGAAGGAGTGGAGGAAGAGTAGAGTCGAAAACAAGGGTCGTGAAGCATGGCGTGTCACAAATGCGGAACAAGGGGTCGGCCATGCCGCGTCGATCCCCGAGATCTGGGTCACGTGGAACGGAAGTGAATGAAAATAAACTCGGCTGAAGAGCCACCAAGTAGAGTGAGACAGTTATTATTTAATTACAGCCGAGAGCAAAACCAGCTTTAGGTGCCAAATTCGGAGATGATCGTTTCACGTAGCTTGCGGAAGACATCGGGGTGGCGCACCAACATCAGGACGGTCCAGCTTAGTAGGGAAGCGGTGGTCTCACGGCCAGCCAAGACAATGTTCAAAGTTGCGAGCGGACCCGGATCAGGTCCTGTGTCATGAAGACTAGCGTATCTAGGAAGACGTATCCCGTGGGCTTCTCCTTGTTCACGGATAACTTCTTGCTAGTCTCTACGGCAGCCAGTGCATTATTAACCAATCCTCCAGCCCATACACTTGATTGCCCGAATGGCGGGTTTTCATATTGACGACAATCCACGAGAGCTTCTCGAATCGGGCCCGCTGGGCTGCAACGCACTGTGAGTGGTCAAAGAATGAAGCGAACTCATCCTCGGGCCGATTGAGGCCCTGCAACGCACCCATCTGGCTTTCCACAATTTCGCCAAACAGAAACTTAGGAGCGGAGTCGATGACTAGTCGGAAAAGGATCGTCTGGATGTCGGTATCGGCGGTCCACCCATTCGCCGCCACGGGCAGTGCCTTCATCGCCTTCCGAACATGATCTTCCTCTAGATTTAGCAGGCTGATCTGCTCGCGGGTAAAACGGCGGCATAGCAACGAGCGAGACCACGACCATTCCTCTCCGTCAGCAGTGAACTATACCTTGTCAAAGACCATGTCACTTTAGCTTTGGGGTAGTGAAAAGCTACGATTCCTGTGCCCAGCAGTGGGTGTAGGCTCACGCGTGGAGAGTCGACTGTGGGGAAGCTAGACGCGGGGTACAGCCTCGGTTCCACATATGGCGCGCTCTTACTCGATTGACGACCCTTCGGTGTCTTCGGTCTCTTTGGTTCTTTCCCCAAATATACGATCCCTAGCTGCATGATGGTCGCAAATCCAACACCCCGAAACGGGAGAGTGTTCCGAAGCCGTTCAAGACTTGTATGCCAGCGGTGTCACTCTCGGAAAGTAAAGTGCGATTTGATATTGCGACTCCGCAATAATGGCACTTGCACTAATTGCGAGAAACGCGCCGAGCACTGTCAAAGGAGGGAACATAGAACGTCACACAGAGAATGCATTCCGCCATCCCAAGTCCCTCCACAATTCGATCTGTCACCACTCGGCAATCTCGGTATGACACCGCCAGATCCTTCGTTCATCGACGAATCGGTCGGGTCCGGAGCTGCTAGGCGCAGCCTGTCCCCGAACACATCTGCAAATTTAGCCTCTGCTGTATCGGATAATATAGCATACGTCGGAGAGTTCGCGGTCGTGCCAAATCATAGACCGCTGCCTTCCGAGGCTTCGATCGTTGTCGGGTCTTTCTCTAAGACAGTCGAGGAACAAACGGTGGCTACCACAGAAGCGGACTATTTACCACCCCAATCGATGATCGTCGCCCTCACTGGGATCTATTTCAAATATCTCTACCATAGGATGCCTATTGTGGATCGTCAGGACGTCGTCCCCACGTGCCACTCCACGCTTCTGCTACAGTCTCTATGCCTAGCGGGGTCTATTCTCCGTCATCCAAAGTCAACTACAAGCCTCGTGGAGAGCGAAAAATACTACTCAAGAGCAAAGGCACTATTCTACGCAAATCACGAACGCGATCCCATTACGATACTCAAGGCGTTGTGTCTACTCGCGTTGTGGAATGTCACTCCTCCTGCTGTGATAACGATCGACAACAGCTGGAATTGGCTAGGTCTTGCTATCCGTTTTGCCTTTCAAATGGGTCTTCATCGGGAATCAACGTACTCGCAAAGATCTACCCCGGGCTGTGCTCGCAGAATAGCCTGGTTTCTCTATGCACATGACAAATTACAGGCGGCCTGCTTTGGCCGGCCCCAAATGATCAAGTCACAAGACTTTGATTTACATCCACCGCGTGCTACAGACTTTGAAGACCCTCACATGGAACAAGCCCGTTTGTTTATCCTCTACGCAAAGTTGACGACCATTTTAGAGAAGATGTTGCCCCTTCACCACCGGGGAGTTTCTACCGGTCCAGACGAAGCTTTACATGTTCTCTCAGATTTGAAGAATTGGGCGGCAATTATCCCACCGGATATTCGACTATTTGATGAACGAGGCAACAGAAACTACGAACGTGGCTTCTATGAGATTCTTACTTGGTATTTTACTTGTATCATCACATTTTACCATGTTCATGGACGACTTTTCCACCCTTCGGCCACATTCACGGTAACCTTGGTGGCGTCTTCATGCATGATCCGCCTCTACCAAGAGATGGACTACCGAGATGACATAAACTACCTCATGTCAATCAGCAATTGGTCCATGATGGTAGCTGCCCTTCCACAACTTAGCAGCATCCGCAACGAGAACATCACCATGAATCTCGGAGACGAAAATCGGCGTCCTGATCCACTAGCATTGGAAGAGCTAGATATTCTTTTGGGGGTCCTTACTCAAAGAACACTAAAGTTCCCCGGCGCGAGGGCTATAGTTGAAAGAATTCTGCGCTGCAAAGCCGAGATATTGTCTCATGGTGGTTCACTAAATCAATTACCAGGGCTTGAAGACACGAGGAGAGCTTCGTGGGACCCAACTTGGAGAGAATATACTCTTATGCCGAGAGTACACGAGTTATTCCCATTCGACCAGCAATTGAGCCCAAGAATTGAGCTCCTGTCCGCCATAGAAACGGACAATTCTACGAACGGACTTTTCGAAGGTTTCATGGACTGGTCAATGGAGAATCTTTTGAATCTAGATACACTCGACTCATTTGTCTCTTAGGGCATGGCCCTCGTCAAAATAATAATAAATTGGGGAAGACTCTCGGTTCTAGCCAGAAAATCCCACCTGGGGTAGCACAAGTCAAATAAACACAGAATACTAATGTATGCAAAAGTGGAACTATCTATGTGGATAAATATAGTAACCCGGATTTCAACCTCACCTCGAAGTTCCCACAGTCTCTTCTCGAAAACTGCACGCGCTCCGTTCTATTGCACTTGAAACTTAGGCCCTAATGTTGATTCAAGGTATAACATAACGTCCAATTCAAGAAAATTGACAGGCACAAACTAATCTCACAGCAATGACTTGGGCGAATCAACGATTGCCTTAATGTACTCGAGTCTCGGAAACTCGTAGGATTTGAGCATCGTCTCCTCCTTGATGCCATAAAATCTCAACGTTATTGACATCTTCCCACCCCCTGCTGGCGAAGGGAGCCAGTTGCTTTTCCATCGGGCTGGCGGTGGAACGTCCGCGGGCTGCACCAGAATAAAGAACTCACCATCCTTGTTTTTGTTGTCGAGTAGGGTCCCATCCGGAAAGGTCATATTGTCTCGATCTCCGAGAACATACCTATTCAGGTCATTCTTGACGAGATACTGGTCTGCATCGTAGGCTGTCAGACTCCAGAATCCGGTCTTGAGGAGAACAGGTCGGCGAGAGAAGCGCAATAAAACAGCTTCGTCATCTTTAAACCTGAGAGCCTTTGGTCGAGATGGATAGATTGCCTGATCGCTCGTGACTCCCAGGTAGCCGAACTTGGCTATGTAATATCTTGCAACATAATTTGATCCAAAATTTCCCATAACTTTGGGATAGGGGGAGATCCATCCATTACCAAAGTCCATCATGCCACCAGGAGCCTGTCGACCATCACGAGCTTGAGAGTTTGCAAATTCGGAGACTTGTGAGATGTCAACTCCTTCAGGACAAGTGAAAACACCATCTTTCATTCCGCTTTGAAGGAGGGTGTCGCAAATCCACTGTCTGTCTTCCAAGACAGGGGAAAGGTTGAAATGAGCTAATGATGCAGTCAAGTTCAAGACGACTTGTTCGGGAGACACTTTCTGTGACGGCTGATGCTCAGGAGCTGTAAAAATGGAGAGCTGAAACTGAGGAGCCGAAGGCTCACCAAACCGGGGAACAGAGCATAGTTGAATCTGATCCTGATACGTACAAACTGCTTCTTGATCCTGGATAGCTTGTGTCGAGGCAAATCGCGCAAGGCATATTCCGTAGGGGGTGGGCAAATTGACATAACCCATAACATCGCAATCGCCTTTGTAATCTGGCGGGGGACCGAGAAAGAAACCAAAGTTTTCATTGGTATATCGGATGAGGTAGTTTCCAGCCTGGTGACCTTGAAGACTGCCGATGTTGCCTATATCGTTTCCATAACTAGTGGAAAGCCAAGAATTAAGCTGACTGGTTCCTAGCAGGACACTAAAAGGCCACTTACAGATCGTAGAAGGGATAAACCCAGTAACGGTCTGGGATTTCTGGTATAGTAATTTGCAGATCATTTGAGGATAGATCCACGAAAATAGTGGTGTACAGCGTGTCCGAGTTGGGCCGAATTATTTTGAGGTCATCTGAAGTCGAAAGTCGTCGGTCATGGTAGAGAGTGTTGGTGCAGGCACCGGGAAATTGTGCGACATATTTGCCGTACTCCAGGAGAGGATAGCCGTACTATATAGAAACAATTTAGTCTTGATCACAGGATTCATCGATCTTCGTCTTACCGTGTATGCAAAATTAAGCGCACGCTGCCTTTCTTTCGGACTGCTAAATGGCGGCGAAGTCATGTTTCCTTGTCTAATCAGCAAAGTCGTTGGTGTCTATGCGATGGCTAGAAAGAACTATATTTATGTTGTTGACTAGGATATTTATAGGGTACCCTTGTTCGTTTAATGGGAAAGTCACCGAGCTGTATACGCCGCTGCCTATCCCTCTGCCGAAGTATTTCGGGATCTGCACAAAATAGCCGAGCAATGCCTACCGAAGGCTAAGATCACTCACCCTAAAGGCCCTTATACATTGGATTTGTCTCAGTGGTGACGGCGAAAAGAGGAGTGACAAGTAAATTTATTGAATGCAAATATCCATCAGAAGACCACGCGGCTTCAGCCCCATCTAGCATGGACTACCTAGTAGTAAGACTTTCACCGTTATGATCACTTATAGCATGCAGTAAGATTTGTGGGACTCAGAGATGACTACTTGACACGATTCTCACCCCAGCAATACCCGCAAATGAAAGCAATCTATTGAGGGCCTGAATATCGCCGCTGAGCACTTGTGCTTCTCGTGCATCCCTGCCAGTCAGGATCTGCTGCAGCTCATGCTTGTTTAGAGATAGAGATAATTCGATCTTGGATTCCACGCCAGTTGCACTGTCATCTTGTTGTCTGTAAGTCAACGCGCCGTTGCTGAGGATCAGCCTCCATGTTTCCTGTACGTCCGTAACGCGAATATCAATGCATATGCGCTTTTCATCCTTTCCAGCTTCCTCTCCATCAATCATAAGGGCCAAGCCACCAAGCCACTGTTCAATTGACAAAGTCACTGGAAACTTCCCTAGGCCGGTCGGATATCTGTTTCGAGGTCGGTCTCCTCTCCTCAAATCCAATGCTTGGCCCAAGTAAAAGTTTCTCCAAGTTGCATTTTCACTCCCAAATCCAAGACGCTCAAAAACGTCTGCCAGCATTGCTTTTCCTTCATTTCGCGAGGCAGGAGTACCCCCGGCTTGATCTCCTGCGGCGACGAGGTGACCTAGCAAAGTAGCGGCGAATCGCAAATCATTTTCCTCGATGAAGAGCTTAGCCTTGACCAAAACTTCATTCACATCTCCAATGCATTTGATGTACCTGCAACCCTCTTCATGCGGTGGCCACTTCCAGAGGTTCTCTGCATATCCATCAAACCATGTCATATAACGTTGATATATGCCTTTCACGTTATGGCTCACACTCCCGTAGAACCCTTGTGTGTGCCATGCCCGCCTCAGCCGGGCAGGTAAAACCATTGCCTCTGCAATCTCGGTGCCATTCCAGCCGTCATTCATCCGCCTCACGGTCTGGTCATGCAGGTAGGCATACAGATCTCTTTGCTCTTCTAACAAGCTCTTTACCTCCTCTTTTCCCCAAGTCGGCCAACTGTGACTCCCGAACAAAACATCTGTTCTGTTGTTCCCACAGTATAAAATTAGGGTTTCGTCCAGATACCTGCTCCATGCCCTCGCATCTCTGACCAGAGCACCTCGAAGCGTAGTAATGTTGTGCATAGAGTGGACTGCACATTCCGGGATCAGAAGGGCCCGCTCATCCGGGAAGTACATGTTTACTTCAGCCGGTGCCTCGGTATCTGGCACCATTTGAAAAATGATCCGAACATGGTCAATAGTCAAAGTCTGTCCAGTGTGCACAATGTCGATGGTAGGCGGGATAAGGCTGGTCTTGCCCTGTGAAGTTCCCATCCCCAATCCGACGCCAATCTGTCCGATTGGAGATCTGGGTAGAGTTGAGCCATACATGTATACTGCACGGTGGCGCATGATAGGTCCCGCAATAACGTTCTCCGAGGTTACCTCTTTCATGAATCCTTCAGGAGCAATGATGTGGATATCGTCCATCGCACGACCTGTTTGTGATTCCGGCAATAGTCCTGCCGCTCCGCCATAGTGATCAATATGCGAATGAGAGAATATAATTGCTTTTATTGGGCGAACACCTCGCTCGGACTGATAAAGCTCCAGTGCTGCCTTGGCACATTCACACGAGACTAGAGGATCGATGACAATAATGCCTGTTTTGCCCTCAACAAAGGTGATATGGGAGATGTCAAAGCCGCGAACTTGGTAAATGGATGGGCTAATGCGATATAGCCCTTGCTTTGATAGCAGTTGAGCCTGGCGCCACAGCTTGGGGTTGACAGTTGCTGGGCACGGCTGTTCGTTGACGAAATTGTACTGCTCATTGTCCCAGACAATTTTTCCCTTGTCGTTTTTGATCAGACATTGCTTTTGTGACACTATAAATCCGCGGTCGGCACTTGCAAAGTCTGCAGTATCGTCGAAAGAGGACGAAGTTTCTCTAATTCTGTTTTGATTTGCCATTTTTTGGGTGCCTTCGTCGTTGAATTCGTTGATTGTTGCTAGGCGTACTCAGTTCACCAGATCGTCTTTAATTGTAGTTGCTAGTGCAGGTTATGGCATCTCCCGTATTTATTCCAAATGGCAAATTATACTCTCGGCAGTGGCGTCATGATATCGGCGAGTCCACGTACTCTAAGCAGGTGAGAAGATGCCGAGCTACCGAGCTTGCCGAGATTCATATCTAAACGGCTTTGAAGAGGCCAAGGCATCTTGCTCTTCTTTAAATACAATAAAACATCCTTAGTTCATTTAAAACTACCATTATGTCGAAAATGATGTCAGATTTTCAAAATTTCGAGAAGATTATGATGGAACATCTCGAAACAGCGGATGAGCATCCGCGCGAGCCAACTACAGACGATCTACTGCCTGCTGAGAGGAAACGGATCATTCACAAGATTGACAGGCGCTTAATCACCGCTCTTGGTCTCATGTTTGCGGTGTCTTTAATCGATAGGACCAATCTCGGCTCTGCTAACATCGCAGGGATGGCCGAGGAACTGGAATTGAAAACTGGATTTCGCTATGTATGTGAACACATGCCAAATGAGATGTCGACAGTAAAACTGACAAAATAAAGTCACTGAGTATTATTATGTTCTTCGTTCCATATGTGTTTTGCCAGTGGCCGAGCGCGATCCTTGTACGGAAGATGGGACCGCGGAATTTTCTGCCTCCAACCGTTGTTGCTTGGGGAATTGTTATGCTATGCTTCGGATTCATACATAACTGGGTCCAACTCGTTGGTCTTCGTGTCATCGTTGGAATTTTCGAGGCAGGGCTACTTCCGGGGGCGCTTTTACTGCTGCAAGTTTGGTATTGTCGCTGTACGCCATATGCTCTCTTGGTTATCTTTAGGTGCTAACGTGTTTAGACGATGTACACAAGCGATATGCTGCATTTTATTCCATCAGCATTATAGGCTCCTCGCTTTCTGGTGTCCTCGCCTACGGCTTCATGCAGATGCGTGATGTTGGTGGACTCTCCGGGTGGAGGTATATATTCATCTGGGAAGGAGTACTGACATGTCTGGTTGGGCTCATTGGAGCGTTTTTGATTGTCGATTTTCCCAAGAAAGCGCATCAATCCCGAGGTTTTCTCACAGCTCGCGAACTCACATATGTCATGAATATGTTGGAAAAAGATCGAAAAGAAACAGAAGAAGAACAGCTCAATTTGCGCGCATTCTTTACGTCTGCTCTGGACCTAAAGATTTGGGGGTTTGGCCTTATCTTCTTGTAAGCCAAACATCTAAAGCCATTTAAAGACATGATGCTAACTCATTTGCAGAGCCAACACTGTGATTTCTTACTCAATCACATTTTTTCTGCCAATCATTTTAAACAGCAAGATGGGTTTTGACGTTGGCTTGTCGCAGGTGTTGAGTACACCGCCCTTCTTCTTTGCCGGGGTCTTCATGTATATCCAGGGTTGGGTTGGAGATAAGTATCATTTCAGAGGCCCAATAATCATATGGAATAGCTTGCAGGGTATCTGTGGCCTGAGTCTTATGGTATGGGTTGAATCTGCAGCAGTCCAATACTTCGGTGTTTTCCTGGTCACTGCAGCGGCACAAAGTACATTACCTTGCGTTATGGCATATCAAGCAAACAATATCTGTGGACAGTGGAAGCGTGCATTTGCAAGTGCGACCCTTGTTACGTCTGGTGGCGCTGGTGGCATTGTTGGTGCGTTGGCTTTCCGATCCCAGGATGCGCCTGAGTATCTCCCTGGTATTTATACCTGTCTTGGGTAAGTCAAAAGTTGACTCCGGAATTCAGTCAACGCTGCTAATGAGTATAAGATGCTGTGGTTTTTCAATTCTGTTGGTCGGCATGTTGTCTCTCCATCTTACAAGAATGAACAAAAAGACGAGCCAAGACGGGACTGCTTTGGAGGGAATAGTTGGATTCCGCTATACTTTGTAAATATCCAGTGTTGTGGTGCGAAAGGGCAGAGAATTGAGTCAGTGGATTTTAAATCCTTGATGGCCTACTCTATCGGAGTAATTCTGTAAGGATTGCTTTATGTTAGCCACTCCCTCATTATCTTTCTTTGTCTACTGTCTACGGTGGTATACTCCCGTTGTTCCCCTTTTCTCTCTTCCACACAGTCATGCACAATCAGTCATCTAGTTTTCCGGCTTTGTACCAGCCAGTCAGAACCAACTTCCCCACGATACTAGGTAGATCAGTTCCTAGTGTGAAATTCTGCGTATCATATGCTAGGTATCTCAAAGTAGTTACTATAGGGCGCCCAAAAAAACACCGTATATGGCTCCGTCTTAACCTTAAATCCAGGCGCAGTCGCGGCGGCTTTTAATAGCACTCTGTTTATCGCAGGCTTTATAGCCTCCTCTCAAAAACGCACAGTATCTCTTTCACATATTATCGCAACAGTTTTCATTCAACAGAAGTTCACGGGAAGACTGTTGGGAGTGGTAGGACCTATAGAAGCTCATCACTCCCCACTTCGCCGAACTTGCCGAAACATTCGGTAGACTCGGTTTCGGTAGATTCGGTAGGGCAAACCTTGATAACGCAATCGTTCAATCACGACAACCTAATAAAAGACCATATAAATTTGTCAGGTAGTAAATCAATTATCTGAATTGCAACTCCCTCTATTTCAACTGATTTGATTTTGAAACATGGCGACCGACAACCACGAACCGGAAATCGTATGGCGTCCGTCGCAGCGGCAAACCATAATGTCCATGGACGTGTACCGCGAACACATCAATAAAAGCTTTGACTTGAGGCACAGCGACACGAAAGACCTTCAGAAATGGTCCGTGGAATATCCGCATGATTTCTGGATTGATCTATATACATACTTGGATCTTGCGCCTCCCCTGCCATCTACCATCAACAAAGCCTACGATGACACCCTTCCAATGAGCAGCATTCCACCATTTTTCTTGGGACATGAGATCAACTATGCGGAAAACGTGCTTTTTGCCAACCCAGATCCCGACGCCGTGGCATTGGTCGGTATTAGAGAAGGGCAGGACATTTACAAAGACGAAGGAGAAATTGTTACTTGGCAGGATTTTCGAGAACGTGTCAGACAGATTGCAAGTGCATTGAGGCATAGTGATGTTAAAAAAGGAGATCGTGTTGCTGCCGTGGTCGCTACGTCAACTTGGGCTATACTCATTTTCCATGCGGCGGCATCCATCGGGGCTATCTTTACATCGATCAGTCCAGAGCTTGGAGTCGAGGGCTGTATATCAAGACTACAGCAGGTCACTCCAAGCGTCGTTTTTGTCGATAGCCACGCAATCTACAAAGGCAAGGCAGTGCCTACGAAACAGAAGATCGAAAAAATATTTCTGCAGCTCAAACCAAGACCCCAGCTGTATGTCATTCCGGTGGCCGCTGGTGGACTCGGTGGATTCCCGGCAATGGACCAGTTTTTAAGGAGATCACTTCCTTCCGACAAGCTCTCATTTACAAGGGTACCGTTTCATTACCCCTTGATGATATGTTATTCCTCCGGAACCACCGGAGCCCCAAAATGCATCGTCCACCAGCATGGTGCTATTATTCAGTTCAAAAAGGTATCCAAGATCCACAACTGCTTGACTCCAGCAGATGTGGTTATGCAATACAGCAGCACATCTTGGATTGTGTTTTATGGAATGTGCGGTCATCTAACAGTTGGAGCAACAATCGTGGTATACAATGGCAGTCCCTTGTTCCCAGACGCAAAGCAACTGCTGCGTATTTGTGAGAAGTACAAGGTGACGTTTCTAGGTGCATCCCCACGTCTGCTCTTGGAAATACAAATGTCTGCGAGTGTCCCGAAGATTGACTTCGATCTCTCACCATTGAAGACGGTCCACACTACCGGCGCTCCACTATCTGTAGAACAGTACAGATGGTTTTATCAAGCTTTCCCACATTCAGTACAAATATGCAACATTGCTGGAGGGACGGAGACGGGCACTGCCCTTATTGCCATGGATCCATCGGGGCCAATCCATGCAGGCGAAATGCAAGTTCTCGGACTTGGAATCGATGTCGATATTCTGGACCCAGTGACTGGGAAGTCGATCGCAGATACAGCAGAAGCTGGGGAAATGGTAGTCAAAAAGCCATACCCGAGTATGCCGTGTTTTTTCTGGGGTGACTCCGATGGCAAATTATACAAGTCAGCCTACTTTGAGCGCTTCGGAAATATCGACGTCTGGGCGCAGCACGATTGGCTGAGGAAAAATCCAAATACAGGAGGCTTTATCATGGAGGGAAGAAGCGATGGTGTTCTCAGTGAGCTAGATCGAAATTGCCTTCAATCTATCAACTGCTAATCGAATTTTAGATCCGTCAGGTATCCGTTTTGGCAGCGGTGAAATTTATGCCATCATTGAAAAGCAGCCCTTCACCGATTACTTCACCAACTGCCTCTGCGTTGGACGTAGAAGACAAAATGACACGGATGAGCAGGTTTTCCTCTTTCTTGTGATGAATCCTGGGGTTTCGCTTACACAAGACTTTCGCAACAAAATTAAAACAGCAATCCGAAACGGGCTGTCGCCACGCCATGTGCCCAAGTTTGTGTTAGCTGTTCCGGACATCCCAATGACAATCAACGGGAAACGGGTCGAGATTGCTGTCAAAAGGATGATAAGTGGCATGGACGTGAAACTGAGCGCGACAGTCCAAAATTCGGAGGCTATAGAATTCTTCCGGCAATTTCGAGACCTAGAAAGCAATACCATGGGCCGAGTTAAATTGTAGATGGAAGCATTAATATCGAGACAGAGAAGACAGGCACATTCATCGTGATAACTTATATTTATATTAGCTTTTGTGTTCTTGTTTCTGAATGATTGTGATATGGTAAAGCTCGTTTCGCACGTCTCTGTAGTCAAGGGTGGTAAAATCGAGTCCAGACTTAATCATTGCTCAGCCCCGAGAGGTGACTACGCTTGTCATTATTCGAAGGTACAGTCTAATCTCAATGGACCGGCGGTGGATTAAGGATAGGTAAGAATACATCCATCATAAAGGGAATGTCAGGAGGAAACGAACATCGGTACAAAGACCGAGTTGAATGCCACGCCATTAGTAATCTCGGGGATGCTCGTCCACAGGGGAGCCTCTAGTAAACCAGACCATTGAAATCAGGCGCAGGTCGGGGAGGGAATCACGGGAAAAAGTCAGGTAGTGGGAATCAGGGAGAAACGCGGTGAGGGTTGCGCATGGAGCCACAGATTAGGGCCAGGAAATCAAAAGATCAATCTATCAATCAAGTCGACTTTTTCGGACAGCACTGGCCTCCTCGGGCACAGTTGTCGTCGCATTCCAGGAGACAAGCCTGGGGATCACTCCGCACGCTGGCCGCACGACTGGGCGGATTAGGATCAGCGGAAGACGAGGGTTGACTCTGACTCGGGGTATCCTCCGCATCGTTGTCAGGGGCAAACTCGGGCTGGATGGTCGAGGAGTGAATGCCGTAGGCGTGGAGGCAAAGACGGACCTGTCGCGCAAGGTTCATATAGCGCTCCGAGCCTTCTCCCTTGATCTCGGTGTCGACTTGAATGTGAATCGAGGCGACAACCTTGGTGTCGCTCAGCTGCCACACGTGGAGGTGGTGAGAACCAAGCACACCGGGAAGTCCCTCAATGTCCTCCTTGATGTGGTCGATGCTCATCCCGGGCGGCACGGCTTGGAGCAGGATACGAGACGCGGCCTTACAAAGTGGAATGGCAGAAGCCAGAATAATGAACGTGATGACGAGTGAAATGCCGGGATCAACGTAGAATCGCCATTCGTAGTCAGTCAGCCAAATGATCAATGCGGAGACAATGACACCGATGTTGCCAAGGGCGTCTCCCATAACATGGAGGAAGACACCGCGCATGTTGAGGTCGTGGCCATGGCCGTGACCGCCCTTCTGGCCCTTTGGCTTCGGTTGGGCATGGTTATGACCCTTGTGGATGTCCTCCTCGTGGTTAGGTACCTTGAAAGGACCATCGTGCTCATCGGTGTAGTTCGACGCGCGGTCGCGGTGACGAAGAAGGCCGGACTGCTCGGTTAGACCTTCGTCTTCTCGGCCGTCAGAGTCGGAGGACAGGTCATTGTCAAAGGTCCCGCGGCCAGCAGCAATAATGTCCTGTCGCATAGTCGCCGGGTGCGCATATATGTCCTCCACATTGGTGATACCACGTCCGGTCGAGGTGCTGAATCTCCGAGAGCCGCGAGTAGATTCGCCTAGAAGGCGCTTGCGTGAGACAGGGGATGCGGGTTCGGTGGCGGAATGGGTAAGACCGTGCTGGGGTGAGCTTGTTGCCAGGTTCTCGGGAATGATGGGTGCAACAGTTCCACCCTCATTCGCAACGACCGAGTCGCTCTGCGGGTGATCGCTGTAGCCCTGCTCAATATCCTCATGACCGGCCTGTGCGTGGCCGTGATCGTGGCCATGGCCACCGTGGGAGTGGTCATGAAAGAGGGCCAAGCCCACGATATTGGAAAGGAGGCCGAGGCAACCGACAACGCAGACCAGCTTCGGATTCTGGACCTCCTGGGGTTCGACCAAACGTTGAATTGCCTCCAAGAAGATCGACATGCAAAGGGCTACTAGGAAAACACCGTTGACGAGAGCACCGAGAGTTTCTGCGCGTTGCCACTATATCCAAACATTTCTTGTCAGCGCGTGTTCCTGCGGGGTCCGAATCCGGCCAACTTACGCCGTATGTGTACATCTTTGAACTCGTCTCCTGGTTGGCGACCTTGACAGCCCAAAGTCCGACGCATAGTGAAATGACATCGTTTAACTGTGTACATGTTAGATCCGGTAGCGATAAGCTTGGAGGGGTGAGGTTTGCGCAAGGCACGCACCATATGAAAGGAATCGGCGACCAGGGCAAGGGAGTGAACGGCATAGCCTAGGGGAGATAAGGGTCAGCAAAGCTCATCACAGCTCCAGGCGAAGTCAGATAGTCCATACCAGTGATCAGCTCCAACAGAAAGAAGGCCGTGTCGATGACAAGCAGGATAATGATCCTGTTAGTCTTGGAGAGTCCCATTGCGGCGGGTAAGCTCCCGGCGCGCTCCAAGGCGCAGAAGTCCGCAGCTGGAGATCAAGAGATAGTCAGATTCAACACCAGCCAGGGTTCAGGCGAGGTAGTGTGTTTAAGAAGAAAGATCCTTTGAAAATTTGCGATGCAACCGATAGCGTCGGCGGAGAACTGACGCCAGTGGAGCCGAGTGATGGCCGTTTATGCCGGGCGGAAGCGTCTCCGATCGGCCCCGGGTGGCGTCATTTTCCCCTTTGCACTATTTTATTCGCCGGGTTCTATATGGATTCTATCCAGCAATATCACGTTTGAAAGGAAACAACCTGTCCATCTTCAAGACTTTCCTTTTTCATCGCAGGGTGCAGATGCGTGTCGCATGCTGTCTTTGTACACTGAAAGCCATGAAACCCCACCCGTGCACCCGAGTAGCGCCGTGATCGGCCAGCCCTACATTTGGAAAATTAACGCTCTAATGACGCTCCAGGCTGCACCTTTCTTTTTTTGAGTTTTCAGCTAACTTTACCTCAAACCATCATCCCGAACGCTGCGTCTTATTTCAAAGCGCCCCTGTCTGTACCACATGCTACCTTGAATGCAAAAATATGTAGCCATCTCCCTGCACACTTAGCGGAACTAGACGGAGCAAATTACTGTCCTTAATGTCGGCAAGCGTCATAGAAGCGCAATATTCTTTCATCCTAGACAAATCACCCACGAAAGATAGCTTCGGATCAGTGAAGGATCCCGGAATCCAGAACCGCCTACACAACTTAGCGGCCTCTGACGAGCCCAAAATGAGGCACAAACTATAAGTTCAGTTTCCACCCTACTACTTTAGAGCCATGCATCCCACCCAATCGTTTGGGAAACGGCTGCCGTAATCGCGCTAGGAACCTCTCTAAAAGAAAACTCTTTCGGTCAGATTTAGTTTGGCCCTCAAACTACTCTAAAGCCGACCCGCCCTCGGCTCTGGCGAGAAGCCGTGTCGCTATAATTTCTTGGCGGATATTTTCCATATTGCTCATCTGGACACGACAGACGTTATCGTCCATGGGCTCGGGTATTCCGTTCAGAGATCTCCTTGAGATCGGATTGACTCCATCTCGTTGCGGTGGGTCTGTATATTACTTACGAATACGAGGATCGGAGGTACCAGCAGCGTCCACAACATTGGACGTCTTTGCCCGGGTAACGGGAATTGATTGAGGTAGAATATCCTTTGGACGGCTTCAAGCTTTGAAGGAAATCCGAGGAAACGGACACACATACTCTCGTGTATACGTTGGAAAAGTACCCTAGCGTAGGTCAGATAGTAATGTTATAATCAACGCCCTTTCCCATCGAAGACAATATTTTCGCCCCGGTCTCACCCAGGTGCTACCACTACGTAGCCCAAACTGCCAAGAAATTTAGTCAAGATAAATATATGACTAAAAAGCGGTGCTAAGTGATTCGGGGAAGTTCCGAATTAATTCGAAAGGTTCGGTCTTGGTAAACAGTCATTTCAAGCGCCTACGTGATATGACTCTTCAAAACAAGAACAGCCCGAGTTAAATTTAGGAAAATTTCCTTGCACGCCCCTTATCGAATGAGGCTCCGCCTCAAAAGCGGCTCGAGTGTTGGATGGCTCGAGGGGCCACCCCGGGGCCGCCCCGCTCCACGGTACAGTTTCTATTCAGCCGTAACATCTAGTATCCATTCATATGAGATGCACGATTCTTTCTTTAGAGTAACATACTGCTCAACCAAAATGGCTTTAGCTAAACTAAATACGCTGATTTGTGTGTCCATATGTGGCCTCTAATCTCAGTTACTCGATAATTGAGTTATAGAAGATCGCAGGTCATCCTTTACGCGTTCAATTAGCCTCTGACCGCCAATTCCTTTCAGGCCGTATACGGTTTTAATTGGCATTCAACTGCCGACAATACCTTTGGCCCCAATAGTTGTGGAATATTTGAAATTGCGATCTATTACGATTCCACCGCACGGCCACTGTTGCTCAACGTGATCACCGCTTGATGGACCCCATCGCCTACCAGGGCGCCTTTTTATCGATATGGGTATGGATTCAAACTGAGATCATTGGACCGACGGGTTCAGGCTGTGTAGCGGGCGTTGAGGGAGGCTCAGCCTTCCCGCCCCAAGATTTTGCAAATTCTTTCCCGAAAGGGAAGTTAGTCTCCCATTCTATTTTACCTTGGGAGCCATTTTGACTGTGCCCGATTCCGACCAAATTAGTTGTCATAGCGCTTCTTATGGTGCAAATTTACACAATGAAGCAGAGCAGTATGCCGATCGCGTGGCTTGGGCCGATTCCACAATTCGAAGCTGCCATGAGAGATGATCGGCACCGAACTTGTGACGCCCTAGGCGCGGCCCCCGTTTTCGCAGATATAAAGAACCACTGAGGTACCTCCCTCTTTCTCTCATTACAAACGCTTAATTTTCATCACCTCAACCAGTTATATTTTTTTTCTACACAATATGAGCATTGCATCAGCGTGTGAAACCAGCAAGCCCAGGCTATGCCTGCGTGTCTTTGCTCTGCTATTGTCGGTAATTGGCATTGCAGTTTATACCAGCACATACCACTACAGTGCGTGGGCATTTGATGTTATTGTTCGTCAATTTTTACGATGGCCATTGCGCCCCGTTTGAAACCGAGACTAACAATCCGTCCACAGTTCGCCGTCCCAGGATTATACTCCCTGATTAACGCGATCCTAATCCTTGTCAAGCGCCCTATCCACCCCGGTTTTCACATCGCGTTGGACTTGATTTTTGCTGCTGCTATGCTATTCTTTGGCATCATCGGCGTTGTCGGATACTCCACATACAGATGGGATGGGTTTGGTGTGAGGAACAGCGTAATCGCCACTCTAGCCATCATGATCGTTAATGGGCAAGTCGAGTCTTAAAACCTGGATATTGGATTGCACTAACTCTATTGTTAATAGACTTGTTCACTTTGTCCAATTTGTCCTGGGCTGCAGCGATGTACACCTAAGACGGCACGCTGGAAGCTCTAAGCACTATAATCATAGGAAAGAGGGCGTCGAAAGCTCCCAGGTTTGATTTGGTTTGCATGTGGGAGCTGTTTCAAATCACCTCAGGGCCTTCTGGATTGCGAAGGAGAAAACGATATTATGTTGATACGAATTTCCTACTAGAACCGAAGACCAGGGTTCGGTACCTCCGGTAAATACATAATGCTATATTTTTAGCCGGAGTAAGCTCTCTTAACATCCGTCTCTAAACGGGAATCCTCCGACGAACAGCTAGATACCGGGAAACAAAGGGTTCTGTAGAGAAATTGACCATTTAGTCTGATCTACCACTCAGACGAAACTCACAATCTGTGGGCATCCCAGCATTTGTTGCTGCCATGTCTTGAGGGCAAGCACTCATCACTATAATAGAATCCGCTTCAACCATGAACTTCACATATTGGCCCTTTTCACTTGTTGGGGTTCGAAGCTCTAGTTCTCCATGGCGATTGATTGCCACGTTCATGAAGATATTGAAAGGGTCTGGGACCCAGTCATTTGCAATATGAAAGCCCGGGAAACAGTCTTTGAGAGCCTAAAGTACAGAGTCAGCATCAAGTTGGACCCTCTGGCTACTTTACTTGCCTTGTGCATATTGTCAGTGCAGTTGTCATGATAACCATCATAACCCTGCATGCGGTACCTCTCTGCGTCGCACGCTGACCAAATGAGATCATGCACGCCCTGAGTAGTGTCCTCGATCAATGTAAGCACGGGCCTTCTTCGAGTACTATACAATTGATCGCCTTTGGAGAGTGCAATCTTCATAAGAATAGTCCTAGTGTGGACCATGGAGAGGAAATCATGAGGATCGTTGGGATTGAATGCCCAAAAATCAACGACTTGTTTTCCATAGGTATTGACCACAGTGATTTCTTGACCTTGCTTGGCCAAGAAAGCGACGGCTTTTCGAGCAGGAATAATACCCATCTTGGGAAGGGAATGTGAATTGAGGTTAGAAGTAGCACAGAAAGTTTTTGCTTTTGAGAGTTACTGTTGCAAATGTTTAGACAGCTGGGTAACCTAGGAAATATATTCCATCACGACGGATAATGCGAACTTTACAGTATTATTTTGATGTGGCTGTACCTCCCTTACCCCGCCCCCGCCCCTCCCCCCCAGCCCCCCAAGTTAGCGGGCGGTGTTATCGTACCCCGTTTTCAACAAATGCCACAAACGTATGCGCCCGTCTTCCGTGTTTCTTGCACGTTACGTGCTTACAAAGGCTGTCTGATATGACGTTGATTAGTAGTAACTATCCGAGCATAGGTTTGATCAAGCTTTCGGCGCCCGTGAAGCGTATACACGACTGGCTACGCATATAGTCCGGCCTTAATTGTGGGTCCATAAGTCGTGTATTCTGGGTTCCAAAGTCCCGGGATTACGCAAAGATAGAGCGTGTTAAACAAATTCTACAAATTTCATTTCAGGTGTATTATTGAGAATAGTAGTTTTGGTATGTTGTTACTGAGAAATACGCAACTTGACTCAAGGATGGATTTTGTCAAGCAAAGTAGGGCGGACTGACCAACAAGCTAGCATCATTTACCTCCCGCATAATTCAAATATTGCCTCGTGCCCCGAAGGTGAAATATGCCGCTGCCAACGAAGGCTCCACAAAAGCCCCGACATTCAGATATTGCGAAGTAGCAGAATAGCAGCGATTAGATTGTGGTAAGACCATCCCTGTCATCAACTAGAGCAACATCATAATCTTCTTGGCGGCTAAGCACGAAAAACAATTCTTATTTTCAGAACGTACGAACTCTGGGAGAGTCCACAGGCAAGATTATGCCGTATAGGCTATGGGAAAGCTGGATATAATCTTTAGGCTACTGCCTCAGAGCGGGTATTTTTTGACATTTCCCAGTGACAAATTATCAGTATTAGTTAGTCTCAGGAATTATTATAGTGCGACTGTAAACACAGGCCCAAATACCAACGAATCAACTTCAAGGAGCGCGCAAGTGTTATATGCAACTAGGTGAAAAGGAGCTTCATGACTATCCACCTACGTAAAAGCCTTCATTATTTTAGAGATCTAGGAGAAATTCTGCTTTCTACTTTAAATTCTTCCACAGGCCCCGCATAAAAGTAAACCCGGTAGTTCGTTTGCAGACTCTGGCCACCATCTCCACCGCCCCACTCCGCCCAACTTCCCGATTCGGTAGTTCATCCTCGAAATTCTTGGCATTTTGTCTTTGGCCACTAACTACAAGCAGGATGTTATATAAAAGTGGCGGTCGCGTGTGGGTATTCACTCAATTTGTCCAAGCTCAAGCTACACGACAATGTCCCGGAGGATTATGAAGCAGCACGACTTTTACTGGCCGCATTGGGAAGCCAAGGGTAGAGTGGCTGCGATCGCTTAGAAATTTTCATTCCTAGTCTGAATGGAGGATGGAATATAAAATACTTCCTAGGCATGGACATCAAGCTCATAACCAGCCTCGTCATCTTTGATACACTAGGTAAAGAAGCTTCCTCGCCCGAGTTGTCCAAGATGGCGAACCACCCAAAGCCCACGGACAATCACATAATCGGGCCTGACCTGGAGAAGCTGGGTAGAGAGCGTCCGTCTCACTTCTCCAGTAGATGGTCCGAGCTAGCTTTCTGCTTCTCTATTGTGATGTCCCAGATCTTAGCAGTGCGTCGCCTCCCACCCCGACATGTTGCCACCCGACTAACATCCTCCCCAGGAATTCTACATCACAGGATCCAACCTTCTACTTCCAACTCTAGTGACCGAGCTTGGTATTCCAGAAGCCTCCACAATATGGCCGACCACAGCGCTCTCGCTCGTTGTTTGTGCAACACTGCTCATCTTCGGTCGCTTGACGGACATGTATGGAGGATACCTTGTATACAACGCCGGCGCCATCTGGCTTACTATCTCCTCGATTCTGGCCGGAGTCTCGACAACGTGGTTGATGCTGATCATTTGTCGTGCGCTGCAAGGCTTGGCCCTTGGAGCACTCCTGCCATCCGGAATGATGATCCTCGGTAGCACATATCGCCCAGGCCCTCGGAAAAACCTCGTCTTCAGCATCTACGGCGCATGTGCCGCTCTGGGATTCTTTGCCGGTTTCTTTATCTCTGGTATCTGCGGTCAGTTCCTGACCTGGAGGTGGTACTTTTACATTGGCGCAATCTTATCAGCCATTATGGCTGCATCATCGACTTTCTCGGTTCCTCGTGATTACTACGAGAAGAAGGAGCTCGGTATTTGTATGGACTGGCCTGGACTGGCCCTGTCCATCACGGGTACTACGCTTTTTGTTTTCGCGATTGCGGACAGTTCATATGCACCACAAGGGTGGAAGACACCATACATTATTGTCTTCGTTGTCTTGGGTGTTATCTTACTTGGATCGATGGCTTATGTTGAAGGGTGGGTTGTTCGCAATCCTCTTCTTCCTAGTGATATTTTCCAGGTGAAGCACATGACAGCTCTTGTTATCGCTTTACTGTTCCTTTATGGAAGCTTGGGTATTTTCCTTCTGTATGGCGTTCTCTAGTAAGTAAAAATATCCCTGTCTCTTTGACTACAGTTGCTAACTGGGTATTAGCATGTCTGAATTTATGGGCGGTTCACCTCTCCAAATCGTCGCCTGGACTGCTCCAATGGGCGTTGGTGGTCTAATTCTCTCCGCAACCGGCGGATTCATTCTCCACAAGGTATCCGGAACCTTGCTGATGCTCATTTCCTGTCTCGGATACGTGGGCTCTGGAGTGCTTTTCGCCGTCATTCCGATCGGCGGAAACTATTGGGCATACATTTTCCCAGCTATGATCTGTGGCACTGTTGCCATTGACATCAGCTTCAACCTCGCAAATATATTCATCACGACTAGCTTGCCGAAGGCGAGGCAAGGACTTGCCGGAGCCCTCATTTATTGTACTATGCATTTGGGCATTGCTGTCATGCTCGGCTTTGCGGACATCGTTCAGACTCAGACCAGGCACCTTGGAGTTCGGGAAAGCTACAAGGTTGTTTTCTGGTTCCAGACTGGGTTGGCTATTGCTGGATTGCTTATAGTTCTATTATTTGTGAGAATTCGTCACGCGAAGAGTGAGTTTACAGCAGACGAACTCCGGGCTATGGAGCCACGGGAAAGCATAAACAGGGAGAGTGAGGTGGTTTAATAATAATAATACTATGACGATCATTTAGACATAAAATGCATAACAGACTTTCCAACGCTGGTAATAAGCGAATCGTTTACGCTTTTTGATCAAAGACAAAACACCCCGAATATTGCATCTGGCGCCTCGAACCAGCGTCAGAGGCAACACATGCCGGGCTTGTGTAGCATTGTCCTCGTATGAAATACTTGGTTCGTCATACATGCTCCATGTTAGTCTATAGAGATCTCTTTAGCATGTTGGATATGATCCCTGAATGCCACATTGCCGAGGTTGCTCGTGAGAGTCGCCACAAGGCTACCTACGATGCGATTATGAAAGCTGTCGTGATATGTAATGCCGTGGACTATTATACAAAGCTGGTCTTAACTTCAGCTCCAGGATATCTCGATAGTGATATAACCATACGCTTTTATCTTGATAATAGATTTGCGTTTGCGCTGGTATTGATATAGAATATAAATCAATTTTTCAAGATGCGAGTCGCAGGAGTCGCAGCAGCCACGACTGTTCATGTTGTCAGCCACAAAGAGAAGTGATATCCTCCGGTACATAAGGCTTCAAAATATCAACGAGACTTGAGAGAGGGAGCCAATCTAGAGTGCCATGAATCGTCTGTACGGGCTGTCCACTGTACAGAACGCGAGCGTAGAGTTGATTACTCTTGGCATCGGTTTCCCTTTGACATAGTTAGCGAGAAGTGTCCTATGAAGAGCAGTAGTTATGAGTAATTACCAGATTTCAAAGGCAATATTGGATGCCATGGCCGGCCACCGGAGAGCGTTAATCCCTAGTGCTCCCAAGATGGGACCAATATCACCATCATGAATAAAAATGTGGCTGTAATCAATATTGGAATCGCCGTTCTGCACGGCCTGCAGACGAGTAACGATCTCGCTGATGAAAAGGCCCTCAACCAATTGGATGTACTTGGTAACGTAGGGGTTGGTGCGCCAGTAGTAATTCCATTCCCAGTCACCGGCTCGGAAGACCTTTTCCGCCATGGCCATGGTCACACATGCAGAAGAATTAGAGACACTGCACGGCAACATGTATCCATTACAAAGTCGGGCTTGGAAGTTGTCGGAGAAGTGGTCAAAAGTAGTTTGCCACGAAGAGGATGTGGCGCCCAGCATAGAGCCAAGCTGCGAACGCAGATCCTTGGTGACAGTCAGATGCTCATTCCACTCGTCGGTTGACTCGAGCTGATTGAGTGTAGAGCTAATGGCAGAGCAAGAGTATCCCTCATCGACAGTGTCTACCGAGGAGACCATTTGGTGCAGAGGCAAGGCACCCTTATACGCGGGCCAGACACCACGGAGAACTGCACCGGCGGAGGCCTGGGTCAGAGCAGAACTGCTGGAGCGGAACCAGACACGGTTATTTGGCTCCTTGGGAATGAGACCGAGCTTCTCGCCGTAGACGGCCCACAGGTCCTTGCCATGCTGGTAGCCATCCTGGACACCGCCGATGGTGATCTGTGGGTACTGACAGGTACCATTTACGCCCGGGGTGAAGGGGTTTGATGGGTCCTGATAGGTTTGAGCGTACATCGGCATTGGCTGCATGGCATTGCCATCACTCGGGCCGGCATAGAGATACGGGCGCACATTGTCGCACTGGTAAGCTTGGTTCTGTGGAAGACATCAGCGCAGTTCCATTGTCCCGGGAGTCTTTGGTTTACCTCGCCGCCAGGCAGAATGTTGTACGGACTGCGTCTCTGGTGACGCTGGAGATACTCAAGGTAAACCAGCTTTCCCTTCACAGAGCCCTTGGCAACGGGCTCCGGGAGCTCATACTCTTGACTGCGTGGGTGAGGCATTGAGCAGTAGTCATAGGTGCCGTACGGGATTCCACCGGTCGGACCATTGGTTGGCGCCTTGTAAATTCCACCATAGGTTCCAATTGAGCTATTGGAAATGTAAGAGGTCTGATTGAGATTGGGCGGGTAGAAAGTCTCCAAGGGGCTCAGGCCAAGGACGGGCCCCGCAGCTCCAAGAGCGAGCGCGACGACGGTGACACGCATCGCGAGTTGAGGATTGGCAAGGTCTTTCAGGCTTGAATGAAACTGAAGCATCCTTGTACCGGTAGCGCTTGAGGTCAAATATAACGGCCGTATCGAAGAGAGAGCTTGGATGCTCGATGGATCGACTTAGCCCACTCTCCCCACTCGCGCGCGCAGCCAGTCGGCGCTTTGGCTTCACTCCACGTGGGGACAGGCACTGTCACAGTCACAGACGTGATGTTGCAAAGAAACGAGATCGGCACCTTTGTCACTGTATTTGCCGACGAAGAACGTGGCACCGCGTTGCCGCATCTCCGGATGGGACGGGAGATGTGTCAGTGTGTAAACAATCGCGCGTTGCAACGTCGACACGGCTTTCTAAATGCCTTCCTAAATACCATTTAAATTCGCTTTCCATCTCAACACCAACCTTGGAGTGTCACAAGGGTTTTTTTGATTATTCTTCTCACCACCAGCTCTGTTGCTTCCCACCCCCCTTTTCTAATTATGCGGGGTTCATCCCTTGCCCTGGTCATGGTGGCCGCGTGGTCCTCGCCAGTCCAATCATCATCGCTGGCCTCGTTTGCTTTAGAGAAGGTGCTCGACGATGCAGCTCCTATATTTGGCTCATACGTGAACGAGACAGGAAGCAAGGCAGAGTGGATGAAGAACTACGATGATTACATACCCCTTGTCCACATGAACATCCCCGGTACTCACGATAGCACGTCATGGAACTACACGCAAGCAAACCAAGATGCTCTTCGTGGCATCACCGACCTCAATCAGGTTACTGTGCCAGTACCTCAGACCTTTCGCTGTCAATCACTGCCCCTAATTGATGCCCTTAATATGGGAATCCGGGCATTTGACTTGCGCTACGCGTTCGATCCCACCAACAGTACCCTCGTCTTCTATCACTCCCAAGCCTTGTTTTCAGAAACCGCTACTCTAGACAGCGTCCTCTTTGGTTTCTACCAGTGGCTTGATGACCATCCCTCGGAGACTCTTTTCCTGTCTCTCCAGTACGAGGGATCGACAGCAAAGTACGCGTCAAACAACGCGGCGGTGCAGCTCAAGCTCTACCAAGCGTTGACCTCCAGAGCGGCCCGACATTATTTTGTTCAGAAAAAGGGCGAACTCGGGACCCTGGGCCAAGCGCGTGGGAAAATCACCCTGTTACGCCGTTTTGACCTGGATCAATTGTCGGACTTTTACACGAACTCGTTGCCTGGGCTTCACTTCTCGCCAGACCTATGGACTGACAACAGTCCGAACATTATTCTCACATACAATGAGAAGAAAAATCTCACGGCATACATCGAAGACTATTACCAACCAATAACACCCGAGGGATCTAGTGCGACCGAAAACATCCAGTGGAAATACAATGCTACAACAAGTAACATTCTCAAGGCGACTTCTGAGCACCCCGATAGTCTCTTTTGGACCTGGGCATCGAGTGAGAATACGGACAACGTTCCGCCGGAATGGCCACAAATCATGGCTCTTGGAAACGGTTCTTCAACTCCCGAGGGTGGAGTCAACCAGCGTCTGGTTCCGTTTCTGAAGCAGCAGAAGGGCAAGCGGGTTGGCATTGTTATGTTTGACTATTTCGAAGGGCCATCGGACCTTATCGATACATTCTTAAGCCTTTAGATAGCACAGCATTAGAGAGACGAAATGCACGTGTTTGCTGGTGCCGAAGTAGTCGGAGAAGTGGCCACGTTATGTCAGTGCCCGACGCCTGTATACCTGACTACCAAGAACCCCAAGCTGCTTACTCAAATCTCGGAAGCATCTAAGCTTTTCTAAACGTGCTTTTCCGTATCTGCAGGCGTACCTGTGTCCGTAGTGATATTCCGAGGATGCCCGGCGCCTGCGTTAGCGTGCATCGGAGGTCGGCGGAATCATATTCGGCTGCAACCACCAATGCGCTGACAACTGATCCGGCAGAAACTGCTGATGCGCCTCTTCACCATTCGTTTCTTTGTCCTGATAAAGACTACCCACTGATTTGTTTCGCGTGGTTGGAAGAAGGCGGAAATCATGTACTGTCGGGTAGCGGGGATGGTAAACCTTGGAACCAAGTGGCCAGGCTTTGGCCATTTTAGACGCTCGAACGAATTAAAAACGAGAAAGTGAAACACGAGAAGACATTCTGTCGAGAATGGTCACGCTCATCATGGCTAGCAAATCAAGTCGGGGGACATTAATCTAGGTTCTATTTCCTAAGGTGTATGATGGCGGACACACTGAGACTCCCGGACCGCGATAGCGAAGGAGGAATTTCGCGAGTTCATTAAGTCGGCACTTGCACGAATCCTCAAATTAAAATATTCCGGTTTATCTTTCGCGGGGCTTTTGGATTTTAGGAGAATTTGGTATTGCCACTGCCCACTGGTTGGCGAGGTAAGTTCCGAGGTATCATAAATATTTGCCAAGCAGAACGCTGAAGAACCTCGGCATCGCCCACGCCCGGGCACAGCAGTGAATGAATAAGAAGGGTCGATGAAAAATAAAGACCGAACCACCGAGGGGTCCAGTAAGCCTTATCGGGATCGACCGTGGAAGAGCCGGGAAGCCGATGGCCCACTGACATCATCGACTGGAGCTCAGCTATTATCGTCACTTCTTGCCGAGGATCTTTTCACCTTAAAACAACATAAGCATCACTTGTCCATTCGATTACCTTGCTGTGTGCCTGGCTATCCGACGACTCGGCTGTACGATTTCGGCCTCTCTCTACATCGACCTTCAGCTGCTATACCCACCCTGTGCCGATCTCCCGTGAATCCCCGTGAACCATGCCAGTAGCAACCAGCAACGGCGCAGAGTCGCCATCCATGCAGAATGGAGGCCCCCAATATGGAGACTGGCCCGATAATACTAGCCAGCCATCCTCTAGTAGCAGTGATCGAGTGGAATTCAGTGGCGATGGACTGAATACCGGTGTTCGAGTGCTAGGTGCGAATTCTACGGATAGACTTGTGCCGTATTGAATGCTGACAATCCACTCACATCACAGGCGACGGTCGACTGGACATCAAAATCAACCAGCACAAACCCAGCTTGGCAGGTCTTCTGAACCACATACAGGCTACACCGATGCCATCAGATATCGATCGAGTAAGCTCAAGATCGAACATACCGAAGGGTGACGGGAAACACTTCCCGATAAACCTCAACGTCGTCATTCAAGTAATCGGATCACGGGGTGACATTCAGCCATTCATTGCACTGGGGAAGGAACTTAAGAAGCGTGGCCATCGGGTCCGACTCGCCACTCACCTGGCCTTCCGCGAGTTCGTTCTCGACGGCGGACTGGAGTTCTTTAACATCGGCGGAGACCCTGCCGAATTGATGGCCTTTATGGTCAAAAATCCTGGTCTCCTTCCACATGTCAGCACAATCCGGAGCGGAGCCATCCAAAAACGTCGAAGGGAGATGAAACAGATCATCGAGGGGTGCTGGAAATCGTGTTTTGAGCTGGGCGACGGTACACACCTGCACCAGATCAAGGAAGATCCTTTCGGTGATAGTGTCGATTACCGGAGGCGTCCATTTGTTGCGGATGCCATTATCGCAAACCCTCCCAGTTTGGCACATATCCACTGTGCGCAGCGGCTGGGAATTCCTTTGCATATCATGTTTACGTGAGTTCAGCACTTTTGACCGTTATTTTCCCATAGACTGACTGTGTTCAGGATGCCGTGGTCACCCACTCAGTCTTTTTCGCATCCGTTGGCCATTATCCACCAACAGGACTGCAAGCCGTCGGTAGCTAACTTTGTTTCCTATGCGATTGTCGACATGATGGTGTGGGAAGGTCTTGGGGATATCGTGAACAAGTTTCGCAAGAACATACTAGCTCTCGATCCATTGGACAGCATCACCGCGCCGAGTTTAATACACCGGTTGCAGATCCCGTGTTCTTATCTTTGGTAAGGTTTCGACGTTCTCCTACTTTGAAGGCTTAGCTAACGAGTCATCCTTTTTCTATAGGTCCCCTGCTGTTCTTTCAAAGCCAGACGACTGGGGCGATAATATCGATATCTGCGGATTCAGTTTTCTCCCCGCCAAGTCAGACTACAAACCACCGAAAGAAATAAAGGAATTTTTGGAAAAAGGACCCACCCCGATTTATATTGGATTCGGCTCAATCGTCGTCGACGACCCAAAAAAGCTGACCAAAGTGGTGTTCGAAGCTGTCAAAAAGTCCGGCCAACGCGCGATCGTTTCAAGAGGCTGGGGCAACCTGGGAGGAGAAGATGGTGACGTCCCAGATAACATCTTGGTTATTGGAAGCTGTCCCCACGATTGGCTTTTCCGTCAAGTATCATGTGTGATCCACCATGGCGGTGCCGGCACAACAGCGGCAGGTCTAGCGCTTGGATGCCCAACAATTATCGTTCCATTCTTCGGTGACCAGGAATTCTGGGGACGGATCGTTGCCAAAGCAGGGGCCGGCCCACTTCCGCTTCCACACAAGCAGTTGACGGTGGACAAACTGAGCGCTGCAATTGAGATGGCTCTGAAGGATTCAACGAAGGAAAAGGCACAGGAGATTGCGCATAAGATGGTGGGTGAGTCGGGGACAGAGAAAGGGGCCTGCAGCTTCCATCGCCAACTTGATCTGGAGCCTTTGCGTTGCGCTATATGTCCTGATCGCCCGGCCGCGTGGCATCTCAAACATACTCAAGTCGGGCTGAGCGCGTTCGCGGCATCGACGTTGGTCGAGATGGGAAGATTGAAGGCTGAGAATCTCGTCCTGTAAGTGGCTCTCGTGTTTGGGGCAGAAAGTAGTGTACTGACCTGATAGGAACCGCCCGAAAGAATACGATACCTACCGCGACCCTGTCGGACCACTCAGTGCCAGCGCGCAGGTTCTCTTCGGTGCAATTGCGAACTTTGTAATAGGACTAGCAGACGTCCCGGCTGAGATGGTCTCTGACCTCATCTCAGCTGGAAAGCAGCTAGGTGCAAATCATCCCGATCACCACCCCGACCCTCGCTTGAAGTGGCGCAAGCGCGAGCCACATAACAGCGACGAGCTCGCCAGCGAAGAGGGCTCGGAGGAGCAGATCAATGAGCAGAAAAACGGAAATTCGGAAGAAACCATGAATAACTCTCCTCGAGAGTCCGTGGATAATTCTCCCAGTCAAAGCGGGAATGGAACACGCCCCGACAGCCAGAGCGAAGATGATAGTGGCAGAGAAGACAGCGTGTCTGACTCTAGTGACTTGATTCCCGAGGGTGGTTTGGACCGGGTACGAAGTCTGCAACTTGAGAAGTCACAAACTATGAGCAGTGAGATCGCACCCTCCACGCCTCATACTTTCTTCGGCGAGGTTGGCATCCATGGAGCAAGGATGTCAAAACGATTCGTCAATTTCATAATTTGGCTTCCGACGGATCTCTCCCTCAGTCTGTCCAAGGGTTTCCATAATGCGCCCAAACTTTATCACGACTCCACGGTGAAGCCAACTCCAAAAGTTCATGGTATTCGGAGCGGATTCAGAGCCGCTGGCCACGTACGCTCCTCCCCCAAGTTTATCTTTTTGCATCTAACTGACTCGACTGCAGGAATTACGCGATGGATTTTATTACGGCGTCACTGGCCTGGTCACTCATCCTCATCGTGGATACAAAGAGACGGGTACAAAGGGGATGATGAAGGGCGTGGGCAAAGGTATCGGTGGTGTCTTTTTGAAGCCACCAGCTGGTATGCTATCTCATTCCATCGCCTTTGCGGTGCATCTAGCTAACTTATAGCAGGCCTATGGGGAATTGCGGGATACCCTCTGAGTGGAATTCGCCGTTATTTGTTGGAGTCGTTGGGCAAGACACAGGAAGGTCAAATCGTGGCGTCTCGCATCACCCAAGGATACGAAGACATGCGAGCATCATCGGCCGAAGATAGAGCCGAGGTGGCCAGGAAGTGGGTGTTGCTAGAGGAAAAGCTTTGCAAGGAGAGTCGACGCTGTCGTCGTCGCTCGCGCTCACATGGAGCTTCAGAGGCACGCTCACACCCCCGTTCTATGGCATCGCCGCCTAGAATAGTAGTTACATAGTTATTTCTAATGTATATACCATCCAATCCATGGATACAGTTCCAGATCCATGATTCGCCACGCGTAAGGGGAAGACAACCATTGGACGGCAGTTTGCATGTGAGTGGGTAGACGGGAGGAGAAAGCGCCTATCACCTGCCTATTTTGAACCCGACCTTCAGCCAACCTGCTTTTTATCGGATGACCCTTTCCATTCTTCCGTTGCTCTGTGAGGGAATGTTAGACCCGATAAAGGGATCGGAGATGTGCCGATGTCCTGTCCGGGGGAACCCCGGCCACCCCAGAAATACCCCGGACTCCTAATCCCCCCCGGTGGGGAAGTACAGGGTATAAATCCAGTCTTTCCCTGAATATTTTGAACTAAGCACCTCAGGACATCCTCCAGAATGCGGGCCACACATTCACCGTCATTCCTCCGCCTCAAGGGCCAAAACCTCATTTACGCCGTTACACTATGTTGCTCGTTCGGCTTCCTCCTCTTCGGCTATGACCTGGGTTTCATGGGCGGGTTGACGACGTCACCCACATTTTTAGAGACGTTCGGAAATCCCCAATCATCGCTCCTCGCATTTCTAGTCGCCTCTTACGAAGTCGGCGCCATGATGGGTGCATTATTCCAATTCCTGAACGGCGATCGATTCGGCCGGAAAACCAATAACATGGTCGGCGCCGTGATTGTCTCCATCGGTGCAACACTACAAGCGTCCAGTTTCTCACTGCCTCAGTTCCTCGTCGGTCGCATTGTTGCGGGATTCGGGCTCGGCATGATGACGACCGTGATTCCCATCTGGCTTTCTGAGTGCAGTATGCCAAAATCCCGAGGTCGGATGATGGCGATGCAACTTTCGAATTTGATCGTTGGTCTTATTTTGGCGAATTGGCTCGATTACGGGCTCACCAAATATTCCGGCTCGGTGCAGTGGCGATTTCCCTGTGCTTTCCAGATCGTCTTTTGTATCATTGTTCTCTGCTTTATGCCTTTCCTCCCCGAGTCGCCTCGTTACCTATGCACGACGGGAAAGACCGAGGCTGCAAAGATCTCCTTGGCTGCGCTGCGCGCGGGATACCCCGATGATCCGGACGTGATGGAGGAATACAAGGAGATTGAATATGCGATCGCGGTCGAGGCGGAGGAGGCGGGTTCCTGGGCCGACGTATTCAAAGACAACGGTATTAGTGGATTCTCGCGAGTGGCGATCGGATTCGCAGCCAACTTCTTCCAACAATTGTCCGGGTGCAATGTGATGTCGTCTCTCGGTCCGTACGTCTTCCAGGATTCGATTGGGATGTCACGAAACGACGCGATGCTGGTCGCAGGCGGCCTGCAGGTGTTCTATTTCCTGAGTAGTTTGATACCCTGGCTGATCATCGACCGAGTCGGGCGCCGCACACTATTCATGGTCGGGTCTACTGGTATGGGTATTTGCATGTTGTGCTCTGCGATCTTCGTGGGCATCGGAACGACCAGTCTCGGATACGCGGCTGCAGTTATGCTATACCTGTTCCAGACATTCTTCACCTTGGGATGGCAGTCCAATATGTGGATTTACCCTAGCGAGCTGCTCCCCTTGAAGCTGAGAGGACGTGGTGCTGCGCTGGCTGTCGTGTCGCAGTGGTTGTTTACGTTCCTGGTTGTTGAGATCACCCCGCCGATGATTACCAACATTGGCTACAAGAGCTACATCGTCTTTGCGGTGATTAACTTTGCGACCGTGCCGTTTGTTTACTTCACTTTCCCAGAAACTAGGCAGATGCCTCTGGAGGCGGTTGATCTGCTCTTTGCCGACCGTGATGGCAAACGACCTTCCCTTTGGCGCGTGGTTCGGGATTCCGTAAATCCGGACTTTGTCCAGGGAGTCAAACTGCAACTCGAGGAACGAGCTAGGAACAGGATGGAACCGAGTGACAAGTTTTCTGAGAAAGGAGAACATGTGGAAGTGGAGGAAGCATGATTCACGATGAGCTGGAAGCCTCGAGTATATTTCATGTTAAATCGCGGACTACCAACGATTTCTTTCTAGTGATAACGAAACTATCATAAAATGAACCTTGAACTTCGCAATCGCTTAATTATACTTAATTACCCGAAATCAAGATTTAAATTAGCCTAAATTCATACGTCGTGCGCCCTGAATCTAAGTTACGGAGAACTCGGCGGAAGTCCGAGTGTTATCGGCCGGATGAGCTTGACCTACAACCGCGGGTATGGGATGTCCTCCGACATCACTTGGCAAGGCTTATTTTGCCCGTGCGAAGGCTTGTTTGTGTTTATTTTCATGACTCGGAGCGATCTCCGATGGTCGCGGACCTCGTACGCAATCCATTTACAGCAAGCACGACCTGCACGTCATTGAATTTTGTGTCAACGATAGCGGATTCAGTCTTTTTACATTGCCTAGAATCCCTGGTAATAAAGGCGGAAGCCTCTTGGATTCGTTAACAGCCACCCCCGCCGGCACCAGCCATGTTCATATCCCTACCCGACTGGGCTATAAGGATGAGAATGATCCAAAGCGTCAAGCGCTTTTGCCACTCTCCAACAACCATGCACATTGCCGTAGCCATCACAAGCTCGTATAGACGTGTTTCTCGTATATCGGTAAAAAAAGTCCGCGACTTGACTCCAAATTCAAACTCAGAACCATCAGCCTCCTGAAAACGGTCGACCGTCTCAAGTAACTTGGAGACCGCCGTATCAAAAACCCACAACTTCCCAAATTTCTTCGACGAGAAATCAGAAGTAAACTGAGCGAGAAACAACCTCTGCTTGCCAGGAATATCTGCAACCAATTTCAAATGATGGAGCGGCAACAGCCTTCGCGACCATTTCTCATTCTCATGCAGGTCTCTTGTCCCCTCCCAGAAGAAAGTGATTCCAGCATAGCGAAAATGATATCGTCGTGGCTTGAAGAATGGTGACGACCACTTCAGCTTAACCACTTCATCCGCTCTAGCGGGCTGGAAGTTGTCTTCTTTCTCGATCCCTTCTTCTTCCAACCGTTTTCGCCGCGAATTAACCATCCGATGATACTGCTTCCCGGTCTCACCCCATACCCGCCACGAACGGACTTTGTGTCCTTTTAATGCGCGTTCATCGTGGGACGTGCTATTATCCGGCTCAGTGCGATACTCCCAACCCACCACGCCACGAGGATCGATGATATCCGATAAATTCGGAACAAACTGTACTGACCACTCTCTCCAGAAAGCAGAGGAATGGATAATGCAAAGCGGATTTCCGGTTTTCTCGCTACCGCGGCGTAGAGTGCGCGGGGTATCGTGGAACAGAAGAGCGGGGCGGTGGATGAAGTAGCTGTTGGATTCGTCGGATCCGTGGTGTGCCCTGGCGTAGTCGTTCGCTCTGTCTTTGTGCTTTTTCTTGTTGTATCCAAATTCCTTTTTCAAATCCTGGTATGGGGTTATGCGAATGTGTTCTTCGCCTTCGTGGTAGACGTGGTATTCTGATAGGCGATTTCGCGTGGTGAGTGCTTCCTCTAGTGTTGACATGTTTTTCTTTGGTTACTTTTCAACACGATGAGTGATCAATCTCTCAGGCATTGAGAATTGATGAGGAAAAGACAGGAAGTTCTGAATCTTGGAAGTCAGAATTTAAACAATGTTTGTAATCGTTTTATCTATTTCACCACGCGCTTAGATGGGGCAGCGGACAAGGGGTTTTCGTTTTGGCCCCATGGGGCGATGTCCTGTTTTTCAGAAGTGTCGGGCGCAGACACATCTTTACTGGATAGAGATGTGGACCTCCAGCTCCAACAAACATGGAGACTTCATTGGCCCTGAACCGCTTATTGTGGGGAGGGATCTTGGATTGGAGGCAGTGAAAGTTCCTGATTCCCTACCTTCCTTCGGGGGCGGTGCGTGAGAGGCTGTACACAAGTTGCCGATTCAATCTGCAGACTTCGGATAACTCGGATGCTATTCTGGACAAGGCAAAGGATCGATTCTCGAAGATCTGATATTAATTACTGCCATGCCTATTGCCGATATTTTGCACAGTCAAAGCTCAAGTCGCTTGTTCGTAAAGATTTCGCTGTCGCTTGGCGACACCTTACTGAATAACGTCGCCTTCACGAACACTTTTCCGGGGAACTTAGGGGTCTTTGTGAATGCCGGGCTAAAAATATGTTATGAGACGTTAACCATTCATGCGTAGAGTGAAAAAATACCTTCCGCAGTTGGAGCAGAAATACCGCTGGCACGGAATGTAATTAGCATCGGTCGCAAATGGCACGGGTCCAGAGAAAGCAGGGTATATTAGTACCTGGATCACATTTCCACTGGCAGTGTTTTTATCATCGAATCTCTTCAGGGCGGTGGTAAGATCTTGCACCGTCATGTCGTCTTCAGAGATGAAGTAGTTGACGGAGAAGGCTGAAATTAATGAGCAACAGACTAGTATATAGTCATGGACCTAGCAGCCTTACCTCCACCGGCTCGCTTGCAGCTGTCACTATACTCATAGTGTCAGTAAAACTTCACAGGGTAAAGCGATACTTCAAAGGAGTCAAAGCTACCAATGGCATAGAACGGAATTGGCTGGTTGCTGCGGAAGCGTGACGTGAACGCTCTCACAATTGCAATGGCCTGTATAGGACATAATGAAGACAAGTTATTTGTAGACCCAATCAAAAAGCTCACGCACAGTTGCACGGGGACCTTGATGATGGTCTCTGAATCTTGAAGTTTTCTGTTAAGCAGCGCTGTTCGGCAGTGACGTCATCATTTTCATTGGCGTAGAGGTCATCGTCATATAGCAAACAAGACCCTATGTAGGGTGAAAGTTCAACGTCGTATAAAAAATCACTCTAGATATTCAAATATTCAAAAGAAGCCGTGAATTTTAGCCAAGAAAAATCGTAAGGCTAATGCATCTTTGCGAATACGCCTACGTCAAGGTGCATGTTTCATACCGATTCCCTCAGGTGATGCGTAGAACAACATCATGCTAGGAAGTGGCTCTATCCATCACGAAATGAATGGGTATAAATATGATGGATGTAGAGTGATCGACCAGAAGATGCTAGGTCTTGATGGTTTATATCTGATTTTGCGAATCTAAATAACCATGGCGAACCCCTATTTTGATGTTCTATATACCTCTCCTACTGGTCAAGGTATGCTCCAAGCCCTGCTTGCTTGAAAGGCACTGTATTGACTATACCTAGCGGAACAATGGGGTCGCATCGTTTTCAGGCTCTATAACGATGTCGTCCCTAAGACCGCTGGCAACTTCCGCGCCCTTGCAACGGGCGAAAAGGGCTTCGGCTACGCCGGTTCCAAGTTCCATCGTGTGATTGCTGGCTTCATGGCGAAGGGCGGTGATTTTACCCGGCGCAATGTAAGTGCCCGTCAACTAACTTCATTACAGCCGTGGGCTGACGATTCGGATTACAGGGAACTGGCGGCAAGTCGATCTACGGCGAGAAGTTTGAAGATGAGAACTTTTTTTCAAGATGCACGATAAGCCGTTCCTGCTTTCTATGGCCAATGCCGGTCCTAATACCAATGGATCCCAGTTCTTTATCACCGTGAGTGACACCTGCGATGAAAGACGCAAACATATTGACTTGATTAGTTCGTGAAAACACCTCATTTGGACGGCAAGCACGTTGTCTTTGGAGAAGTCATCGAGGGCGAGGACATTATTCGCAATATGGAGAGTAAGAGTTTGGACAGCAGTGGGCGCACCGATGGCACCATTTCAATTGCTGGCTCGGGAACAGTATAAGTCTTTGGCGGTCGCTCCTTCAATGTCTTTTTGTCTTTTTCCATTGAAAAATCAGATCTGGCCGTCGACGGAATATTCGCATCTGGTGTATCGAGAAACTACATATAGCAATGTATGGATCTAAAACTCAGAATCACTGAGTCTGCTTTCGCTGTTCCATGAGGACACCCAATGGGATATCATCCTCGTCGTAAAACTCCACATCCTCATCGACCCCAAAGTCTTGTAGGCGCTCTCCGTCAGCATTTCGCCATGACTCTTCACCGTCATCTGAGTCATCGCCATAGATGGGTCCGGACTGGCCCTCATCATCGCTTTCATTCTGATTGATGTTTTCGAATCGATCGTGGAACCGCTTCCGCCTTTGAACATTCGAAAATGGCCGACGGCGGTTCATATCCTCGGATTGCCGGCGGTTAAATGCTTCAACTTGTTCTCGAGCAGACGCATAGGTCTTCATTATCGGGGAATCAGCTGTAGAGGGTGCTCGCGCTGGGAAAGGGATGCGATCGGGGTCCAGCGGCGGCCAAGTTACACCCGGAGCTAGAAAATGTGGTAAGAAACTGCATGACGGCATGGGTAGTAATTCTCGGGATACCTTCGAAGTCATTGACTGGGAATTCCCAACCAGATTTGCGGTCGGGGGTTGCTGCGAATGGCCAAAACCAGTTGAAGATCTGCGAGGAGTATTAGTCCAATCGAAAAAGTCATACAGGAGCAAATAAAGACTGACGTTGATAGTTCCTCCCATTGCCTGACTCATGTTGGAGAATATCCCCACATCGTAAGGGAACTCCTGTTTCTTAATTCGGAACTTTTGTCCTGCGGGTCCGTCAAGATAACCACCAAGAACACGGGCTCGCCGCACGAGGGTCTCGTGTCTTTCGATCTCCCAGGATTCGATGGTTGTTATGTTAAACAAAATTGAATAAAGGGTGCGGACAAGGAGGATGAAAAGGGCCAACACGGTGATGCTATTGACAACAAATAGAAGAAACAGGTGAGAAAGCTGCCCCACACTGGGTCCAAGGTACTAATTGGAAGTCAGCATTTGCACAAGTGCTATGAGACAATCAACTCACACTGGGCAGGTTTCGGGCGCCCCAAACAAAAGATGCACGCTCCCAGATTAAAGTTTCCAGGTATCCCATGCCGACAACGGCGTAGAACAAGAACCGAAAGAAGTGCGGGAAGGTAAAGTGCGACACGCAGTTTGATGTCCATGGGCAGTGGTGGTCCATCTTGGGAATGCATCTGAGCATGTGTCAGCGAATGCTCAATCCAAATCTGTTTTGATTCCAACCTCTGACAAGCCTTGCAATGATGCGCCCGCGGCGGCTTGTAAGCCTCACATCTACGGCACCATCGCTGCCGACGGGTAGCCCGGGCCTTCTCTTCGGGACTGGTATTGGCATCCTTCTGGCTTGCAGGAAGTCGGCCAGGATCTACATAGCAGGATCGTAAATAGCAGACCCAGATGCACAGAGCGAAGATGTTGATCTTCCAGACTTCATCCTTCCGGAGCGGCACCGGCTCGAAATGAAGGAAGAAGTACTGGGACGTGTACGCCAGGAAGCTGATCAGGATGCTCACGGCTGGAATGGCCAGCCGAGATATTTCAAAGTCATTGCCGAACATCTCCAAGTGCACAATGTCGCTCGACAGAGAGAGAAAGAACTGTGACAGACGTGTTGTTGATTGGTGCCGTCGGGGTCTTGGTGCGATGACTAAGCAGGCTGGGGAACGATCGATGGATCGTGACCACATTAGACCTTCTCGTCATCAACACCTCGTCAAGTGTTCCCGATCGGAGTGAATCGGTCTTGGAGATGATATATATCGATCTATCCTACTCAATGGTGAACACCAGAGCGATCAGCAACTGATCGGGGGTGACCAGAATGCCGATTGAGGCTCTTCCCCAGACCACAGTCCGCGCAATTGGATCTACATCTGTCATCTCCGACCCCTGTTCAGTGGTCAAGGAGCTGATAGACAATGCTCTGGATGCATCTGCAACGTCATTGCAGGTCGAGGTCTCTCAGAACACCCTCGATGTGATCCAGCTCAAAGACAATGGACACGGCATTCCGACTCAAGATCACCCCAGCGTCTGTAAACACACGTTCACCAGCAAAATCCAAACTGTGGATGATTTGAAAAATGTTGGAGGCACGTCGTTTGGCTTCCGGGGAGAGGCTTTGGCGAGCGTGGCGGAGATGTCCGGCGGGATCACCGTCACCACGCGATCCGCCTCCGAGGTCACTGGAACTTGTCTCAAGTATGCAAGAGATGGATCGCTTTCAAGGTATGTGATCTAGATCCAGCTTGATGTGATTGAGATGGAAGCTCACATACTTGTTAGCTCGGCACGCACATCTCATCCAGCCGGGACAACAATGCGTATAACAAACTTCCTCAAGTACATCCCAGTTCGCAGGCAGGCGGCATTGAAAGACGCGACAAAAACTCTTGCAAAGCTCAAGAGGCTTCTTCAGGCATACGCCTTTGCTCATCCAGCCAAAAGATTCTCTATCAAAGTGCTCAAGGCCAAGAATGAAAATAACAACTGGATGTATGTGCCGAGTGCTGCTACAGAAATTGCCGATGCAGCTACGAAGATTGTCGGAAGAGACGTGTCGTCCTGCTGTATTGTTCAGAAACTTCCACCCGAGTCTTCGGACCAAAGTGGCTATGACGTTCTAGCCTTCCTCCCCAAAGCAGGTGCAGGTATGCAAGACACATCACATTTTAAAGCAGTGGAGCTGACCTATGCAGAAATCTCCAAAGCGAATAATCAGGGGCAATTTTTCAGTGTCGATGGCCGCCCCCTATCCACAAGTAGAGGAATTGGCCAAAATGTCGTCAAGTTGTTCAAATCCTATGTCCGCGCAGCTGCATCGCGAAATGAAGCGGCCAGGTCAATAAGTGACCCATTCCTGTGCCTTGAATTGAAGTGCCCAAAAGGAACTTACGATGTTAACATCGAACCTGGCAAAGACGACGTTCTATTTGAGGATCGTGAAATGATAATGGACATGATCGAGGATCTCTTTCGTAACCACTACGGACCATTGCCAGATGCTCAAAAAATGAGTCCAAAGAAAGCACAAAAGCCACCCTCAAACGCTACTCAGAGGGATAGCGGGTTTGGTATTCTCATGTCCAGAATTCGCCCTGAACCACCTTCCAGTCAACCTGGCAATTTGCAAGTCCCCATTAGTGGTTCTCCTGCAAGCCCCCTGTCCCAACACGCCAATCAACATTCCGACCCTTCATCGTCTGACTATGTTCGCGATAGCGGTTCCCAATCCCGTGCTGGTGATCGCGTTGCCACCGAAGAAAGCCGAGGCTCGCGTTTCATCAACCCATGGTCCATTTCGAGAATCAATGCTTCCTTCCAAACTCCACAAAGACAGCGTGTTCCTCAGCCAAGTGGTTCACAGACTGTCAATCAAACACCTCAAAATAACAGCAGCCAGCAGAATGCTCTGCCAGGCTTGGATTATCAGTCACCTCCCGAGAGTCCTGAGTTGACAAGATTTTCTGCTCTAAGGTCTGCTGCCAATTCTCCGGAGGGACGTCAATGTCGAGCCCGGCCGAGCTCAGAATCATCGCCCGGGGCAAGCTCTACCGCGAATAGCGCCCGGAAGGCCGCAAGGCGGCGCGATAAAGAGCGATACGGTAATGGCGCGCTTGACACCTTGTTTCAACGAACAACAGGAGTTTCATTGGCCCAAGACTCTCCGCAATCTGGGACTGAGCAGGAAGTTGCTATTCCTACATTGTCCCAGCTTGCAGAAGAGAGGTTTCAACCTCGATCTCAAGCTGAATCCAACAATAATTCTATCGATCCGGAAATCCGCGACCCAGGAGATGCGTCCGAGCATCCGGACTCCCAAACATCCCCCGAGGACGATGGCAACCTACCTCTAGTTCAGAACCAAGACCAGGAAGGCTCTATGAATAGTGGCCGAGGATTTCCAGTCCTGGAAAAGTGGGCTGCGAGTCTTCATCAAGGTTTCGATTCTGAGAAAAGTCAGGATTTGGAATGGGCGCTTGACTTTGAAAGGCGCAAGAGGGATGTGAACCAGAGAAATCGCACACGCTCAGGCGGTCGCGATGGCCAGCAAAACTCTCAACAGAGTGCTTTCGCTGGACCATCACCCCACAAAAACCGCTATCTTGCAGCAAAAGCGGCACTGACAGCCGAACATCCTTCGGTAGTGGAGGCAGTCTCGAAAACATCCCTTTCACCACATGACCCAAGGGCCTACTTCATGCGTCACCCAAGCCAGCCGGGGCCCAACGAGGGATCCAAGGACAGTGCCAAATTGCGACGTCTACACACCAGTCGACTGCCGTTTGAAAGTACACCAGAGGAGTACGATATCCACGGTATCTGTCTCCCCGTGTCCTCTGATCTGTCTCTCATGTCCCAGCTGTTGAGTTTTACTTGTCCACTCGACACATATACCCAGTTCGGAAAGGAGACCGATATATTTCCCGAATCTGACAAAGAATCTGTCGTGTCATTCTGGAATGAACGTTTAGTCGCCATCATCAAAGAAAACTATAAGACCAATGATACGCAATCACCCGACTGGCGAGTTGATCTTTCTTCTATCATGGCAAAGCATTTCAATTGAATTCGGTGCATTGAATGATTTCTTCGCGTTGGCAATGCGTTAATTTTATGCATTTTATTCTCGTTCGGTTTCATTTCCACGGCTTCTGAGCAGTTTCTTGTCTGATCATATATGCCCCACTTGTATATTATGCAACATATGTTATCCAAATGCGCTTGTCAGCAACTCATTGTTTCCCATATTATGATACCACTTGCAATCTGTGCTATTTTCTGGCTTCCGATCGTGTCTTTCAAGGCAATCAAGTCTTCAAACAATTGCAACCATTATTTCACCGAGGCACCGGACTCCGCTAGTTCTTCCATGCATATCCCACGCACATGATCACATCTGGTTAGCTCTGGGGCATTGCGAATATTGTAAGATGACGGTGAATTGAGCGCCCTTGCGACAAGCTCTGGGAAGATCACTGCCACCGAATATCCCGATGAATTTAACCAGGGAATTCATGGCTTTCTCGATATACTTCGTGTCCAACCACGAATGAGAAACGCACCGCCTGGTTTTCAATTTGTATCTTGTGAATGAAATTTATATATAGCTTAGATGACGGGGTATAAGGAAGCGCCAATTGATCATGGTCCTCATTGCCCACTCCGCGGTCTCAAAATCAGGTCGGAACTTGATCCGTTACATAAGAGTGACATCAACAACAATGCATCCTCTATAAAGAGAGCAAAAATTCCAGAAACCCAATTCCAAGATCAATAATTCCAATGAGTAATCAATTTCCCATCCCCTGCGATGGCAGCTTACAAGTTGTTCGACGATCGGCACTCCGAGCGACTCCGATCGCCGTCGGGAGTGGCCTCGCCCGCCTTCAAGATGACAGCCGGGGACGTCGGAATTCTTAAATCAACACTCCTGCCCTCCCTCGGGCTCTACTCAAGTCTCTCACTGGCCACATTTGTAGCCGCCAAGACGACAAACCGAGTCGAGCTTAAAGACTGGCTATGGCCCTCCTGCCAAGTGATCAATGCATGGTGGAGCGCCGTCGGGCGACCCATGAACGAAACCGGGATTTCCTTCTCCGATGCCTGGACAGGACTCACTTGGACTGAGAAGCTTCTTCTGGGTGGTGTTAGTACCTGGGGAGCGCGACTGTTTGCGCGTATCGCAACTAGGTCCCTCGTTCGCGGGAAAGACGATCCGCGATATGACGCGGTCAAGAAAGAGCGCGGATTCTGGAAATCGGCGCTGTTCAAGGTTTTCTTGCCGGAAGCTTTGTTTCTGAGTGTTATTTCGCTTCCTACGACTTTGCCCTTCTCTATGGGCGATACTACTCTTTCGATGGGTATGAATTCCCTGACTGCAGTGCGTGCGCTGGGCGCTGGCTTGTTCAGTGCTGGATTTGCGATAGAGGTTTTGGCCGATATGCAGCTTGAATTGCATCGCAAGGAACACGATGATCTGTGTCGTCACGGTGTTTGGAGTATCGTGCGCCATCCCAAGTGAGTTGCCCCGTCTGCGCGCATTTGCACGTTTCATACTGATACTCGGTCAGCTACTTGGGTGACACTCTCGTACATCTCTCATTTGCAGTCCTCAACTTTGCGGATTCCTTTAATCCGATCATACTGCTCGGTCCGCTCGCCAACTACTTCTTCCTTCGGTTTGTGGGCGGCGACAAACAAACCGAGGAAAGTCAGGAGGTGCGGTACCAGGTGGATGACCCGCGCAAGTATCAACAGCTGCGAGCATGGCGCCAGGAGAAAAACAGTTTCTGGCCTTCTCTGCACGACCTGGCCAATCCCTGGGCGTTGGCCGTTGCGGGCTGTGGTTTGATGGGTGTCGTGTTGGAGGAAGTCCTGAGAAGAGCTTTCGTTATGCAGTAGAAGCGGCCAATGGAAAGAACTAATTGAATTCTCCATTTTAGAGCCATTTATTTGATTCGGTCCAATAAGTGTTCTCTCTCTTGTAAATAATTCATTACCAGCGGTCCCTTGACCGTCCATGTTAGATTTGACCATATGAAGAGAGCGTGGGAATATTATAGTCCCAAGCAGCTGATATGCGGTATAATAGGAAGACCTGGCACATCCGACGGGAGATCTTTGGGGATAGGCTCGGTGTCCGTGACATCGGCAAGTGCTGCGCTCAAATTTCGATTCTTCGGGACTGCAACCAACGCGTCTCGGTTGACCGGACGGGGGACCGTCCGTTTCCACCAACCATGCGCGCGGCCAAGTCGTTTGACAAATGAAGCCCTCACGAGCACGAGAGCCACTTCGCATCTCCACACGGGACCTCCCTGCAAACAAAGCGCCTGGAAGGAAAACGTGCATGTGCTAAAAGCACGACATCTGACCCACCAGCATGAACAGAACCAGGACTACGTATACGGTTGCTCTACTAGTAGGATTGCTCCTTTAGCACTGGGCTGCGATTCATGCCGGTACAATCCTGGACCGTCGACCCAGCTCAATCTGCTCATTTCTGACTCTCAACTTGAGACACCTTCACCAGCCCAGCCGGATCAACTCGTTCAGCTCGCCACAAAACCAGTTCGGCAAGATCGGAGTATAGCGTGGGCTACCAAACCAATCACGGGTCGTGTTACAACCGAGTAAACAACACGAACCCAAAATGCCGTCACCCTCTTCAGGATCTTCAGGACAAAGTAACCCACCGGGCAGGAAGTGGACATCCCGACACAGAAGCGAACAATTTCGAGTGTTTAGACCGCTCCCACAAACCGGCATAGCCTCTCCTGCAAACCCCTCCGATGAGACGCCAAAGGCGGATCTAGACTGCGCCAAATGGCCCAGTTCGGAGTGCACAGACGTCGACAGAAGGGAAAAACACAGAGATGTGGCCGGCAGTTCATTCCTGGGAGTGGAGCTGCCGTCTCGTGCAAGCCGTCCGCGACAGCGGGTTACCCGCTCGGTCTCGAGACATCTGCAAAGTGCCAATCTCAATCACCCGTTCCATCCCGTCACTTCTGGTTGACAAATCCCCATAGTTAGCTCCTTTTGGAAATGGAGCAGCGACCAACTCCACCCAATCATCCCCTGAATCGGAGGATTTTTCAGTCCTAGCTGTAGCGTGGCAGCGATCGACATTCCCTCGCTTGAATCCGGAGAGCGATCCAGCCGTGATTCCCCCAATCTTCAGAATCGACCCACCGTTCTTGACTGCTTCCGCGCGAGCGCTCCGTGCAGATCCCCACCGGCCTCTACGCCACGGCCGTATTCAACGCCCAATTCAGGGTCGTGGCCCCTCGGCTCACGCCCCATAAACTTCAGCCCGCGTGCGCGGGTCACCGCTGGACACCCGCTCTCTACGCTCCCGACCTGTCATGATCCAGATACTGCCTTTGGTACATCCCAATCTGCCAAACCCTGTATGGCATACCCACCCAGCTTACCGGTTCCAGTATTCCATCACGCCCATCATGGCTCGCGATGCGCTGAAAACACCCTTACCTTTGCTTGAGGCGTCGGGCCAGAGCTACCCTAATCTCCGTAGTATCTGCACCTGTGCGGGTATTACGCACGGGTTCCCAGCTGCTGATCACAGCTACAAATGTTGAGAGCCCCCCTTCCGCGGCGACGTGTTGAAACTTGCGAATGCATTCTTGTCTACCTGGTGCCAACCCATACAGAGAAACATGCCGGAAGGAGCGCACGATCGAAGCCTCTTGCGCCGGGTGATTGAGGCAGCTCTCTTCCGCGAAGAGAACCACTACCCACCCATGGCCGCACATGCGGCCGCTGCAGCAGAGCGCAATGGGATACCAGACCTAGAAGCAGGGAAGCGCTTCGCCGTTCCGGTGAACGACCCGGATCGCCTCATCCCACCAAACGACAAGCTTCTGATCTTCCGCGCCCTGACCGGTATCGACAGTGTCCCTGCTCTCACATCGGGCGGGCATCTTCTCCGTACCGCGCCCAACGTGGGCATCTACACGCGCGTCGTGAACAACGAGACCAAGTCCGGGCGCGCCTATCGTCTCTTCAACTGGATGATCAACATATGCCTGGGCATCCAAATCGTCGTCGCCGCCGCAGTGACTGCTGTCGGAGCAGCTAGCGGCCCCCATGCCGCCGTCACGGCCTTTGGTGCCATCAATACCATCATGGCCGGTATTCTGACCTACCTTCGCGGCTCCGGACTCCCAGATCGTCTGAAGGCCTACCAGAACAAGTGGAAGAACATCCGAGAGTACATCGAGCAACGTGAACGAGAGTTCTGTTTGGTTGACTGTGATCTCGATGTACAGGAGGAAGTCTTCATAGTGGAGAGCATGTACCAGAGCGTCAAATCGGAAATGGAAACAACCAAGAGTTCCGGTGATGGCAAGTCTCAGCAACCGGATGATCCGCGTATTCGTCGCTCTCTGCTCCCATCTTCGCATGAACTCAGCGGTCACCGACCGGCTGCGACACCGGCCAGACGTTGTGATTTCTGTTCTCACAATAACCACAATCACCCCGATGACGGGCCCGTCAGTCCGATCACTATTCCCGAGCGGACAGCGGAGAAACCCTAGTCGTCGACAACGCTCAGACTCTCCTCACGGCCAACACACGAACGAGCCATGGTGGTCGACTGGCTATTCTTCAGACTTTAAGCAGTGAGCACTCTTGCGAAATCACGATACTTCTCGTCATGTGGCTCGAGTTCTCATGTTGAATCGCCATAAATTGGCACTCTACATTTTGATTGCGGGCAGGGGCATGCCGTTGATCCGATACCCATACATCCAGGCGGCGTTTCTGCAGGCCACACCCTATGCATCTATGATGGCCACGGATTTCTTATCTAATTTTTATCTTCATGATTTTGATAATGTTATAATGTCTAGATCTATTGAAAAAGCTTTCTTCCCTCTTTCCAGGGCTCACAGCAATGGAAATTCACACAAAAAGCCGATCACTAAGTGGCTGCACCAGTTTTGATCCGAAGTGGAACTCGAATACCACTCGATCCAAGCAAGAAGAAAATAAACTACTCAAGCCTTTCAGTATGATGTCGTAAAGTCAATAAACACAAAATTGAGTTCATCCACGATCTCCGACCCAAACTCCCGCCGTCCAAACCAAACTCCGCCCGAACTCTCGGCACCCGCGCACACATCCAAAGCGCAAAGCCACTTTACAAATTTACACCACCCACCAATCGCCCAAACCAGTGCAAGGCTCACCACAAACCCAAAATGGCCTTCGAGGTGGAACTGGCCAGTCCATCCGACGCGCAGCAAATGGTACGCGTCTTCCATTCCGCTTTCTCAGATCCCTTCAACAGAACGATGTTTCCGCCCACGGAGGACGTGCGCGCCTGGGCAACGGAGCACCTAGTCGGCGGTGGAGGCGCGCAACCACGTGAGGTATTTTTGAAAGTACCCAATGAAGAGGGCAAAGTAGCTGCGTTCGCAAAATGGATTCGGCCCGGAAGCGCCGATCCGGATCGGCGGGAACAGGAAGAGGTTCCATGGCCGGTGAGTAGCGATGCGGAGCTTTGTGCGAAGTTTTTCGGGACTATGGAGGAGCATCATCATCAGCACATGGGGGACAGGAGGCATTACTGTATGTTTTCTTTCTCTTTTTCTTGTCCTTTTTTTTGTTCTTTTCTGCTTTTATTCTGTCTGCTTATCTCTTGCGCTACCCCGATTCACTGCATGACTGACGCGCGACAGATCTCGAGATTATAGCCGTTGACCCGGCATATCAAGGGCGTGGATTAGCGTCCAAGCTATTGAAATGGGGCCTTGCGCGCGCCGATGAAGAAAGTGTCGAGGTTTACCTTTCCAGTTCGCCGGAGGGGAGACGGATGTATGAGAAATACGGCTTTGAAAGCCAGGGTTCGTTCTCGCCCTTCCCGGGGTACGAACAGTGCGATATGATTCGACCGATTCAAAAATGAGTTGACTTGATCTTTGATGTCTCTCGTGGAATGAATCTTGTTTGTATATACCATGTTTCTATTTGGTCCATTTATCTCCAACCAAATATTTATTCAACAGCGTGGCTTCGCGTCGGCCCGCAATATGCATCATTTAGTATTCGTATTTCCACCGCGTTCCCAATTTTCCGCAGTCTTCCATTCTCGACATACAATGCTAAGCAGAACACATTATGCAGATTCCGTTGCCTGCGTCTCAATCGGCAAAGGCAGCTACCCTCCAGCAAACAGAATCCAAAAAGCACCACCGTACTGACGAAAGTCACGATCGGCCCAAACAAATCCTTGGGAAAAAAAAGCAATCACGCCGAGACTGAGCCGACGAATTTTTGCCGACATAATCGCTGAGGGTGTCACGCAAATGCTATGGTTCATCAGTTTCCATTGCCGAGTGAGGATATTCAACCTATCGTACGATATTACTATCAGACCGTCCCGCGGCTTCTGACGTCAACCCCCGCACTTCACCATTCGACTCTGAAAGTCAGACACCAAAACATAAACAAAATGGCCAAAGTATTCATGTAAGTTGGAGTGACTTCGTCGGAGAAATGTGCATTCCTAACTTCATCGCAGCACTGGTGTCACCGGATACATTGGCGGTGACGCCCTGGCAACCTTGGTCGCCAAGCATCCGCAGTTCTCCTACGCTGCACTGATCCGCAGCACCCAAAAAGCAGAGCAGGTCAAGGCACAGTACCCAAACGTCCGGATCGTGATTGGCGATCTCGACGATTCGGACCTGTTGGAGCGGGAAAGTGCCGCCGCAGACATCGTCCTGCGTACGAACCCACCATCCAACGCTGTCACTCCAGCTAACCAGGCTCCCAGACATGGCAGATGCCTCTGACCATGTGGGGGCCGCAAAGGCCATTGCCGCCGGTCTAGTTGCCGGCCACGACAAAGAGAACCCAGGCTACTGGTTGCACACTGGAGGAACCGGAATCCTGACCTTTGAAGATAGCGACAAGAACGAATACGGCAATGAGAGCGACAAGGTGTACAATGACTGGGACGGGGTCGAGGAACTGCTCAATCTCCCCGATCATGCCTTCCATCGCAATGTGGACCGGCTCGTGCTAGAGGCCGGGACGAAGCATGCGGACGTGCTTAAAACCGCTCTGGTCTGCCCACCTACTATCTACGGTAATCCCTGATGGCCCGCCTGAAATTGCAGAATGGAAATATTCTTACTAACTCTGTAGGTCGTGGCCGAGGGCCTTGCTCGCAGCGCGGTCGGCAGGTCTACGAGCTCGCGAACGTGACGCTCCGACTCCAAAAGGCACCGATCATTGGCGCTGGACGATCCATCTGGAACAATGTCCACGTCCACGACCTGAGCGACGTGTACGCACTGCTCGTGGACGCCGCAATTGCAGGCCGGACCGACGACGGTCTGTGGGGAGCCAAGGCCTACTACCTTACCGAGAATGGCGAGCACGTCTGGGGTGAGCTGGCCCGGTCCACGGCAGAAGTAGCCACGAAACTAGGATACCTCCCCGAAGCCAAGGCCGAGTCAATCGACCTGGAAAGTGCCAAGAAATACGCAGGCTTCGAGTCACTGAGCTGGGGAATGAACTCGCGCGGACGTGCGCACCGAGCGCGTGCAATTCTGGGGTGGAAGCCCTACAGGCCCAGTCTACTGGAAGAGTTGCCCAACGTGGTTCGTAGTGAGTGGGAACGCATGCAGAAATAGATTAGGATACTCTTTCTAGGCCCGCGCCAAAGCCTGCGGTCATGTGGGACGCGGAAGTCTACTGAGTTTTAAAAGAGTTGAAAGGCGCGGTGTGCGAGTCTTATATGCCCGGACTTAGGAAGGACTTAGGAAGAATGCCGGATTTAGGAAGAATCGCGTGCTTGCACCGGGGTAGCTGATACTTCCAATATGACGGGGCTTGGTGTAGCCCATCGAGACATTTCTTTGCATATAGGCATACATGTTCTGACCCGCGCCAGTGGTAGGGTACATCCCTTGAGAGATTGAAGATTTCAAGCTTCGGGAGAATAAGACCGGGCGGGCCGGTTCTGAACCCGACTGGCGAGCTCCCGTAAACAAGGATTGAGCCGAACGCCGGCTGACGTCGGGGTCGAATTAGGCCGATTCTTATCGTTCCAGCTGCGCTGAGGTTTTTTGACCGTATCATTCATTTTGTAGAGTGGCCTTTACAGACCCTGTTTGCCGGCCGCGGAGCAATTGCTAGTCGTGTTCCAAATTCAAAGAGGAACTCTGGGTCTATGTGGGATGTAGGAGTCTTTCATAAAACTGTTAAGAGGTAGGCCATTTTTCTAGATGTATTCTATAAGGCGACGCAGTCGGTATACTTGATAATTGGCTTCCTCCTCCTCTGGTACTCGCCGTTGATTGCAATGGCATCTAATCTACCCTCTCATGGCTCTGAGCAGCCAGTTCCTCCTCGTTCCAGCGGGTCGTCATCTAAATCGTCAACAAATGAGACAGATGAGAAGTTTGCTTTGGGGCGCAGGGGCATCCTCGTCGTCTTCACATTGTGTGTACTTACGCTGATGGCTGCTCTCGATGGAACTTCGCTATCCGTCGCATTGCCGGTGAGTTTAGCCTCGCACCTTCTAATATACTCCCGTTAACCTGCGAAGATTATAGCGCAAGACCTAAATGGAACAGCCATCGAGGCATTCTGGAGCGGCACTTCATTCCTACTGAGCTCAACAGGTATGTCCCGACACGTTCATGACGGGGTATAGCTCACACCGAAACAGTATTCCAACCGAGCTTCGCCTCTCTATCCAACACTTTCGGCCGCAGACCAATGGTTCGCATCGCCATGGTCTTCTTCTGCGTCGGTGCCATCATTTGCGCAGTTGGACACAATTTCACATACATGCTAGTAGGCCGATCCATACAGGGCGTTGGCGGCGGTGGAATTATCGCGCTGAGTGAAATCATCATCACTGACCTAATTCCACTGCGCCTGCGCGGCCAATACTTTGGTATTTTGAGCGCGATGTGGAGCATCGGGTCCGTGACGGGTCCTATTCTTGGTGGTGGGTTTGCGGAGAGTGTTACCTGGGTATGTCTGATCGAGCCCACATAGGATGCAGAGCTAATGTTTGCAGCGATGGATCTTTTACATCAATTTCCCCTTTATTGGAATCGGCACTCTCTTCGTTATAATTTTCCTGAATCTCAATACCCTCCCTAGCTCGCTGGGTGAAAAGCTCCGGCGCATCGACTATATCGGCACCGTCATCTTCGTTGGCAGTCTATCGTCGTTCTTGATCCCGTTAACCTGGGGTGGAGTATCATACCCGTGGGATTCCTGGCGCACTCTCGTCCCGTTGATCGTGGGCGCAGTGGGACTGGTGGTCTTCGCATACTACGAGTATCGCTTCGCAGCCAATCCAATTATTCCACCGGTGATATTCCAGAATCGCACGGCCACGGCTTCGTTCATCGGTAGCGTGCTACAAGGTCTGATTCTTTGGTGCACGCTTTATTACCTGCCACTGTACTACGAGGCCGTGAAGGAGTACAGTCCTATTATCTCTGGAGTTGCACTTTTCCCGGAGACATTCACTGTTGCACCTAGCGGGATGATCGCGGGTATCCTCATTACCGTCACCGGGCATTATCGTTGGGCTGTTTGGCTTGGATGGGTTCTTTCTACCATCGGTCTGGGTTTGATGTGTCTCATCAAGCCGACGACCAGTGTCGCAGGGTGGATACTTCTTAACCTTGTCGGCGGCCTGGGGCTGGGTGTTCTTTTCCCTTCTCTGGGTTACGCAGTGCAGGCATCGGCGAAGCCGGAGAATCTCGCTATTGCAGTCGCCATGTTCAGTTTCTTCCGCGCCTTGGGACAGGCGATCGGAGTTGCTGTCGGCGGCGTGGTCTTCCAGAATCAGATGTACAAGAACCTGCTGAAGTACCCCGCGCTCGCTCCGATGGCCAATGCTTACAGTCAAGATGCTGCCGGTCTGGTTCAGGTTATCAAAGGCATGGCTGAAGGCGCGGACAAACTGAATCTCAAGGATGCGTACACGGACAGTTTGCGCATCGTGTGGGCGGTTTGTTGTGCAATCTCCGGAGTGGCCATGCTGCTCAGTTTGCTGACCGAGTCCTACGATCTCGACCAAGCACTGGAAACCAACCAGGGGCTTCGTGGACTGGATGATCGCGAGTCTACCGAGAAGGACCTGGAGGCGAAAGCCGAACGAGACATTGAAGCGACCACTCCCATGGCATGGTAACGAGAGAGCCCTTGGGCCGTAATGACTAATGAGACGTCTAGAATGTACAGTATAGTTTAACGTTAAACCCTAATGACAATCTCCTCACATGTATGCCGGATTATATTCCTTCTCCTCATCCTCATTCCCGTCATGTTCATCCGCAAACCCGACACCCCTTATCAAAGTCTTAATCCCCTCGCCTCTCATAGTAGTCTCCCAAGCCTCAACGGTCTTCTCAAATGGCACAACCTTGGTAATCAAAGGCTTCAGCTCAATCTTCCTCGTAAATGCCAACTCCAACGCCATCTTATAATCCCCCGGTCCGTACCGGAAACACCCCTTAACGTTGATCTCATTTTCCGAGACCGTCGAAATTGGAAAACTGACATTCCGCTGCCCGAGCCCCGTCTGCACAAACGAGCCCCCAACCCTAAGCGCATGAATAGCCATCTGAATGCACGATTCCGCACCCGTGGCCTCAATCGCAACATCAAACCCCGCAACGTCCGTCTCGGTAATATGTGCGTTGCGATGCATCCCCCGCAGACACTGAGCATTCTCTTCCGGCGAAAGCGATTGGGTAGGAATCGCGCTAGCAAACGACAACCTGCCATTCGGAACAAAGGAATGGGCAAAATCCAATTTATCCCGACTGATATCCACGCACGTAATCATACTAGCACCGTACTCGCGCGCCACAGCCGCACAAAGGAGCCCGATCGTGCCAGCGCCAAAGACAACAACCTTGTCGCCGGGCTGCACGCCGACCTGCCTGACCGAATGCACGGCGACGGACAACGGCTCAACGAGCACGGCTTCATCCAGACCGAAAGATCGTCCCGCGCTGGTGGGGATCTTGTAGCAGCAGTCAGCGGGCATCTTGAAATACTTCGCCAACGTGCCGTGGTAGGGCGGGCTGGCGGCGAACTTCATCTGCGGGCACAGATTGTACTTTCCCAGTTTGCAGCGGCTGCAGAGACGGCATGCACGGCCGGGCTCGATGGCGACGGGGTCCCCCGGTTGCAGACCTGTTACTGCCGGGCCGACGGTTTGCACGATACCCGAGGCTTCGTGGCCCATTACCAGGGGGTTGGTTGGGGAGACGAATCTTTTAACTCCCCCATGGGTCCAGAAATGGACCTGGTTGGGTTAGTAATTGATTGGTTTGGGGCGGATGAATACTCACATCACTTCCACAGACGCCGACGTAGGCAATGCGGATGATCACGTCGTAGGGATCTTCAATTAGGGGGAGAGGTCGGTCCTCGAAGCGGGCGTCTCCCGGGCCGTAGAGTAGACAGGATGGGTTCTGCATCTCCGATGTGGTGGAGTTTACAGTTTGGAGCCACTTGTCTACTGATGATATGGTCATCAACACTGACGGTTCCTTTGCCTTGCGGGGCAGTAAAGGCCAGATATTATGGGATATTTGTGAGAAGAAAAGGTACGGAAATAGCCGTTCGGGTCTATCGAGGTGACATTATAGGCGGAAGAGGGGAATCCGAGTGATGATACGGAAAAGACGAGTGGGGAAGAACCCCACCGGGGCCGACGGCCCCGGATATCAGAACCGGGCTGATATACGGTACGGAATCGAGTAAATCTTGAAATCATTATAGACTGTCAACTGTAGATCCAGTCCAACTCCATCCGAAATTTAGCCCAAGCGGGGGTCATAACATCGTTAGGGATAAATAGCAAAATAGACCAGTAGACCAGCAGACCAGCTCAATCACGGCCCAAGATACGCAATCGCTCCTTGATCATATCCATCTCTTTATCCACGTTCATTGCGGCCCTCTTCTCCATCTTCTCTCGGTCTCCTTCTTTCAACAAAACCGACCGATACTCTCCATCGCCATCGGGGGCACCGACCGTCACCCAGACGAACTTAGTTCCATGGCTTCCGGTCTGCGAACGCTCCTGCGTGCCCTGCCAGAACATCTCAGGTGGCACAGACTCGTCTTCGGAGGTGAGAGAGTTGGGCAGAGGACGACCGCCAAGCCGCCCGTGCTTGATCCACCCTTTCAGGACATCCTCGATGAAGCCGATCTTTTGAACGAATGAATTGGCGTCTAGGATCTCGCGAATTCGGTCCTCAACTGAATTGTTTGAATCACCGTTGGCGATGTTGAGAAAAGTGGCCGCTTCATCGGAGGCCACGGCCCGGGTGTCGAAGCCAGAGGGGTGCATCTTGCCCTTGGCGGAGAAGTAGCGCGCAGCCGAAGGCGAAAGATGGTAGAAGTCAATCCACGGTGAGGAGCTGCGAGTACGACCGGGGGAGATGACGAGCTTGGTGTGATCGGGGAAGTTGAACTGGAAGGCACCATCACCGAAGCCCCAGACGCCGACATTGCCGAGTCGCTGATAGAACTTAATGAATTGACCATTGGTATGGGCGGACGTCTCATCGTTCAGACCCTCATCGCCATGGCGACCAAGGGATCCGATCATGTATTTGCCGAATTGATCGACCAATTTAATACGTTTGATCTTCTCAGCATCCGCCCTGTCGACTTCCGATCCGCCGTTCACGCGCAGTTTCATCACTCGAGGGCTCTTGGCATCGAACAGTGACGGGGAGACGTACGACCGCCGGATGCCACGACATCCTAGCAGATCATCGTCGTTATTCTCGTAGAACTCAACGGGATTGCCGTTGCGAGGAATCAGCTGGTCTGCCTCGGAGTACGGGATGCCCTTTCCTTCTTCGCTGTCGACACTGCGCGCCTTGCGACGGATGTGTTTCTCGCCATCACGGACGAGAACGCTGGTGGCCGGCTGACCGTTCTCTCCTCGGAAAACACATCCCACGCTTCCATCATCTAAGACGTAGCCAATGCCGTACCGGTTGGTGTAGTCTACCCACTTGATGACATACGCGTGGGGCTGCTTTCTCGAACTGCCTCGACGCCGCGAAGGGGCGTGGTTGACCAGGTTGGACAGCATCAGGCGGATTTCATTGTTCACATCGTTGACGGACGTTCCTGGCAGAAGCTCGCAGAGGTCGTCCTGGTGGAAGAGTGGACTCAAGCCAAGGCTGGAACGAGCCTTGTTCATTGACCCGGTCTTGCTGTTTGAGCGGGCAATTCCATTGGCGGTAGATGTGGATTTGGCGTATGGGTTCGACGCCGAGGCCTCTCCTACCGGGATACCTCTTGGCCGCTCTGTTCTCTCGGGGGCAATTCTTGGGTCCTGTCGAGTTGATGATCGTAAAGACGGCTGGCGACCTACCATTCTGCGATCCTCCGCTCGAGCAGACGCTTTTTCTTCTGGCATAAATGGATAAGACGGTCCTTGTCCGGCGGCTTCCAGCCTTCGGGATTGAGCACGAGTTTTGCCATATGTGAGGCCAGATGGAACGCTGGTAGACTTTGCTAATTGAGGTGCCATATTCTCACGCGCGGCAGGTGCATCAGAAGCGGAAACCATTCTGCGGGTACGAATAGGGCGTTCGGCCAGGCCGCCCGAAGGTGCTTCGCTGCCAGCAGCCGTCGCAGTTTCAGACTCCCTGGGATCACTATAAGGTCGGGAGGACGGTTCAGGTTTGCGAGCGGAGTCCATTCCTGGGCGGGCCTGCTGCCGAAGGGTTGCGGCATGATTCTGACCCTCCATCTTCCGTTGCTGTGCTGCTGCAAGAGCTGCATTTGTTCTGGTTGTTGCCATGGGATTGGGACGAGAGGAAACGCTGCGCTTGGATAAAATGCTACTATCAAGAGCAGACTCCTCTGTCCGAATTGACTTCCTCGAGGTCTCCATCAAGCACCAGTCACCCTCGCCATCGTGTGGCCATCGATACACAAAATCATCTGGCAAAGGGACGACCGGGCGTAGACCTCTGGAATCCTCAGTCTCGCATTCGGAATATGCTGACTTCGAGCAGTTCCTACCCACAGACTTCCGGGCAGTTCCGTCGGGCTTCCGTCCAACACCACATAAGGAATAGAAGGCAGCCTTGCAGGAATGGTACCGTTGACTGGGGTCGTCCACCTGGTATACATAGGCGCGCAACTTTTCATCCGAGTCCAAGCCGTAACCCCGGATCATAGCATCACCTCGCGGGGATGCATCCTTCAGCCAGATGGGTTTATTGAAGCGGCATGCGGGATCCAGCTGGCGAGGAATGCAGCCGTCGTACATGTTGAAGAACGGGTGCTCGACGATGTCGTCGGGGTCAGGGCGTTCTTCATCCACCAAGTTCAGGCAAGCGCTGACCAGGTCTTTGGCCTCACCTGGGATATAGTTGTTGTTCTCGGACTCCTTGGGCCAGACATAGGTGAGGCTTCGCACTTTCTTGTAGATCTCTTCTTGGGTTTTTGATTGGAAGGGCGGGTATCCCGTCAACATCGCGAAACTGTTTCACGCCATTAGCAGAATCCAAGAAAGCTGGCTTATCAACGAGTCTTACCAAATAACGCCGAGAGACCAGATATCTACTTTTTGGGTGTGTCCACCTTTACTCTTGTCGAGAACTTCCGGCGCGATATAGTTAGGCGTTCCACATAATGTGTTACGGCGCTTCGCGTCCTTATCCGACAAAATGATTGCAGCCAGCCCAAAATCTCCAACCTTGAGGTTCATGTTGTGGTCCAAAAACAGGTTGCCCATTTTCAAGTCGCGGTGGGCAACAAACCGTTTGTGCAGGTACTTGACAGCTGCACAGAGCTGAATCATGAAGCGTCGCACCTCTGGCAAGGTAAGACACCGTCGCTTGCGGACCATATCCATCACCGAACCGTTCGGACATAGCTCGAGTACAACGTATGTGCTTTGGCCGAATGCGAATGCGCGGAAGAATTGGACAATAAACGGGTGACGCATCTTGGAGTGAATTTGGAGCTCCGTTCGAAACTGCAACCCTATTAGCGCGCAATTCTTTTCAATTCCGATGCCTCACCCGAGCTCACCTTTTCCTCCATCTTTTTTTGCGGCATTTGCGATTTCACAACTTTCATTGCGAAAACGCGATTGTTGCGCGCTAGTGTGCCCTCATAACACACGGCAAATCCTCCTTTGCCCAAAAATGCGCCAATCGAGTACTGCTCCGAGCCATCCTCGGGTTCGGTGACTATTGACGGCGGCGGGTCGGCATGGTTTTTGGACGTCGAGGGTTTTGGCGCAGCGCCAGCGGCATGCTTGTCGTGTCTGTCGCCCATTTTCCGGTCCATCATAGGCTTGGGCTTTATCATCTGATTTGTGCTGCGCGGTGACAGGGCCTCCATTATGAATCGAGTCGCTTTTTCGCGGTCGGCGCCGAAATTAAGATAGTCGCAATATGTCTCGGGTATAATCGCAAACTCGCAAATGGATATCAGGCGTAAAGGTCATGAGATTGAAGCAAAGATTAATTGATGTTGCAAATGGGGGGTATCAAGGTGCGGCAAGATTGGTATCCCTGTAGCGATCGGACGGTCAGTACCGCACTCCACCAGTCGGCAAACCGAGTCGGGGATGTCAATTGTATCGAGGGATAGGATGTATAGACGCACCAAAATGCAAAGCGCTGAAGAAGCAAAAACTGTACAAAGCCCGCACAAATCGATAGGGCGCAACTCGACCGGGAGTTGGAGTGGGGAGAAGGAAGCCAAAGTGAAGAGTCGGGCCATAATAGTTTGCCCAATGCGGCAATCGATAAACATTGGTTGTCAAGTCACCTGACTGTGGAGCATCACGAGCCATAGCAACGGGTTTTGTGATCTTGAATATTTTCATGTCTACCTAAGTAGATTTACGGTCTATTTTGTTATAACTGCGGGTGTAGACCTTGGGAAGCCGAAGTGGTGGTTTGAATGTTGGAAACATTGGTCTGGGATTCGTGGGAGTATATTTTAACACCCGCGGGTTTGTTTACACGCCTACCCTAAATTTATCGAATCACGGAACTGACCCAACTTCCAGCCTTGGAGAGTCGTATTTATTATCCATGGAGCCATATTCTTTCCAGTGATGTAAGTATATAGGAAATATGAACTACCAGCTAAACCGGACGGATATATACTGTACGTACGTATGTAAATGAGAGACGTCTCGTGGCACCGCCAGTGATCGATCGTTGCTGGTATAGAGCCTCTGCGCGGAAGCCTTCGCTTACACCTATTGAGACATTCTTGACACTCATTGAATTACTATCGTTACCGCTGTCTTCGCGTGAAAGCTTTCTGAATTGTTGACTCACAGGGACTTAGATATCGCTATGAACGAGGCCTCAGAAAAACTTTCCAGGACCTTTCAGAACCCTAGACCATCAATGCAAACTCAACGACATTGATTTTGGATCTATAAAAGATTCAAGAAGACTCAGACCGAATCTGGATCGCATTGATGAATGGGTTTTAATTCACTTCTAGTCGCCAAGTATAGTCCAAAGTTTTTACCAGAGTTTCCGCATTAACACGTCTAATTTGTATTGTCTGAATTTCATTAGAATCAAACCCTATATAGCTCTGAAAAAAATGCTTAGAGAGATGGTTGGAAAACCGTTAGGATTCTCCGTTTTGAGGCGCGGCTCTTGTCCTTCGGAATGGTTGGCCCGATAAAGCACTGCTGACTCACCACGTTAAGCCGCAGTGGGGACGGTGCCTGGAACAACGTCACGGCGCGGATTCTGAGTCAAGGTCGAGGCAACTTGACGTGCTCACCGTGCTCAGTCGCTGCACATCATGTCGTTAACACTCAAACTCTCTTCACTTGCGATCCGCACCCTCTCCAAGCCAATCGCCGTACGACTATCCCCGAGTCCACTTCGAAGCTAGGCTGACAAGCTGCAGAACCAAATTAAGGCACAGGCTCGCGAGCATGAACGCTTCCGACGCGCCTGTGTGTCAATGGCACAGGCCCTTCACCGCTTCGACATGCGCCTCCGGCTAGGCTCCATCCGCGACACGAGCGCTTCACAACGACAAGCTGCCGCGGAGGCGGAGGTGAAGAAGCTCACCCCGAAATCTCCGACAGCGAAGACACACGTTGAGACCAAGGCCGAAGAGGATGCCATTGCTAAAGCCAAGGCGGCAGCAGAGGAAGCGGCGAAGCCTCGTCACTACCGTATTCGACCCTTGTCCGAGTCGAAAGCTATCGAATCCGGCGCAAACTTTATCAGTGAAACTTTTTTGTTCGTGGTCGCCGGCGGGTTGATCTTATTCGAGTCATGGAGATCGCGTCGCAAGGAAAGCACGCGCAGGGATGATGTTAATGAGCGACTGGCTGAGCTCGAGCAGTCAGAGAAGACCGCGATCCAGTCATTAGTGGCACTGGAGAAGGAGCTGCTTGCACTGAAGGCCAAGCATGGTGAGCTGCCAAAGTCAAACCATCGGATCTTACCTCGGGAAATCTGGGAGGTGCAACCTGAAGCGGACGAGCCAGAAGTCGAAGAGACGTGGTGGTCCAAAGCGACGTCGTACTTCTCCTTTGGGCAGAGTGCCCCCAGCACTACGCCGACAGTACCCGCAACCCAAAGCTCACAACCGGCGGACTCGAAGCAAGGCGGACAGCCTGATGGGCAGTCAGGAGCACCACCGGCAGGCCAGAGTCAACCTTCTGCAACCAAGAGTTCATAGGACGATTGCTCGACAATCGGACAAATTCTTCACATGCATTTCTGGCGATTGTTGTCGATTATTGATTCTGGGCCAGTTTGTTTCTGTGCTGCCCACCTGGCTGGTTACCTTGATGAGTCCGGGCAGTGACTCTTTTCTTGACAGTGCGTTTACTATAGAGTCACCCCTCCTGGAGCAGCGAACACTTTGTGATACCCTCCCCTCCTCTTTACTCGCATATAAGTCTTTGTGTACATAGTGACAATATCATCTTCTCTCATAAAATTTCTCAATTATTATCAAGTCTCCCGTGGAGTTCAGCGCTGCTGGTGCGGTCTCCTCCACCCCTGGAACTAAATGAAAGATATGCAGGAATTGTCGGAAAAATGCCGAATTATAACAAAGCCATATTATACATACAAAGCCATGGTGGGCATGTAGAATTCCAAAGGAGAGCGTCTCTGGCCTATGCGCGGGAGCCATCTAGCCTAACCAGTAGAATTTTTATATAGCTGTAATACATGAACTGTGAATCATACCCAGAAAAAGGCAGTTGTCAAGGAAGAGATTTGCAAGGAATAACAGAATAAGGTATCCCGGTGCAATATCTTGGTCTCCTGTATCCCAGAGAGTACAACGGAATTCATCGGTCTAGAACGTGCGTGGCGCTATTGCCATCTGCTATGGTGAGAACTGTGAACCCTTAGCACTGACGACGCAACAATTGTGGCGCCTAACGAGACCAGAAAAAGCAGAGACCCCCACGCAAGGAACGGGCGCTTACGAACCCTTCGGGCGTTAATCGCCATTCGGGTCCTCATGCCCAATGACGTCGGTGTTGCTATTTTTTGACGCTCTCCAGCCACAGCGTGCTGAGTGAGTAGACACGCAAGACTTCGATGTGTAGCTTAGTGGGTGGCCAATGACAGTCGAATAGACGAACAAAAGTAGAATGAAATGCCGAAATTGCCGGCACCCAAAGTAGAATTCGCCCCTGAGGCAGCAGCGGACCTGATGTGGCGCAGTCCCTCAAAGTGTTTGGTAAGTTTGCGCGTTGTACGTAAGTCCGGCTTCCGCTTTCCTAGGTGAGATCGACACCCTGGTCATTCTTGCGCTTGACTCTTGCAATTCTCTTCGGTCCAGGCCTACTTTCTTTCTTTACCTGGTCCACCTCATATTCGTCGCCTGGGTGCGAGATACCGAGAGGTCGACGCAAAATGGTGAGTTAACACATCGACGACAACGGTGACCGGAGCGGGGAGAGGCTAACCACCCCTCGTGCGATTCTAGGGTCAGTCACGACGCCCCGTAGGCGGGGAGAAGAAGAGTCGCTTTGGGCGCAATAAAGCAGTCGCCGACGTGGGCGACGGCCGCCAGTCCGGCAAGCCTCAGGTCAAGAAGGCCACATTCGAGACCTCCAAGAAGAAGGAAATCGGTGTCTCCGACCTTACCCTGCTCAGCAAGATCTCCAATGAGGCTATCAACGAGAACCTGAAGCTCCGCTTCCAACATGGCGAGATTTATGTAAGGAGTGCCGTCGCACGCGAACTGCGGGGTTGCGGTGCGCAGACAGGAACAGAGGCTAACTGTGTCATACCAGACCTATATTGGACATGTGCTGGTCTCTGTCAACCCATTTCAAGACTGTAAGTGGCATTTACCAGGTTCCGGGTCTCGGGACAGGTCGCTAACATGCAATTTACTAGTGGGTATCTACACCGATAAGGTCCTCGACTCCTACCGCGGCAAGAACCGTCTCGAAGTCCCTCCCCATGTATTCGGAGTCGCCGAGTCGTCCTATTACAACATGAAGTCCTATAAGGACAACCAGTGCGTGATTATTTCGGGAGAGTCCGGTGCCGGGAAGACAGAGGCCGCCAAGCGGATTATGCAATACATCGCCAGTGTCTCGGGCGGCAGCGACTCATCAATTCAACAGACAAAGGACATGGTGCTGGCAACGAACCCTCTGCTCGAGTCATTTGGCAACGCCAAGACCCTGCGCAACAACAATTCGTCACGTTTCGGAAAGTATCTGGAGCTGGAGTTCAACGCCAATGGCGAACCGGTGGGTGCCAACATTACAAACTACCTGCTGGAGAAGTCACGAGTCGTGGGCCAGATTATGAATGAGCGAAACTTCCACATCTTCTACCAATTCACCAAGGGCGCTTCCCAGAAGTACCGCGACAATTACGGCGTCCAGCAACCGCAATCCTACCTCTACACGAGCCGTTCGAAGTGCTTCGATGTTCCCGGAGTCAACGATGTGGCCGACTTTCAGGATACCCTTGATGCGATGAAAATGATTGGCATGAGCGAAGCGGAGCAGGATAATGTGTTCCGCATGCTGGCTGCTATCTTGTGGATCGGCAACGTTCAGTTCAGCGAGGATGATTCTGGGAATGCCTCTATCTCGGATCAATCGGTGGTAGACTTTGTCGCATACCTGATGGAGGTGGACTCTGCTCAGGTCAACAAGGCTCTGACACTTCGTCTGTTGGAGACGTCGCGCGGAGGTCGCAGGGGTTCCACTTACGAGGTTCCGCTTAACACTGTTCAAGCTTCGGCTGTTCGGGATGCCCTGTCCAAGGCGATCTACTTCAACCTGTTTGACTGGATTGTGGGGCGTGTCAATCAGTCTTTGACCGCCAGGAGCTCTATCGCCAACTCAATTGGTATCCTGGACATCTACGGATTCGAAATTTTCGAGAAGAACTCCTTCGAGCAGCTCTGCATTAACTACGTCAATGAGAAATTGCAGCAGATTTTCATCCAGTTGACCCTGAAGGCGGAGCAAGATGAGTATGCTCGCGAGCAGATCAAGTGGACCCCGATCAAGTACTTTGACAACAAGGTGGTGTGCTCGTTAATCGAGGACAAGCGGCCGCCTGGTGTTTTTGCTGCGTTGAACGATGCTTGCGCAACCGCGCACGCCGACTCTGGTGCCGCCGACAATACCTTCGTTGGAAGGCTAAACTTCCTTGCTCAGAACCCCAACTTTGAAGGTCGCCAGGGCCAGTTCATTATCAAGCACTACGCTGGTGATGTGAGCTATGCAGTTGAGGGCATGACGGACAAGAACAAGGATCAGTTGCTGAAGGATTTGCTCAACTTGGCCGGATCCAGCAGCAACCAATTCGTCCACACACTTTTCCCCAACGAGGTGAACCAGGATGACAAACGCCGCCCACCCACTGCGGGTGACAAAATCAAGGCGTCTGCCAATGACCTTGTTGCTACTCTGATGAAGGCGCAGCCCTCATACATTCGAACTATCAAGCCCAACGATAACAAGGCTCCCAAGGAATACAACGAGGGCAACGTGATGCATCAGATCAAGTACCTGGGTTTGCAAGAGAACGTACGCATTCGTCGTGCCGGTTTCGCCTACCGTCAGACCTTTGACAAGTTCGTCGAGCGATTCTACCTGCTGTCGCCCAAGACCTCCTATGCCGGTGACTATACTTGGACCGGCGATTCGGAGTCTGGTGCGAAACAGATCTTGAAGGATACCAGTATTCCCGCCGAGGAATACCAGATGGGTATCTCCAAGGTCTTTGTCAAGACACCCGAGACCCTTTTCGCACTCGAGGCTATGCGAGACCGCTACTGGCACAACATGGCTATTCGGATTCAGCGTGCCTGGCGCAACTACCTCCGGTACCGTATCGAGTGTGCCATCCGTATTCAACGGTTCTGGCGTCGCATGACTGGAGGAATGGAGTTTATCAAGCTTCGTGATCAGGGACACCAGGTCCTGCAGGGCCGCAAGGAGCGTCGGAGGATGAGTATCCTCGGATCCCGTCGCTTCCTGGGTGACTACCTCGGTGTGGCGAACGACGGCGGTCCTGGTGAGATGATCCGCAACGGTGCCAACATTAGCAGTAAGCCATCATGCCCCCCTGACCGATGGAATCTTCAACTAATCCGATGTCACAGGCTCCGAAGAAGTTCTATTCTCTTGCCGTGGCGAGGTTTTGATTTCCAAGTTTGGTCGCTCCAGCAAACTGGCTCCTCGAATTATTGTCCTGGTAGGTTTATCGCCCTATCATTGCTTGTTATATCCACTAACACTCTCCAGACCAACCGTCATGTCTACCTCGTGGCCCAGAACATCGTCAACAACCAGCTTGTTATTTCGTCTGAACGGACCATACCGATTGGCGCCATTAAGGCTGTCAGCACCTCTAACTTGAAGGATGACTGGTTCTCACTTGTTATCGGTGCTCAAGAGCCCGACCCGCTGCTCACCTGTGTTTTCAAAACCGAATTCTTCACCCACTTGTCAAATGCCCTGCGCGGCTCTTTGAACCTGAAGATTGGCGAGAGGTGAGTGACTTGCCCGTTTTCTATCTAATCAGCAACTAAAAAAATGCAGCATTGAGTACAACAAGAAGCCCGGCAAGTTGGCCTTGGTCAAGGCCGTCAAAGATCCCCAGTCAGGCAATGTCGACTCCTACAAGAGTAGCACCATCCACACCAGCGCCGGCGAACCTGCCAGCTCCGTGTCCAAGCCCACTCCTCGAGCCAAACAAGTCGCTGCCCGACCTGTCACCAAGGGCAAACTGCTTCGGCCTGGTGGCCCCGGCGGTGGCCCATCGAAGCTGTCCGCTGCTGCCCGGAAACCACCGCCTGCCGCGCAGCCTCTGCCCCAGTCCACGCCTAAGCCTGCAGCTGCGCAACCACGCATTGTACCCCAGCCCGTTGCTGCTGCTGCTGCCGCACACACTCGGAACGACTCTTCGGGTTCTATGAGAGCCCCGCCGCCACCTCCCCCGTCCGCACCTCCTGCCTCGAAGAAACCCACCGCCAAGGTGCTGTACGACTTTAACAGCGATCGTGCGAACGAGTTGTCCATCCGTACCGGCGAGATTGTTCAGATCGTCTCCAAGGAAGGAAACGGTACGTTCTCATTCCAATCCCCCCAAGAAAGCAAGAGTTCTAACAAATCCCAGGCTGGTGGTTATGCATGAACACCACAACCTCCACACAAGGCTGGACCCCCGAGGCCTACCTCGAAGAGCAAGCGGCCGCACCAGCACCTAAACCCGTCCCTCCCCCTCCTCCGGCCGCACCTCGCGCGACTCCCAGCCCCGTCCCCAACGGCGTAGCCAGCGCCGCCGCGGCCAAGTCTAAACCCGCCCCGCCCGCCCCCCCAGCCAAGCGACCCAACATGGCTGGCCGCAAGCCCGCGCCCCCACCCGCACCTCGCGACAGCGCCGTGAGCATGAACTCGGGCGACTCTTCCGGTGCGAGTGGCCGCGGTACACCAAACAGCGCCTCGAACGCCAGTTTGGCCGGTGGTCTTGCGGAAGCGTTGCGCGCGCGGCAGAGTGCGATGCAGGGGAAGCATGATGATGATGACGAGTGGTAGATACCCTTTTACTTTAGAAGGGCAGGTTAGATGCGCAAGTCGGTATTTTTTCCGTTTTTGCGCTTAGCGTTGCGATTTTTTCTTTCCCGTTTTTTGTTTGCAAAAGAGACCCACGGCATGTGCATTCAGTCAGATTCTGATGATGATGATGGTGATGGTTTCATTGAGTCGTTTTGAATTTACTGGTTGTTGGATCATGGGCGGACGGGAATACCGTTCTACCTAGGTGCTTTGCATGTCTCCCTGGTTTTTCTACAGAGTAGAAAGAGTTTGGAATATATGCCATTCTTAATTGTTTCGTTACTTCCATGTCGTAATCTTGACAGTACACTATGCATATTCCCGAGGTCAACCCTCAGCCATCCATGAACTCCCTTCTACCGCCGTGGGTAGACAGAAATTTATGTAGATGGATGGGCATTGAGTCCTGGCTTCCAAGATTAGTCTAGGAAAGGAACTTGCTAGCCAAACCCATAAGGCCACTGGGACCACCGGTTCCACCGATACCACCACCGCCCTTCATGTACATCTTCAGGGCCATCTCGGCAGCGTTGTTGATAGCAGACTGCTTGTCACCGGACTAAAACAGCCTCATTAGCACATATCCATCAAATAATAACCTAAGAACATAAATAGAGGAAACTCACCATGTTAGCCCCATTCCCCTGCTTCTCGTCCCAAAGCTTCCCAGCCTGCGCCATCGCCATCCCAATCAACTTGTTCTTATCCATGCCACCGTCATTGCTGCCACCCCCAGTAAACATCTTCAGGGCCTGCATAGCGGCACCCGCACCAACGGTGTTCGAATCATGAGACTTGCCCTCATCACTGCCCCCGCCATACATAGCCTGATGGGCATTCACGGCATGCTGCTCGTCGATGTCGCCCTGGCCAGCGCTCGAAGCACGGTTCTGGATGAAGGACAGAGCGTTGGAGAACAGGTCGCTGTTGCCGCCGTCGTGGTGCGCGGATGCGTGCCGCGCTGCTGAGGAGAAGTCGTCGCCGCCGGAGTAGGGTTCGTTTCCTTGATAGCGAGTGTCGCGGTACTCTTGGCCTTGGTTCTCGCGACCGTAGCCTTGTCCCTCGGAGCGGCCGTAGCCCTGGTCCTCGCGACCGTAGCCTTGTCCCTCGGAGCGGCCGTAGCCCTGGCTCTCACGGCCGTACTCCTGGTTCCCGGAGCGGCCTGAGAAGTCGTTGGATTGGTCGTAGTAGTTGTCTCGGCCGGAGCCGCCGCCGCCATATTCGGAGCGGTCGTTGCCGGAGTTGTAGCGGTCGTAAGACATCGTGGATGGTTTGATGGTTATGTGTTTGGGAGGTGATGAGAAAAGGAGGGAGATGGGGGGTTGTTTTGGAGGGGTATTGACGTTGCCTAGGATTTGCCGCGGAGCTCGGCGGGGCAGCTGAGCTCAGGTCCCACTTCAGATCGATCGATTGCTTGGCCTGTTCCCAGCCTGTGATTTGCCTAGTCGTGCCATGCGTACGTGTACGTGGGTATAAGGTAGCTGAGGGTCATGAAGAAGCGCAGGCATGGGGCATACTCGTGTGACTGGCTGTTGATCAACTGCCCGTGGTGTTTACACACATTTTGCCCGTTTGGGCACGAATCCATTCTAGCGATTTCGGCTTCCATAGTCCATCCCACGCGTATATTAGGAATTATTCCCGGGTATTTCAACATAAATAAACAAGTATCCAACATCGCCAATTCGCAATTCCTTACTGCGGGACGTCAGGCCAAACATCCACACCATCCAGTAACACCATACCCATTCCCGTATGAAGATGCGTCTCCATATGGCAATGCAGAAGGAACGCGCCGGGATTCTCAACATGATACCGCATCGCAAGCCAGGCAACGCCATTCGGCGCAGTAACAAAAGTATCTCGATAAACCGGGATTTGAAAGAAGTTGTCCAGCGACTCATCCATAGCTTCTTTAACGGAGCCCCATCTAAAAGTCCCCATGCCCGAACCGATCAAGAAAGCCTTGTTAGAATGCTTGTGAATAGGATGAGGTGGTTGGAGTTTTGTCGGCGCGGGAATCGCCAACTGGAAAATAATATCCACCCAGGTATCATTCTTCGTCTCGATCTTGAGCGAGGGATCCAATTCAGGAGACCGCGGGTTGAAAAGGGCGGGCTCCATCAATCCGAGATTTGCTGGAAGGAAAGAAGACCCATCCAATGTCCATTCCCAAGATGAATTGATGCGTCCCAGCGTCAGCAGATGGAAATCATCTGCAATATCTGCGGGTAGAATGGGCGGGTATGGTGGAAGATGAGTAGTATTGAGCGGGATGACTTCGGCCGTCGTATTGACACCCCCGTAGTCGATATACGGCGACGATTCCCGCGGGTTATCTTCACCCCCTTCGTAGATGACGTTGGCATAGCCGGAAATAACCTGGTTACCGTTGCCAGCCACGCGCATCGTATAGCTTGCGTACTCTTTATCCAGCCTGATCATGACCGAGTATCGCTCGCCATTGTAAATGGGGATTTCGTGAACCAGTTGGGGCTCGATGTAGCGTCCGTCAACTTCGTAGACGTACATTGGATGCTCGTCGATTGACACGACAAGTGATTTGAGACCGGCGGCGCTGATGAAGTTGAAGCTGGCCCACTTTGCCTCGGGGTCGACCGTGAAGCCGGACATTGGGCCTTCGCTCGGGATGCATCCTGAGTTCAGTCCCCCTGGGAGGGCTTCGGGGTGGTGTTCCCAATCGCCTTGCACTACGGGCATGAATGGATCACATCTGGGTTTGGTTAGACTTTCGTGAGGAATGGGAATTCGGGAGCAGGGACTTACCCTTTGTCGGTTAGTGGCTCGGTAATGACTGCTCTGACCTGTGGTGGTTGCAGGGCAGTTAATTCTGCGGGATCTTTACAGTAGACTGATCCTCGGCCATTGACCAGAACACTATCTGAGCAACTAGTAGAGTCAGTACCAGTGCCCTGCAACAGGAAGTGGATTCTTACAAGATGTCGTATCCTGATTCTTTCAGAGCATCCATGTATGCGTCAGAGGTCAAATGATCCCAATCCGATGCGATCACGATCTCGGCATTTTGTTCGGCTCTCTTCATAGCCTCAATGTCATCAGGATGGTCAGAGATCATCCAAAATGGCGAGTCGCGGTCAGGGGAGGGTCTGTATACAGTGTTAGAGGTATGTTCCTTGACGGGGGTTATATGGAAGATTAATTCCGCCTCCATCATATTGGAAAGCCCCTCCAGCGCGCATGCAAGACACATGCCTTCTCCTGGTCGAGTTATGTCGACGTTGTAGAAGCCTCGGGCGAGAGTCTCTTCCGCATCCAAACGTAGAGAAAGCCTAACTCCGAGGCGTCTTCTACGTCTGAACAAGCCAATCAAGACAAGGCAGATGTCTCGCGCACGCTGAAGTTGATCTCCAAGTTGAATCGGCGAGTAGCAGACTTACCGGATGCGAATCGCGCCGTACAAGCCATCCATGATTCTGGAATTATCATGGGAGTGGTACCAGTACGTCCCATAGTCAGTAGCCACCCATTTGTACTGATAGGTCGCGCCGGGAAGAATAGCCCATTGCGACAACCCGGAGACCCCATCAGACCAGGGTGTCCCCTTTTGCCTGAAAGAAAGGATTAGCCGGCAATAACACACGAACAATAATCAAATCTTACTCAATGCCGTGGAAATGAACAGAAGTATTAAACGGTAGGTGATTAGTTACATCTATCTACTCAAATCAGCAACTCCACTATTACCAGGACGATATCCACAAACCGTGACTTCATCCCCTTCATCAAGAACTAACGTGGGCCCGGGAAACTGATCATTGACGAAGATCATATCCCTTTCAACCCCATCGGGAGCTCCTCGTTGCCACGTGAGGTCCAAGGAGAATTGAACCTGCGCGGCGTGGATGAGGGACGTAGTCCCCACGAGGGGAAGCAGCCACTTGACAGGCGCCATGTCTTCAAGGTCGAACGAATTTATGTAGTCACAAATGGGATTCAAAGTGTTCTTGAACTGGGGGATTTATGAGACTCGTGTTTTTCTCATACATACTTGCCAAGCAAGGTGGGTCGTTCTTCCGAGCTGTTTACATTCCTTGAGGGGGCTGACTGAAGAGACTCGATAACGAGATAGGTTGGATCGAATACCCGCCGAATATGGAGCTTGCTGTTTCCGTAGGATACCCCTTGACTTGTTCTCGGCCCGCCGAATCCGTTGTTCATTCTGCGTGGCTCACTCACGGTGCTGGTGAAAATATACCGGGAGTCCGCGTCGGCCTCACGAACCCGGTAAGATCACAAAGGGGGTTGGGGTGAATCAGGATTTAGGTGCAAATACAGGGTCATGTCCGAGGACTTACGAGGGAAATGGAACATGAATGAAGGCGACGCTAGTATACGTAGCATACTCCATTGCAAATAAAAAACATAGTAAGACAGCCAACAACACCGAGCCCAGGGTATCAAATGCAAAACAGAAAAAAAAAACAAAAGTTAAAGGATGAACGCATCATGCTGCTCATCCGACAAATTGCGCAGAAATCTCAAGCTCCGCTCCCGCTCACTCAAGACACACCTATCATCCCCATCCAACTCATCCTCACGCAGCCACTCATTCGGCAGATCCGTCAAACCGAACGGCCTACCCCATTGACAGTGCTCATACTGCATGAACCCGCCAAAGTGGGGGTCTGTATTCGCAACCCAGATGGTCCCGCCATCGGGCGCGTAGTCAGCGCCGCCAATCTCGCCGAAGAAGTCGTGGACCTGGCGGCTCTGGAAAAGCTGGGCGTCGACTATGGATATGCGATCTGCGGGTTCGCAACATAGGAGAGTGCGGGGACCTCCGCCGACCGGGGAGAAGCGGAGGGAGCGGTAGCCGGCGACGTCGGAGTCGATGGTTTCGAGGGGCTTCCAGGTACGCGCGTCCCAGATAACGAGGGTCTTATCCTGGTTGCTCGTGGCGATGTGGCGCATGTCCGGCGACCAGGCGCAGGCGAAACCGAAATCGCGGTGGCCGCGGAGTGGGTGCACCGGCCGGCCCGTGTCGGCTTCGATCACCCATGCTTCTGGGGAGTCGCCGATCACCACCCGAAGACGACTGTCGGGGGAAGTGGCGGTGCAGTTGATCGGGCGGGAGAGTTCCTGATCGGAGAGGAAAACGTTGGTCTCGCAATCTAGTACACGTAGGTGCCTGTCGTTTGAGGCGAAAACGCAGAGGGGTGAGCGGCCGGTGCGGCTTGGGATAATGTCGACATGGTTGGTGATGCCGTCGTTGAAGTCAGGTGTGACGAGTCCTTTCGCGCCGGAGCCTTCTGCGCTGGACGAGCGCAATGCGTACTCGCCGCAGAACCCGCCTGCCATGGTAAGGCCGTATGCTGATTTCATGCTGGAAATTTTGACCGCGCTCAGGAATCCCGATTCTGGGGATGGTCGGGTAAGGTCGATGAGACAGCGGAATTCATCGAATTCAGGAGTCCAGGAGTGGACCTTTGATCGACTGGCAAAATGGACGGTGTTGTAGGCAGGCACCGACATCAAATTGCGGAGCTGGAAGTGCTCGATGGAGGCCGTGTGCGCCGTGTGCATGGATTTCTCGCGGAAATAAGTCTCATCCGTAGGAAGTCGTTCGGCACCCTCTATGCGTAAATAATCAAGGTTGTGATATGAAGTATACCAAGTGTCGCGCAGGTGACGAGCAGTAGATCGCTTCACTTTCAAGATCTCTTTCCACGGAATTTGTTGAAGATCATAGAAGTTGCGTTTGTAGTTGGGTGGCCGCTCGATATCCACCGCCGGCTTCCAACTCATCATCTTTGAAAGTGGGCGGATCTGCGAAGGAGGTCTGGTTTCGGTGTGGAAGCCATCGTAGATAAGATTGGTCTGGATCATCCAGCGTTGAATGAACTCGTCGATTGTAAGATTTCGTTCGTAAGCTAGATCGGTCAACTCCACCATATATGTATGCAAGCCCGGGTTGGAACATACTGGTTGTGTGGACGATGGTCTCAGGATGCAGCGTAGCTTCAAGTTGGTCATCGCCTAGTGGAAACGGGACTGCGCCCGGGTTCTCGGGTGCCTGTGGCAGGTTCGGATCGGTGCCATTGTAGCTTACTGTAGCGTAGAATGCGTCGAGGTTAACTTCATCCATCATCGGAGACCCGGCGCGAGTGTACGGGGCATGTCGTTGATGATAGAATTCTTCCTCGCCCGGGTAGAATCGAATTAAATCTGCAAGCTCGTCATCTGGAATAGTCGATGGCGAGGAGTGGTTTCCTTCAAAGAGAGGGTCATAAGTGAGACCCATATCTCTTGACATGTCACCCACTTCACTGTCATAGTTGCTTTCGATAGTCGCCATGGTCTGCCAAGGCGCGGTACGCTCAATCAGTTGCTGCACAGTGATATCCAGGTTCAAGTCACTAACATTGCTATCAGTCCGAGGGGAGAAGACCGCTGGCTCGACCGGCACACTCTCTGGGTCGAATGGTGCCGCGTAGTTTGTCCTCCCGACATTTGAAGATAAATGGCTTTCATCCTGGAAGGACCGCGATGTAGATATGTCCGGAGGCATCGCACTGCCGGTCATCGCATTCACAACTTCAGACATCAGCAAAGAGCCGCTCTCCTCGTTGACGGCGTGTGGATACTGCGCGACGGCGGCGAGAGCCGCAACCCCGACATTGTGCAAGCGTTGATCTTCCTCGGAAGTTATGTGATCTCTGGCCGCAGGACGAAGCGTGTTGGAACTCATAATATCCATGCTCATGGTGGAAGCGTCATCACCAAAGGCAGGCGACCCGCCTCTAGAGGAATCTGACGAAGTGCTATTCATAAACCCGGAATAAGCCGACACCCTCGACGGCTCACATGACCCATGACGTGCGCTGAGATAATCCGAACGAAAGGTCAAGTTGGAGGTGGGAATCGTGTTTTCAGATTGGCTGTCACTCCTCATCACCCGTCATGGGGAAGCGCGGTCCCGTCTTGGGGGAAATGCCGAATAGTGGGGGAAGGAAAAGCGCACAGTCCGAAGGACCGACAGTTGAGAAGAACGATGCCAGGCACGAGGTGAACCGAAGATCAAAGCCGAGAAAAGCCCGGAAATCAGAGACGATTGGCAGCAACGGTTACACGGGCTTGTGAGGGCAGCGCGGGATCTTTGCCCATGAATAGGGACGCACGATCCTGGTATTTGCAGTTGATCGGTCGGCCGCGCAGCTGACTCGCGCCCGAGGTTCTCCACACGGCGTGGGGCAATTCCGCAGCCCTGTGTAGGGTCGTACCTGCGGGCAGAACAGCAATTCTTCGGGGTACGGTTGGCGTCGGCGATAAGATCAGAGCGCAGAGAGGCGTTGCGATGATGAGGCGGAGGGGGGAGAGTAAAGTTCCACCCGGGAAACGTTAGGAATATGAAAGACCTTGGCTTGTGGGCCGTTTCCGACCCAAAGGGGGCAAGAGAGTAAGATGGAACTGAGCACGGGCTGACCTTTTTTGGGGGCTAGCGCCGTGTCAGTTCTGGGGGATGCTCGAGCGCACCAACGTGTACGGAGTAGACCAGCGAAGTGATCGGATTCCAGGATCAAAACGAGGCGATAAGCGGGATGCGAGATGACGAAAGGGGACGCGAGAAGTGGGGTTTGGAATGGCTAAGCTGCCAGTCTTTCTCCCGCGCGAGTGGCAGTGCAAGGCGCAGTTAGAGTTGAGGTGATCCTCTCAGCAGGCAACTGAACTTGAGAAAACCATAAGAGTATAAGTGGAAGTACTTCAAGTCAAGGAAATCGTGAGAGTTGGCAGTTGGCGAGGCCCCAATTTACCCGTTTCCCTATTTTAGTCATCACGCATCTCCCCAAATTAGGAAATCCGATCCAAGGGAAAGGAAGTTAGGAGAAAAGCAGTAGTGAAGAGGAAAGGGGCTTGATGTGTATGACTTTTGCCTTGTGAGGTCAGGCCCATCAGAAGCCTCTGCATATGCACCGCATCGTCCCTGTCATTTCTTGGCTTCCCCTTTCGGTCCTCACCTCTCGCCGCTTTTCCCTCGTACTGCACGAGATTGAGTATGCCCCTGAGTGGCCCAAGGAAACTGACCCTACCGGTACAAGTCTATCGGCACGATTTCAGAGAGGAAATCAGCTCGGTGATTTTAATTATTCTAGCCTAGCTTTCTTTCTTTCCTTGCTCCCCTACGAAAGATTCCAGATCATAACGTTCTGGTCAGAACTAGGCATACTGCTAGAACGTAGTTTCTTATTTCTTCTTTTTACAAAAATTGCTTACCAAAGCGAATGGTATTGCTACTGATACTTTTATCGAACATGGAGAAGTTAAGCGACGGTGAGTCGGACGAAGCCGTAGAGGAAAGCACCAGGTCCTTGATACTGCTTGAACGCAATTGACAGCATGCAAAACGGAACTGCGACCACCTGGCACAAAGATCCCTATGCTCTTGTCAAGATGCCTTTGGTGCTCTATTACAGCGTTTCTGTAATTAATACTCGCTTCATTGGACCCCGAAGCAAGATTAATCCCAGTTGCCTTTGCGGGACCTCGGAGGCGTTCGGGGTGGAACCATGTGGATCACCCGGTAAGTACTGTTGACCGATACTGCGTAACCTTGAGGAGCCCCATCTCGCCGTCTCGAACCTTGCTTGAGCGATAGAAACGGGCAATTGTGGGTTTTGTGCCAAGCTCGCCCCGCGGATGCACGAGAGGCCTCCAAGGTCCACGGAAATAAGATCTGAAAAAGAGGCACGGAAAGGGTCGGAGCTGTGAAACAGGGTTATTAATCATTGGTCCTTATGATCTAACTAGTTAAGTGTTATTTTGAGACTCCACTCGCAAGGGTCTAAGGCTCCGAGGAAATTTGATGTCCGTGACCATCGGGTAGTCTCTCTACTGGGCTCCAGGGCATCTCGTCTTGTAAATAAAACATTTTTACTCATTCATCGTCTAGGCTCAAATGCTCGAGTCTTCAATATTTCGAACAATTAATAAAAGAAATCCCTTCAGCATCGAAAGATGGAAATCATTCGAGGAGTCTGCAGGTCGGGGTACAAGAATTGAAAAAGAGTTTATCATAATGGGACACACAAGATAAACATCAGCCCGCGTATCGTAGGGTGGAAACTATGTGCAAATGCCATCTCGATAAAGCTATCAGGATTAAATCAAGACGGCAGCAGAAATGAAGACGGCGAGAAGGGCGCCCGCGAAGTTGATCAAGCCCGACTGAGATCCAGATCCATTGAAAACGGGCGCAACTCCCTCTCCGCTACCGGTGCTAGTCGTAGGGGCAGCAGTAACATGGGACACGGTCTTCGACGCGTGCAGGGTGAAGCCCGGCGTCTGGCTGGTCAGACGCACGCCTCCGGGACCCGCACCGGCTCCCTTCGAGGTAGGGTAGGCAGCAGGCGAGGATGTAGGGACGCCGCCGGTAGGCCCTGAAGCTCCTGAAAGAGTCGTTGCAGTAACAGGACCAGAGGGGACGTAAGGAATTGTGCGAGTGACAGTCGAACCGGAAGGACCACAGTGCTTGCAGAATGTGACAGTTGTGGTCCATGTCTCCGTCCAGATCTCACTCGTAGGCGCAGCAGAAGTCTCAATGGCCGTCGTCATCGTAGTGGTAGGAACAGGCTTTGTCAGAGTCACTGTCGTGGGAGTCGCGGCACAGTGCGTGCAAACCGTCACAGTAGTGGTCCAGCCTTCGGGGATGGAAGCAGAAGTGGTTGCTGGGCCAGTAGCCGGCTTGGTCACAGTGGCAGTAGCCTCAGGGCAGACGGTTGTCGTGATCGTAGTTGTGATCGTGGTGAAGCCAGTAGGGCAGATATCGGTGTATGATGTGACGATGATCGTGGTGGTGATATCTGCGGACGATGTGGGAGTGGCCGTCACCGACGGCGTGGGAGTGACCACGGATGTGATCATGCTAGACCCAGATCCATTGCCAGTTGTCTGAGACTGGCTAGACGACTGGGAGCCAGTGTATTCCGAAGAGACGCTCGAGCTGGTGCGGGTGACAGTAGAAGAGGTGTCAGACTGGCTAGATGAAGCAGTGCTGCCTGAAGTGGAAGAGACCCCGGAAGAGGTAGCCGAACTGAGCGAGGTCACATCTGAGCTCGAGGAGCTAGTGACGGAAGTGGGACCAGCGATGCTACTAGATGGCTTCCCAGAGGCGGAAGTCTGACTGGAGACGACAGTGGTACCACTAGGGATGCCTGAAGATGGGGCTGTTGAGACTGTAGAAGAGCAGTCCGAGGTCTGAGAAGCCGTTCCGCTAGAAATAATGGTCGATCCAGAAGTGACCGGCTTGCTGGACGAGGCCGAGTGACTGGAGGGGGTCACCGAGCTCGAAGGAGTCACAGAGCTGGAGGGGGTCACCGAGCTAGAGGGCTTCACGGAGCTCGAAGGGGTCACAGAGCTGGACGGCGTCACGGAGCTAGATGGGGTCGCCGAGCTAGAGGGAGTCACCGAGCTGGAGGGCTTCACCGAGTTCGAAGGGGTCACAGAGCTGGAGGGAGTCACCGAGCTACAGGGGGTCACAGAGCTGGAGGGAGTCACGGAGCTGGAGGGAGTCACGGAGCTGGAGGGAGTCACGGAGCTGGAGGGAGTCACGGAGCTGGAGGGCTTCACCGAGCTAGACGGGGTCACCGAGCTCGAAGGGGTCACAGAGCTGGAGGGGGTCACCGAGCTAGATGGGGTCGCCGAGCTCGAAGGAGTCACAGAGCTGGAGGGGGTCACCGAGCTAGAGGGCTTCACGGAGCTCGAAGGGGTCACAGAG